>JAOQMP010000008.1:21541838-21556431 GCA_027563575.1 Erythroxylum pedicellare
TGTAAAATTGTTGAAGTATAGTGAAATCTCAGACGAACTCTGAGGACTAGATGTAGCCCATGGTTTGGGGTGAACTAATATAAAAATCACAGCGTCTATCTTCTAACCTTTCACTTTATTTTATTTTATTTTTAGACAAGTATATAGAAGTTTTTTGCGATTTAACTACGTAACTATTTTTGTATAACTTTTGTGGTATTTTTTTAACAGTTGGAAAAGTTATTAACAAGATATATTAAAGTTTTTGTATTCACGGAAAGAATACACAATTCAAGCCCCCTTCTTATGTATCTCGTATATTGTACGTGAATTCTATATTAACGTGTGATTTACTTTAGTTTCCTACTGAGTTATTTAGATTACGTCCAGATCAAGAAACAGAGTTCATGATCGATCTAGTTCCAAGTGCTACTCCTATATATATTCCTCCATATAGGATGACACCTATGGAACTAAAGAAATTGAAGACTCAGTTGTAAGAGTTGTTGGAAAAGAGTTTCATTAGACCCAGTGTATCACCTTAGGGAGTTCCCGTATTATTTGTGAAAAAGAAATATGGAGCTCTGAGACTTTGCATCGATTATAGGCAACTGAATCAGGTAACAATCAAGAATAAGTACCCGTTGTCTAGAATTGATGACTTGTTTGATCAGTTACAAAGAGCTTAGGTGTTCATTAAGTTGGACTTAAGATCCGAGTACTATCAATTGAAAATAGCACATGTTAATGTACCGAAAAGTTTGTTCAAGAGCAGGTATGGGCACTTTGAGTTTTTAGTAATACCGTTTGGGTTACCTAATGCCCTAGCTGCATTTATGGCTTTGATGAATAAGGTATTTCAGCCCTACCTGAATTGTTTTGTAATTGTGTTTATTGATGACATCTTAGTGTACTTAAAGAGTAGAGAAGAGCATACTTAGCACTTGAGAGTAATCTTACATATTATGAGAGAGAAACAACTATATGTCAAATTCAGTAAGTGTAAATTTTGACTGAATCAAGTTGTTTCTGGTTCACTTAATAACTGGACAAGGCATAAAAGTGGATCCAAAGAAGATAGAGGCAGTAATGAAGTGGGAGGCTCTGAAGAATATACAGAAATCTGGAGTTTCTTAGGATTGGACGGATATTACCGAAGGTTTGTCGAGGGGTTCTCATTGACCTCAGCCCCTCTTACTAAACTTCTGAGGAAGAATGTAGTTTTCAGATGGAATGACGATTGTTAGAAGAGTTTTGAGGAACTGAAGCATCGGTTGACTATAGCACCGGTGTTAACTATTCCATTAGGAACTAGAGATATGTAGTATACAGTGATGTTTCACATCAAGGATTGGGATGTGTGTTGATGCAATATGGCAAGGTGATAGCCTATACATCGAGACAATTAAGGTCTCATGAGATAAATTATCCGGTATATTATTTAGAGCTTATTGCAGTTATTTTTGCTCTAAAGATATGGAGACACTATCTGTATGGAGAGACATTCCAGATAAATATCGATCATAAGAGCTTGAGCTATCTTTTGAGTCAGAAAGAATCAAATATGAGATAGAGGAGATGGATAGAGTTGTTGAAAGACTATAATTGTACGATTAAGTATCATCCGGGAAAAGCTAATGTGGTGGCAGATGCATTGAGTAAAAAGTCGCATAGTAGTGTAGTTAGATTTAATTATCGAGGTTACCGAGCTTAATTTAATTAAGAGCTCTAAATGTGGAGTTGAATCTAGAGCAGAATGAGGCATTGATAGCCACACTAATACTGAGGCTGATGTTGCATGACAGAATCAGAAAGATACAGAATAAAGATCCTTATATGGTGAAGATTATTGAGAAATTGAAAAAGAAATCGGATTCTGAGTTTGAACTGAGAGATGAAACATTGTGGCTGAAGCAAAGGTTGTTTATGCCTAATGTAGATGAATTAAGGAAGGAAATTCTAGAGGAAGCTCATGTAGTCGCTTATGCTATGCATCGTGGTACCACCAATATGTATAATACGTTAAAGCATCATTTCTGGTAGCTAAGAATGAAGAAGCAAGTAGCGGAATATGTTGCTAAGTGTTTAACATGCCAGTAGATTAAGGTTGAGCATTAGGCTCCAGTTAGGAAGCTACATTCGTTACCTATTCCGAAGTGAAAATGGCAACGAATTACTATGGATTTCGTAATGGGATTGCCAAAGACTTCGAGGCAAAATGACACAATATGGTTTGTGATGGACCGATTGACAAAGTCGGCCCATTTCTTACCTATGAAAGAAAATCACTCACTAGACCAATTAGCCTAAAGATATGTGAATGAGATAGTTAGACTATATGGGGTTCTGGTGTCTATTATATCAGACAGGGATCCCAGATTTACTTCGAGATTCTGGAAGAGCTTACAGTCAGCTATGGGTACAAAGTTAAACTTCAATTCTACATTTTATCCTCAAACAGATGGACTGAGTGAGAGGATAATCAAGACTGTTAAGAATACGCTCAAGGCATGTGTATTGGAGTTTCAAGGAGCATGGGATCAATGTATAGCTTTAATTGAGTTTGCTTATAATAACCACTATCACATAAGTATCAAAATGGCACCGTATGAGACATTGCATGGCAGGAAATGTTGATTGCCTCTATATTAGGATGAAGAAGATTTAAGAATGACAGAAGGCCCAGAACTAATTCAAGATACTGTGGATAAGGTGAAAATAATCTGAAGTCGAATTAAAGCAGCTTAAGATAGATAGAAGTGCTACGTGGACCAGCACCGAAGGGATATAGAATACAGTGTAGGAGATAAAGTGTTTCTGAAAGTATCGCCTTGGCGGGGAGTTCTGAGGTTCGGTAAAAAGGGCAAGCTGAGCCCTAGGTACATTGGTCCTTATGAGATCATTGAGAGGATAGGACCATTGGCATACAAGTTAGCTATACCGAATGAGATGTCTCAATTACACAATGTATTTCATGTGAGTATGCTCAAAAGATACTGATCTGATCCAATGCATGTGTTACCAGCTTAAGAAATCAAAATAGCTAGTAACCTGAGTTATGTTAAGGAGCCGACCAAGATAGTGGGATATCAAACAAAACAGCTAAGAAACCGAGTAATTCTATCGGTGAAAGTCTTTTGGAAGAATCACTCAAGTGAGGAAGCAACTTGGAAAACGGAGGAGCATATGAGGAAACAATACCCCCACCTGTTCAAACAATCAGGTAAGAATTTCAAAGACGAAATTTCTTAAAGAGGGGAGAATTATAATATCTCGTTATCCCATGTTAAAGGTTAGAACCCTAGAATAGTGTACATGACAGATTATTGAGAAGTTACAAAGTGCATTTCATGCTCATGCATAATATAGCATACATACACATGTGAATATTAATTATTGCATACATTAAAATGATTATACATGCATTCGTTACCATTTTCAGGTATAATTGATTTATAAATGTGATTATCATGTGAATAGTGAACATTTTGTCTTAAAAATTGATTTGGAGAGTATAATTATTAATTTAGAATTTTTGGTGAAATTTTAGGTATTTTTGGACTAGGAAAAATGCCAAATGGCAAGAAAAATGATAAATGGTCATAAAAATAAGTGTCAAATGGTAGTGGAATTTTTTATAGATGACTTTGGGATTTATTAACAAGTTTCATTAAAAATTGGGAGACAACTGGAATAGAAATTGGAGACAAATAGACTAGATAAATAAAAGACCAAGGAGAGATCATAAGAAAGTGATAAGTGACAAGTGTCACTTGCGAAGCCATGTCTTTATCCCATGATTCTTTAACATTGAAAGACCATTAAAGTGTATGGAATCTTGCTTTCTTCTTCTTTTTCGTAGCTTTCTTCTTCACCTTCTTCACGGATTTTCTCACCAATCTCTCCATTCAAGTTGAACCTAGCTCTAACATCTTTCACTTGCTACTCTCACCTTGTTTTCTTCTTCATTTACCATAAGAAAACCTAAACCTCCCAACCTCCATGATGTTGTACGTGGGTTGTATGAGAAGTTAAGGCTTCTTGGTGTTCTTAAAGAGTTTGAAGATTTTGAAGCTTAATCAAGTAAGTAACATAATTCTCATGATTTGTATGAATATGAAACAAATATGGTGATTAAATGTTATTAAATGATCATAAGAATAGTGGTCATTATACATGTGCATCGTGGATGAAGAATGAGAATATTGGTGTCATGTTTTTGTGTTTATGATGATTAATATTTCATGAGTTGTTGCAGAGATGAGTTTAAAATAGAAAGATCATTGATAATAGTGTAGGGAAAAGGTACAGAAATTTAGTGATGAAAATATATGTATGTAGATGTTCTGTTTTCGGTGTTAAGGATGTTTATGAGAAAGGTTAGTCATGAAAATGATGTTTTAATGAGAAATGAAAGTTGATGAATATAGAGATGAGTTTATGACTTAATTTTGTGTATAGAATGAGTGCAGAAATGTAAGTGAAAGAAGGATATAAATGTCTTTTGGAGAGAATCTGGAATGAAGCTTGAAATTTTGATCATTAAGTAGTGCACGATGTGCATAAACACGATTGTGACAGAGAGGAAACACCAGGAAGAGTGCATGATCGTGACTGAGAAGAGACATCAGGAGGATTGCACAATTGTGCACAAGCACGATCATGATAAAAACGAAGTATCGAGGAGTTGCATGATCGTGTATAAACACGATCGTGACATAAAGGAAACAATAGGAATGCAATGCTTTTTGATAGTTTTAAACACCCTTCATTCTTTTGACCAACTTCTTTTCCTGACCTCTGATTGACTTGAAATTTGAACTACAAGCTCCTCACACATTATTCTTCATCTCAACCAAATTTCATTGCTATCTAAATTCACTAGGAAAGGATCAATTAATGATTGATTGATGATTTTATAATAATCAAGTGTATTTGAGCTATGAACCTTAGTGCATGATTGAGTGATGAACTTAGAATAAATTTATTTCATTGAGGTGTAAACCTAAGTTCAAATTAAACATATGTGAGTTTTGAAATATGAGTGAGCATAAGATGTGAATCAAATAAAACATATGTGAGTTTTGAAATATGAGTGAGCATAAGATGTGAATTAAGGTAATATACTTGGGATTATCATTGAGCATGCATTGTACATAATCCATATATACATATGTGCATAAATGAGTACTTATACAATTGTGCAAAGTTGTAATGTGTGTAAATGTGTGTTGCATGATAATTGCATGATATAAAAGAGCAATTAGAGCGATAACATCCAGACGTTATTGGGACTTCGAGGCAATAGCTATCTGAAGCAAACTATGAGTAACCTAGATGGTTTAACTTGAACAATTGTTTATTTTAAATCCTGTATTGAAGTATTATGTGAATGTAATTGTGTTGATTCCGAACATTGAATGTCCGAGGCGTTTGATGCATGAATAATATATTAGAAGTGCTTCTTGTTTGTGAATTTGACGAAATAAGTGATACTCAATATTATTGTTGAATGTTGGACCAAGGTCCGATGATAAATGTGAATGTGAATATAAAACTAAAATCAAGTGACTAATTGAAAATATGTGAACGGGATGCATTTCATTATATGAATACATGACAACATAAGGACTGTTGTGACCGAAGTAGCCATCGAAAAAGAGCTTAAAGTTCAAAAAGTGATAAGAGTCTCTAGCTTAGTTGTTAATATACTAGGTATCCATTAAGGGATATGAGACAATATCTGAACCAAGCCTGGTATCCACAAGGGATATGGGCTAGTAAAAAAGCACCACGTCATAATAATGTAATAAATAAAAATGAGTCTCATGAACATTGCATATAAAATTGATATGTATGTTTCAAATGATCAAAATGAATTGTTTGACTGCTTTGAATATGAAATGTGAAATAAGTGATCAAAGTGATATGTGATGCTGTATGATTATTAGTGAAATGATGTGAATTACGTGCTTACATGAACTGTATGTGTTATTGTTATGTGTTATGAGTAAGCCATCGATGAAGGGTAGCTCACTGAGTTTGCAAAACTCATCAAAATTGCAACATTGACATTTCAGGTTCGAGAGAGGATTCTAGTGGCAGAGAGACTCTAGAAGAAGTATAGTTTTTGTACTTTTGGATCAAAGAAATGGCTCAAAGGTCAGTCAGCTAAGACTGGAGAATTTAGATAGAATTTTTATATAGTTCTTCATATATGTAACATGTTCTGTATACAAAGATGTAAACTCTGATTAGTTTTTGATAATGTACATATATGGATGTTATTGTAAAGCTACAATGTACATATTCGGTTTTATAAAATGGAAATGAGGAATTGGGTTTTAAAATATTGTAACATTTACACATTAAATGATGATGCCATGATTAAGTCAGTATCATGATTGCTCTAACATGCCACTCTTGTGGGGTACATACTTGAATATCCGGTAGGATGTCGGGTATGTGTCTTGTGAGAGAGAGGTGCTACAATAGATTCCATTTAAGATCTAAGTTATATGGGAAAAGAATGACTAGTTCAAATCCCTAAAAAGTAGGCCTTGAGAGTTGACGCTCATTAAGAGAACAAGGTTTTTATCTCAGCTAGTATAATTGAGGCTTTAACTACAATCATCTTTGTATGATCTTAATTAACAAAGATTCAGTTCTCAAAATCACTTGAAAGGTATATAGGCTAGAAATTTATAATGCATCTCTCCTGATGTTTATTGGTAAAAAATTTCACTAGCTTAAGAATTATAGCGAGAAGAGCATTTATCAATTCATGTAATCTAATAACGTCACCTACTTGAATGATTTTTCAGTTATCTCGTAGCCCTCTAAACAAGGTTTCCATAATAATATGAGCAGAAAATTGCATTTATGCATTTAATATGTGTTCTTAATAGTTGGCGAAAATGGGTCCATTGAAAAACATAGCTTGGAGTTGTTCCGGTAGGGCTGCATGGGACCAAATTATTTAATACTTCACTCAACTTGGTGGATATTACAATACAAACCCATTAGTTGAAATAGAAACGTCAAGAAAACCCCGAGCTTATAAAAGGCCTAAGTCCGAAAATTAGAAGCACCATAAGAAGCAAGTACAAACCTAGACATGCTATTTCATTCACTGCTATATCTGATTTATATAAATATATATTTAGGAAAAGGTAAAATCGCAAATGCATGTAGTTGATTGTCATGGATAAGGGGCAAAATGGTGATAAAATATTCCTCAAAGTTGAGGGATAAATGAATAGTAAGGAATGGGTAAAATGAGTGGTAAAAGATGAAGAAACATATGGGGAGGTGTTGCATTGCGTTGCGTGGTGTTAGAGAAGGTGACCCCATTGTACCATAAGGTGACCCATGTCTTTTATGGGTCCATCTCTCTCAAAATGCTGTCGTTATAAGGTGTTGGAGTCTGATTGGGAGATGACGAATTCGAAGGCTAAGCTAAGCTCCCGCAAACCCAGAAAGAAAGAGCTACCTCATGCTCACGCCTCTCTTTTTCCTTCTTTAGTAGGCTTCAAACAATCACTTCTTTCTTTTGATCAACTCAAACCACTTGCACTGCCACTTCTCATTCGCCTCCTTTTTTCCATTATCCTTCTAGCCTTCTACTACTCAACTGGGTATTCCCTTTCCTTGCCTTTCTTATTAGTTCACCGAGAAAGAAACCTCAATCACTGTCGTTCCTACTCTTTTGTCTATTTTCGTAAATTATAACAGTACCTGCACCGCTCTCTCTTATTACTAGACCTCATCCTCCAACAAGTTCCACGGTTGGCGTTCAAAAACTTACTTCACCCACCAGCAATGTCTTATCAACCACTAATTATAGTTACAGAGACAGATAGCAGCTCAAACTCATTGTCGTCGTCCTCCCCACCGTCACCGTCCTCCCCAGGCTCATCAGCCCATCAACTGTCTAACCCTAACCAATCCAAACCCCAACAGCCAGACCAACACGATCCGCAGTCACCTTCCAAGAAGATCAAACGCATTCGCGACTCCAACAAACACCCTGTCTATCGAGGAGTTCGCATGAGAAACTGGGGCAAATGGGTCTCTGAAATCCGCGAGCCTCGTAAAAAATCTCGCATTTGGCTCGGAACTTTCCCTACCCCCGAAATGGCCGCTCGAGCCCACGACGTGGCCGCCTTGAGTATTAAAGGCAACTCGGCGATTCTCAACTTCCCGGAACTCGCTCACTCGCTTCCTCGACCCAACTCCCTCGCCCCACGTGACGTTCAAGCCGCCGCCGCCAAAGCGGCCCAAATGGACAACTTTGATCGAAAGTTGGGTTCCTCAACCTCGTCAATGTCATCCTCAGCCACATCGTCCCTGTCTTCGCTCGTGTCCGCCATTGATTTGTCATCATCCACAGGGTCTGAAGAGGAGTTGAGTGAAATCGTGGAGTTGCCGAGTCTGGGAACAAGCTACGATACGAACGAGTTCAAGAGCGATTTGTTGTTCGTTGACACAGTGGACGGGTGGATGTATCCGCCACCGTGGCTTTTAAGCGTTGATGAATGTTGCAGTGGTGGCTATCATCTCTCAGACGAGTTTACAGTGAGCGAGACTGCGAATATCGTGACTCCTATGAACTTTGGGCAAGGTTCGTTATGGGATTACTAAAGAAGTGGCTCTGTTTGCGGATGTATTTTGTGTGCAAGTGTGTGTGCTTTCCATTTACTTCTTAATTACTCATCGACCTCTTGTTTTTGAGTTTCTTTATCCATTTTGTGTGTGACAAAGGTCAGACTTTTAGCCCTCTTCATGTTTTTCTTCGAAAGGCTAAGTCTCCGTGACAACTGTGTTTGTTCTTGACTGCCTCTTTCCAACTTATGTAATTAGTTGTACAGTGTTAGGGAAGATGGGGTAAAAAATATGCTAAATTCCTTTGCTGTGGTCTTGGTTGGTGACCGTCTTATTAGAGTTTTGCTTTTCTTTCCTTATTTTTGTGATCCAGAACTTGGCTCAAGGGGCTAAAGTACAAGATAGATAAGCGTGGCCAGACTCCAGGGAGGTGAGTGAAGTCGTACCTTACAAGGCATAATCTAATGAAAATTCTCTGTGCTTATGAAGCAGTTGACTGTATCATAATCTCCTACAGTCTGTCTGCCATCGATGACCAAAAATAGTAAAACCAAAAAGTCTATTATCAATTTGGTATTAAGTTATAAATAAGAAAAACGGGAAACTAGAATAGTGATAGCAAAACACGTGGAATAGTTCAAAACTGTTCCTCTTGCTTGATTCTCATTTTCCGAGAAAAAGTTAAAAACACATTCGTCCATCAAAGATGGGTCCTAAGGAGATCCTATAAAATTTCCATGCTATTGGCATTGCAATGCATGTTATTGAGGATTCGATTTTTTTGGAAGTCCCCGGCACAGCCATGATCCTTTTTGACACTGACAAATTGCTAAGGATGGGAATTAGTCATTTTCTCAGACACCTCTCAAATTCAAATATACCCATATACATACATATGTACACATCTTCCCATTAATAACTTCAAACAGGAAAATTCTTCAGATGGACATATATATATATATATATATATATATAGGTTGTCATCAGCGATCTCAAGGTTTAAATGTGCGTTCGTCCGTGTGCGTGTGATGCCTCTCTTTGCCTTAAGTGAATATGAGACAAATTGCAGGAACAAAGCCTGCAAGTTTTTAAAAAGAAGTAATATGATATCTAACGCACAATTTATATACATGCTCACTTTCTGGCTATCAATGTCAAATAATGAAGCTGTTCAAAGCTCAGCAATCTGATCTGATCTGTGATAGAAAGGACACAGGCCTGTCTCAATAAACACATTTGCTTTTGGTTTTTCACCTTTTCCTTCCGTGGCTTCTTTGCCTTTTGTTTGCATTTAAAAGGTGGAATCGTCCGCCCTAAACATCCCGCACCCTTTACCTTTTGCTATACGCGTGACGGTCTGGATATGGTACCGTTTTTTGGCATCACTAAACACTTTTGCTTTCTCCAAATACAGTACCATAAAAATGATACAAGGTTACTCATGGAAATATGATTCTGGGGTCCAGAGACTGATTGTTCGAGCAAGATGTTTCAAAGTCTATGCTTAATTTGTGTGGTTGGATCAAAAGTGTCCTTAGGCAGTTCAGACCCCACATCCACTTCGATTCTTAACAATGGGTTGGAGTTGGAATAACCGGTTTTTGTTAGAGTATTTTAATATTGTACTATTTAATTTTATCTATATATTTGTGTTGACTTTATATAATTGTACGAATGAGATTTAATCAAATAAGATTGGAATTGATTAATCCAAACGGAAACCTCTTAAAAATACCCGTTTTGCATGCAGACAGTGGTTTTAAGATGTTGAATGAGAGCGGGAGAGACTATATTACATCATTTAACAGTAACCCCTTATCTCCGTAACTATTAGTTCCTAATATTGAGGTTGTTATCATATTTATTTATAATTAATAATAAATTAATCAATTTAAAATCATAATGAATTATCTTTTATTAATGATTTTATTTTATTATATAATAATACAAATTAATAGATACAATGATTAATATATTAAATAATTTGTAAGAATGTGTTAATTTTATTTACTATTATACTTGTGTTTATTTATAAATAACTATTTTATATATTTAGAAAAATACAAAAATAAGACATAAGCCTCCTCTATGCTTTAAGTAACTTTCAAAATATTTTAATTTTTAAGTTTTTAAAATTTTATTTGTAATTTTTAATTTTCTAAAAAATTCCTTCTCTTAGATTTTTCTTAAAAATTAATGGCAAAATACATATTACATAATTAATATATATAAACCAATTAAATATTGTTGATATGATAACCTAATTCAACTATTAAATATGAATTGAACTAATTAAATTTAAACTTGAATTAAACTAATAATATATTATAATTATCTTAAATTACTAGCTTGAGTCAAGTTTAATTGAATTTAAAGACTAAGTTATAGTTGTCGTATCAAGTTATAGTTGTCATATCAACAATATTTGATTAGTCAACGTATGATATTCATGTGTTTTTTCAATAAGAACATTTACAAAATTAGTTTTCTTGAAAATTTTAAAAATTTATAGAATTTTAAAGATTGTAATTGTTTAAAAGTTATTTAAATAATAAAAGAGATTTGTATCTTTTATCCAAATATGAATTATAAATAATTATTGATTAATGGCATTAAGTTCAACTAACTAATGAGATTGCAAAGAGTTTAGCAGGTTAATATGATAAAAAAATTAATCAAAAATAGTGATAAGATATGAAAATTTAATCACTATTATCAGTGTGTCCAACGGACCAATATAAAAGGAAAAGTTAATAAACATTGATATTAAATATAGCGGGTGATATTATAAGAAAAATGGATCAATAATTATTCGTTAATATTTAAAATCAAACAATTAGTTTTTATATTTATTATAAATTATAAAATTTTAATAAAATATGTAATTTAGTGTTATTTAAACCTAAGGAATATTATCGCATATTAATGATTTATAAAATTAATTGATAATACGGATTAAATATTATTATTCTGTATATTAGGAGTCATAATATGTATATGATAAATAATTAAAATTTTTATTGAAAAATCTTCTCGTTATTTAATATCATTACATAACAAAATAAAATTTAACTAAAGAATTTAATTTACTAGCAAACTAATTAATTAGATTGTTCATATTAATATATTATTACTTATTAATTGAATAAATTAGCATTACATATTAACATTTGTTTTATATTTTTACTAAATAACAAGATGTAAAATTGATAAATAAATAATATAATAAGAAGCTTTATAAATTTGTATTAATAGAAAAATAAATCCAATTAGTTAATTATTTAGTGTTAAATTCATCAAACCCCTGTGACATTTTATCAATTTATCAGCTGACTTATAAAAAACTATCAATAGTTTCTTATAATTTTAATTCATAACACTTGTCATTCCGCCCTTAATTTTTATTAACAATTTTAATTTTAATATAATACATTAATAAATTATTATGTTGGACACATATCACTGTTATGATTTGTTAATTTTCAATTACCTCCATAACATAATTATGTACGTGGAGAGTCACGTGCTTAAAAAATGTTAAATAAACAAAAATTGATGATAAAAGAAAAAGGAGGTTGTTGAAGTCGAATCCTTAAATTTATTGAAACTAATCATACATTTTACTTTAGTGTGTCTCAAAGTTATTCATTTCCATTTCCGTGCATTGTGAAAAGGAAGACACTTGCTAATTGAGGCAAATTAGGAAGTTGTGCAGTTGCCAATTCGTCTTGTACTCATTGATGTTTATATAGGCAAAACCTGGAAAGAATTTATTCAACTATTCATGCTTCCAGCAACATTGGAAGGACCTGTCGTCCCAACCAGGTGATCAGGTCAGGGATGAATAAAACATGGTGGAGCAGCGAAACGAACAGTATCACCGCTCCGGTGTTTAGTTCCCCTTCTTACTGTTCTTATTTCTTTCAAAAAAGATGTGATATAATATGATGCACAGCAACGATATTTATGCGACGAGTTGTGGCAGCATTAAACTAGTTCCATGCTAATGATTGAAGAAAACTTGTCCTTGCACTACAAAATTTCACTCTTTATTTGTCAAGGAATTTGATTTTGATCACACTTCATCTATCAATAATTAGGTGATGTTTAAAGTAGGTTACGAATCTCAGAATCTTGATCCACTGCGAATAAAAATAACACAAGCTGATGAGATCAATTAATTAAAGTAATCAGCAAGTGGATACCGACCTCAATTATGCCTTCCATAGCATGATTCGTATTGCTTATGTCATTTTCCTTTTCTTCATGGGAAGATCCTATGAATGTGACTTATTGCAAGGTGAATGCGACCGTGACTCAAAAGTCTTCATATGATGAGTTGGATAATAATATTGTGGTCATTTATTTCATTTGTGCTCAAGGGGTCCTGGAAGTTTATTGCCGCGGGATGTGTTATTGGATACTAACTTTCTTCTTATATTTTAACCTTTCTTTAAAATAAGGCAAATTATCACGTGCTAAATCTAATTTAGTTTAACAGTGATTGAATCATTGTCCTCCAAATATAGGGTACGCCTACCTCATTATACTCCTATTTATCATTTCCTATTTCTATAGATAAATTGTAACGTAACACACAAATTTCCTGTTTACTGATCTACAAAATAAAATTATAAACTATGGTTGGCATTTTACTTACTTACCAATCGATTTCAGACCGTTTGGAATGACGTGAATTATACGTATTGTTTCAGGTACATGCAAATGAGAGTAAACAGGACTCTAGGACGCAGATACTATACATACGTCGACATTATAAAGCCTAATCAAATTAATCTATGCCTGATGGTAATTATTTTAGTTAGGTGTGGGGTGAGAGGGTCCATCAGTAGGCCTTGAATTGGACTACTGATGGCACTATGCCTATTCAATAATTGTACCAAGCACAAGCATGTTCTAGCATATATGGTAAAACCCCCAGTTTTCCTATATGGATCAGACTTTTTTATGACAAATAAAGTGGGACTGACCATAATGTTTAAAATATTTTCCTTCGCGTTCAAAAGTGATTTAGGAAGAAGTAACGCATGGACTGAAGGACAACTTGGCTACCGAGTAAACAGGGTCCAGAAGCCTGTGAAATGCAGCCATTCAGACCATACAATTCATCCTCGTTCCCAAGTTCATACAAAAAGCTTCATGAGAACAAAACACACTTTTCTATCAACAATTGCGTCTTTCCTTCAGCTGAGGTCCAAACAAGAGCATTTGGATCTCGCTGCGTCCAGGAGATGTTTTGTTCATAATATCTGTTCTACTTCACAAAATCGTATGGTTAAAAAGTGGTGCTGAGGATCTTGTTCGTTCCCAGGCAGACAACTTCACTTTCCAGGCTCCAAATAATTGAGAAAAAAAAGCTCATCAACAACATTACTCAGGCAGAATCTTCTCTTTGTTTTTATTTAGTTTTATTTAGTTTGAAGTTTTGTGTCTTCCATACTCTCTTATATATGCATTTATTGAAGCATTGTGAAGGAATCTAATCTTACAAAAGAAGTATGATTTTTTGGAAGACAGATATTTTAATCTATAACTTAAATAATGTATAAAATATAATAAAGTACAAATTAAAAATTCGTACTTTATTATGAAGTTTAATATTTTTTCTACAGCTCCTCTCAAACTGATTTCTAAAACAAGTTCATCGTCACTACTATAATCATTCGAGTGTTTAACGTCTAACAATATTTACATAAGTAAGTGAGAGAACTCTACACTTAGAGCAGAGAAGCGTAAGTAAGACGTAATATTTTCTTTATAGCGTACACCTATTTATAATAGGTTTGAATTTTTGATAATTTAATTAAACTATATTTCTAGTTTAATTAAAACTATAATTAATTTTAAATTTAAATAAGATCCAATATCTTATATTGATCCTTATTTATTAAATATCTCATATTTAAATTTAAAAGTTTCTTAAACTTTAAAATCATGACTAACTTGATTAAATTATATTTTCTCTCTTTAATAATTCTTTATGTATGAC
>JAOQMP010000008.1:21566053-21578348 GCA_027563575.1 Erythroxylum pedicellare
TTATTTTATTGGAAATAATAGGTGCCACTACCGTTATAAAAAGTTTAATCTCTCTAGTAAGCTAGGATCTCTTTTAAATTTAGTTAATCTTGAGTTACTTAACAAACTAATTAAATTTAAATTAGATAATAATATCTTTATCAATCACATCTCATATGAATTCTAGATCTATTAGGTGATAAATCTTCAAAATATATCTAATATATTATTCCTAACCTTGCCTATAAATTTATATAATTATGAGTTACTCATCCAAATCATATAAATTTAGTTAAATAAGACTCATTAACTTAAGATAAAAATAAATTCAAGTCAAAGGGTCTTTTAGGTACTCAACAAGTCTTAGAATAAACCGAATTCTAACTTTATACTTGCTTAATATAAAACAACAATCATATTCTCAATATGTAAATATTTAATAAGGGGCTTAATTTTGATGGTTTCATCGAGCACGTCTTTCATGTAAAATGTTATACCTTTAAATATACAATTCAATATGCAAAAACAAATATCAATCATATAAATAAAACATGCAATTTCTCATAAAAATATAATCAAATTATAAATCCTAATTAACATCATTGAACTCTATTCTAAAATTTACCCTCAGTAACCTTAATTGAACTTAATTATATGGCTTACCCTTCTTTTAACTTATTGGTGCTTACCAAACTCTCTTTTTGAGCTGTTACTTACACTTATCCCCTTCTCTCCAACTCCTAGTTCTTTTTTGGTTCATTATCACTTTAACTGTTGCATTGCTTTGTCCTCTCTAAGTATTTTATTTTTTTTCCTCATTTTTCCTAGGTATTGTATTATAGTATTTTTATTTTCAGGTCACGTCTCTTAAATCTTCTCCTATGGTTGGTCTATTTTTGTGTCATCATATGTGTCTTTTATTTATTTTTCTATATATTTTTTAGTAATTCAATAAATTTTTATACAAAATATAGAGTTATGTACATCATTGGAGACTGCTGGAGAGTAGTCTCTTATCTACCTAAAGGAAAACCTACCGAGATGGCCAAGGAAGCTACATCACTTCCTTGCCACTTAAGCCACCCTTCCTTACTTTAATAGAACCTTCCTACCAAGAACTTTAAAAACTTGTTCATCTCCCCAATACACAAAATAGAACACACAATTCACAGTGCCTCTATACAGACTTCTTCGAGAAAAGATGCTGAATAGTATGCTTTACGAACTGAAATGAAGGGATTGTTGATGTCCCTCTAATTACCAAGTCTTCTGTCTTGTGTCTTCTTCTCCTTCTGAAAGAAGATGCTCTCCTGCTGTGAACATCTTTGTGGAAACGTCATTACTGTTGTTGTGAATTGTTCCTGCCAAGTCCATGTTTGCTGAATTGGAGGCATTGACTGTTCCTGGGATTGGCTTCCCTTCTGCTTTCAGTTCTAAAGGTAGATTTGATACCTTTCCTTTTGCATGCCTGAAAATGAAATCTAAGAAGAAGTGACTGATGGTGTCCCTCTAATATCACTTATCTATCTATATTTGAAAGGTGCAGCTTTCCTGTTGCTTAGATTTTGAGCATCACTGCATAAACATCATTGATGTATCTATGTTGATACCTTCCTTTTGCAGACCTAAAACCAAAAAAATGCAAATCTATTATTAGTTTATAATTTGCTCCTACCATTACCTTCTCTTAGTGTTTGAGCCGAGATGCTCCATAACTTGGAATATCACTCTGGAGTTTAAACATTATGGTCATTGGTTCAGATATTTGGTGCCTAGCTCAACCAATTAGGAATGGAAAGGAGGTTTATTTGATTTGGGAGGCTTATATGGAAATGATTAAGACAATGTTCCTAAACAGTTTTAGAGAAGGAACATTCAAAGAATAAATGTTCTGTTGTTTCATTATCCATATATCACAAAGAACAATGATTTGGGGTGTAAAGATAGAGGAGTCTATCCCTGGTTTGCAACTTTCTTAGGAAAGCCAACCATAGTATGAAGGATCACTTAGGGCTATTCCTTTTCTGCCAAACTCGGTTATGCCAAGGGACTCCCTAAATCGGGGGCCTTAAGAAACTGTAGGCTGAAACATTAGTGTACTTTTTAGAAAGGGGTGGCTATCCATTCCAAGCAAATAGGTTTTGAACTGTTCGGTCGGTACTATTGGGGCTCTAGGTTTTCAAGAATCTCAACGTTTTCTTTTTGCCAACATCACTCATTGTTTCTAATAACTTTTAAAACCTTTGCTTCCATATTTAAATCTGACCCATTGATCACTCTTAGGGTGGAGAAATGCTTTAGGATTCCTCTTAGATGCCAAGGATCCTGCCATAGGACAGTAGAATTACCATTTCCTTTCTTAAATCTGAATTGGTTCCTTATTTTGTCCCTCACAAATAAAATTTTCCTCGAACTCCATGAACTATTGTAAGTGGATTGGGCACTCCAGAAATTCTTCCTTCTCAAAATGATTGTCTGAACCCACTTAACCCACATAGCTTCCTTGTCATTAAACAAATACCAAATCCTATTTCCTAACAATGCATCAGTCCACGTAGGTAACTGTTTAATCCTTAAACCCCCTCCCTTTTAGGTCTACAAATGTCCGTCCATTTGACCTTAGCATGGGATTTTGAATCCACCTTCCCAGCCTAAAGAAAATTCCTAAGTTTTGCCTCTATCTCCTTTAGGATGGAAGAAGGAAGGATGCAAAGAGTAAACCAATAAACTTGAAAAGAAGAAAGCACTGAAATGACCAATTGAAGCCTACCAATATAAGATAGGTTTTTTATTGGGCCATTTGTTAATCCTAGCATCAATCTTCTCTAGTAAAGGAAAGCAATCCCTTCTAAAAAATCTTCCTGTTAAGAGAGGTACCCCCAAATACTTTATAGGGAGACTACCTCTCTTGAGACCCAAAATCATTTCTATTTGATGGGTTAAATGGTCCATGTCAGGGGATAAAAAGAACTAACTCTTAGAAAGGTTCATGTCTAGTCCAGATAACTCTAAAAAGGTGCGCATACAATGCAGCAGAGATTGTACTAAAACCAAGTCAGCATGGTAGAACAACATAAGGTCATCAGCAAATAAGAGCTGAGGGAGTTTAAGAGTTTTGCACCTCTAGTGGTATTTGAAAGAAGGGTTACCAACTAAACAAGCATTTAGACTCCTAGATGGGACTTCCATACAGATAATGAAAAGAAAAGGGGATAAGGGGTCTCCTTGTCTTAGGCCTGACTTACCTCTAAAGAATTTTGATGGAGATCCATTGATCAAAATTGAATACAAAGGGGAAGATATGCACTCTTTAATCAATTAAGGAATTTTCTAGGAAAGCACACAGCTACTAGGACATTCAAGAGGAACCCCATTGAATGGAGTTATAGGCTTTTTGAAGGTCCACTTTAAAAGCACATCTCTTATGGTTATTAAACAGATGGTAATTCCTAAGAATTTCTTAAGCTAACAAGATGTTATACCCTATTCGACGATCTTTAATGAATGCACTTTGGTTTGGCTTAACTATATGGGGGAGAGACTCTCTCAGTCTATTTGCTATAATTTTGGCAATCACCTTATAAACCATATTAAAGCAAGAGATTGGTCTGTAATTTAACACTATGGATGGGTGATCCTTTTTTTAAATGAGGGAGATAAAAGTGGAATTGAGTTCTTTTAGGAGTTTCTGCACAAAAAAGTCTTTAATAGCACCAGTAGCTTCCTCTCCAATAATTTGCCAGGTTTGTTTAAAGAAGAACCCATTAAACCCATCTGGGCCCGGGGTTTTATTCAAATTGATTGAAAAGAAAACCTCTCTTATCTCTTGAGCTAAAACTTCAGCAACAAGGGAGTTTGAAAGGTCTCATAGTAAAGAGAGAGGGAAGAGGTTTTCCACAAACTCTTTGGAAGGGGGGAGGATTCTATTATTCCCTATAGAACCCTGAAAATGTTCAAGAAACTGATCTTGAATCTCTTTAAGACCTACGATTCTACTCCCATTTCCCACTATTAAAGAATGAATAATGTTTCTATTTCGATTAGCCAAGAGGGAATTATGAAAAAAATTTGTGTTCCTATCCCCTTCTCTGATCCATTTGATTCGAAAAGATTGCTTGAAGAAAGATTCCTGATCATCTAAAGCTCTTATTAATTCATTAATGGCCTCGGACTCCCTAGCCATCAAGAGGGAAGAGTTGGGCAAAATTCTCATTTGGTATTAAATGTTATTGAGAATAACATGACATCTCTCGACTTGGTCATTCACATCACCTACCTAGTCAGTGTTAAGAATTTTAAGGGCTTTTTTAACCAACTTAAGCTTTGACACTACACAAAACATAAGAGTTCCCCGAACTTGAGAGGACCATGCATCCTCTACAGTCTGAAGGAAATTAGGCTAATTAACTAGAAAGTTTGAAAACCTAAAGGGAGGGGATCTCTTCTGCTAACTTGTTAAGGCCCTAACCACTAGTGGAGAGTGATCTGATATGTTTGGATTGTGATCTGATATGTTTGGATTGTGAATGACACTATGAGAGTTGGGAAACCTAAAGCTCCACATCGAATTAATGAGTGTTCTATCAAGCTTCCTAGCAATAAAGAGATCTCCATATTACTTATTGTTCCAAGTAAAACTTGGACCACTTGAATTAAGATCAAATAAAGCATAATCCTCCACACATTTTCTAAAATCACTTATTCCATATATAGCTGAGGGACTCATAGGTTCTGCCTTATAAGAGAACAGAATCGCATTGAAATCCCCCGCTATTATCCAAGGTTGATTACCTACAGTTAAGTTGATATTAGACAAAGCAGACCAAAGATTCTTCCTATGATTGAGATTATTAGACCCGTAAACACATGTCATGAAGAAAGAAAGAAGAACAGTTTCTGGGAGTCACCTCTATGTGAATCAACTGATCATTTGAGCTAAGAATTGAACATAAGAAGTGATATGGGTTCCAAGCTAACACTATCCTAACATTTAAAGCATGATCTACATTGCTGTAATAAAGCCATCTGGGAAACATCAAGGAGCACACTTTATTCAAAAAAGAAGAAGACCTTATTCTAGTTTCAATCAAGCAAACAAAAGAACCATCTAATATATTAAGACAAGCTTTCACTGCTAATTGTTTTCTAGAGCTATTTAACCCCCTAAAATTCCAAAAAGCTAAATCCATAACTCATACAAAACCTAAACAGACTCCTACTTATGTTTCCTCCTAGATTTTTGACTTGTTCTTACAATGAAATCCCCCTCTGCCCCTCCCTTTAGACCAGGACTACTAGGAACAAATTCAGAAATAGGCGAGGATGGAATTGTACCTACTTGCTTCTCAACAGGAGGCTCCCCAAGGTCTGCACTCGATTCCTCTTCCTTCTGTTGATCCTTGATTATTTTGATAGGGCTGTATGAAGTACTGGCTTCCTTATCTCCTTGTATTTCCATATCCACCTCTTGGTCTTTCTATTAAGATCCTTGGTCCATACTTTGCTTAGTGGGAATCTCTTGGATTTTTTCCACCTCTTGACTTTGGATTGTTTTCTCTGAGGTTGACTCTTGCTCCTTCCTTTGTTAATTTGTACTTTTAGGTATTGTCTCCTTCTGATTCTCGAACTCTTGTTGTAGTCTTGTCTCAAATAGCCTCCCTGTAGGTGCCCATTCCCTCTTCTGTACTTGGAGCTCTGGTTTCCATTCATATTCAATCCTAATTTCCTTAAAGTTGATATTCCCTTCTTCATTGTAAGTGTCCAGTTGGAAAGAGGAGGGCTAACTCCTCTATAGTTCTAACTCCACACACGTTCTAGCATAGACTACTCTGGACATCCTAGCCGTCTAGGGGTCCATGAGTAATGGATGTCCTACTGCACTTGCTATTCGTCCCAAACCTTCAGTGCTCCAATATTCTATGGGTATATTATAAAATCTTGCCCACACCAGAGCTAACTGAACCTTCTCTTGCTCCACACCATTCATACACCATTTTCTCAAAAATAAAGGTCTACCTTAGATATGCCAAGGCCCCTTTTCCAGAACCCTACTCATTCCTATCTTTGAGTCGAATTTAAACAAGAAATTATTTGAGCTTGTTATTAATGTTTCCTTCAGTCCATACTTTGCCCAAGACTTTGATAAAGCTCTCTGAACTAATGAAAAAGTAGGACGTTTACCAATAAAAAAGCCTATCAGAGTTTGTCTGAATAGCGCCACTGCCTTCTTCGCTAACTCTGGAGGTGGTATGACGTAGATATGGTCCCCTTTAACCTCTAAAGGATAGTAATTCAGAGCCTTATCCTTCGAGGAATCCTCCATTCCTTCTGAGACAAGAGACTTCCATGTTCCAATGTTATCCGAGGTTTTTACCTCCAGGGCGTGTGTGGAAGTTTCTGGTAACAAGGTCTGTTAAACTAAGGGGGTGTTCATCGCTGAGGTGTTTTGGGTACGATTGATGGAAGGGACGATTTGGAAGATGGAGTATTTATCAGGGGAAGGTCTACGATATTAGGGTTCCAGTTTTGGTTTCGATTAGGGTTAGAGAAAGAGGGCTTATCATGGGGATTAGATGAATGGACAAAGGAAGGGAGAAGAGGATTAAGAGGGGTACGGGTAAGGGTTGGAGAAGTAAAAGAAGCCATGGAGGAGGGCAAACTCACCGGTTCTCTCAGAAGTTATGGTTGTCTCGGCTCGCTCTCATTTCGCTCTCATTTCCCATTCAAAGTTTCTCTCTCTTTATTGTGTAATGAAAAGAGCAAAATGTAAAAAAATCTTGAGAGAGAAATATAAACATGAAAATATATTAAAAGGGTCACTAAATTGAAAAACAACGTCACTACAAGAAAAATGTCATTTAGCGATAGAAAGTCAAAGAATTCCGTCGGGAAAATAGATTTGCGAAAAAATTAACCGGTGAACAAAGGCATCGTAAAAATGAATGTGGGTAATAATTTCTGATGAATAACATAATGTTCATCAGTAAATTTACCAACCGATATTTTATGTAATCGTTAGTGAATATACCGACGGACATTTTATGTAACCGTCAGTGAATATACCAACGGTTGTTTCAGTGGACCATCAATAAATTTACTGACGGTCAAGATTTTTCCGTTGGCATATTTACATACAGTTTTGGTTATTCCTTCGGCATATTTATAGACGGTTTTGCTTATTTTGTTGGTAAATTTATTACAATAGTACCGACGGTTATGATTGTTCCATCAGTGAGTATACCATTGATTTTTTGTGAAAAATCTTGTCGATAAAGTTGGCGATGGGTTGTCAATATTACCGATAGAACAATGTGTTTCGTCAGTAAATATATTGGATTTTACCGATGTAAACTTGTGTTCCATTGGTAAATATAATACATTTTACTGACGTACACTTATTTTCCGTTGGTAAATATTTTGAAGTTTTAAAAAAAATGCCAACATTAAATTTTATTTCATAATCTTATGTTTAATGCATAATTTCAACTATTATGAATTATCTGTGCATAATATTTTGATTTGTTTATACATTTAATTTGTTTAAACAGAAAGTTGATTGATAATATAAAGTTAAAATTATCTTAATTGTTAATAAAAACTTTAAATTGTACATAATAAGTACTTATAATTCAAATGAAATGCAAGTACACTATTGATTTGGTGACCGCAAACACTCTGATTGTTGCGATGAGGTGCTACCCCTCCCCTTTAACTCGTCCATCTCATTACGGAGCTGAGTTATATACTCCATCGACTATTGCAATTAAATTACCAATGTCTGCACTGTGGTTCGAAGCTTATTGACTTCATTGGTTGTCGACTGTCTACTAGATGTTGCTGTACTGGACGTGGAGGATTGTGAATAACATTTATTCGCAAATTAACTTAAGCCAAAGATCCTTCCACAACGATCCCTACCACCCACTGCATCAAGATATGTTTGACTCTCATCAACAACTTATTCGTACTGAGACTGTCGTTGAATGCTTTCTTGTATTTGGTCCTATTAGGAGGCAATGTTTATATTAGTAAGTGATAATTATTAAGAATCAATATTAAAGCATAAATTTCACATATATTAAGTTCTCTACATCAGGTGTTTATCACACCGTCATGCTTTTTAGTGTGAATGTGCAAAAAGAGCTGACGGGGTGTAGACCTCATACCCATAGACTTTTCCTACATAAGAATAAAATGTTATAAGTCAACTAGAATTTATAAAAATTTCGGCAGAATTTTCTCTATTTTTATGATATTTACCCCCTATTGAACAAAGAAATTTTCTTATCAACACAGTCATATATGGTACCAAACATTTATAACATTATCATTCTCCGTAATACACATATTTTTATTCCAAAATTAACACATCAATTTAAATTGATATACAACAAAGTAAAAAAAATCAGAATATAAATGTAAAGTGTAAATAATTACAAGTCTCTCTACATGCTCGTGGTGAGTAATAGATCCTCCCGTATATACGGGAAGACTCTCTCCCCCTGGTCTTCCACGTCTATTGATAGAATTATGCTCTAAAATGGGCATTGCCTCAGGTGATGTCCAATACTACTATCAACAACTCCATATTTGTTCAAAAATATAAGGTAGTTGGGCACCAGCCTTGTGTATCACACTAACAAAGTCTCGATAACGTGTATGTGCTCATCTCTCCCATACTTTATTAATGACCACGTCAAATTTAGAATATGAAAAAAAAAATCTTTCTGAAATAAAAGGAAAAAAATTCGATAAATACATAGAATGTAATAATATTTATCTAATTAATGTATAAAAATCAATTAAAAAAGAAAATAATATTTTTTATTGTACCTTAAACTCTTGATAGTAAAATTCCTTTACAGCCTGATAGATAATCTTTCATACATAACCCTGAAGATCAATCTTCTCCTTAATTTTGGATGTCATATTTCTTGAGCACGATCCCGACGAAATCAACCTAATATTAAAAAAATAATTTTATACTATTTTAAAATTTAAACCTATAGCTTAATTATAAACATATAGTGTTTCATGTATTTTCACTTACAGATTATTGATAATTGTGATGTAAGTTCTTCCATTAGGTCCCTTAGCTCTAAGCTGGCGACTACCTCCTTCATCCGCATCGTTTACCCATAATATCTCTATCACTATAGGGGTAGTAGATGATGTAGAATCAGTTACGAAAGGTGATACCTCATCTGCAAGTGTAGTAGCTGGAGTAGGAGGTGGTGATTTAGTTGCGACTGCAGAGTGTGATGGTTCACCTGGATAGTATGTACCTTTGAATCATTGTCTGAACCTGGGTCGCATTATATCATGTTTTCTCTTTGATGACATATTTCAACCTGAAATTCATATTTGATTGAATTTTCTAGAAATATAACAATTTGAATTCAATATTTTACACAATATATTGAAAAGGAAGATATTGATTTATTGAATATAATATTCAATTACAAACACATCGCTATCATCACTTAATTGTAAATCAAAATCATCTTCTTTTTCTAAAGAATAATAATCAAACTCATTCTTGTCGTTAGATCTTTGACCCTCGTCATCCTCACCAGATGAAATTTCAACATATGCATTAGATGGATTATTCAAAGGTTTATTATTGTCATATATGACAGATGCATTTATTTCATAAACATCTTCCTGAAACGCTTCACTTTCAATTCTCTGTTCTCCTTTTCCATGTGATTCAAAAACATCTCTAGGTTTAACTTTGTAAACAGCCAACTAATCTGACTTATCTCATCATAAGCTAGGAAAAGGGACATAATACACATGAATCGCTTGCATTGCCAACAGGAAAGGTTCAAATTGTCTCAGTCTTCTTCGCTTGTTGATTTCAACTAGATTGTATTGGCTATGCACTTTTGTACCAACATTTGGAGTTGGATCAAACCAATCACACTTAAATATCACACTTCGCTTTGTTGGCAATGTAGGGTACTCAATTTCAAGTATCTCAATAATTTTATCATAGTAATCCATCAATTCTCTTTGTATGCAAACTCCACTATTTATTGTTGCCATACTATGACCATGATATTCTATATGATATTTGTATCTATTAAGGAAATACACTGGATATGATTTAACATCTCACAAAGGTCCCTTCGCAAGATCACATATGAACTTGTTCTCTATTGGATTTTCTAAGGCTTACATAAAAGAAATTATCATATCAAACAGTATAATGTCATTTGAACACTTAAATCTTATAATTCAATCATTTCAATATTTGTAAATGAAAACTTACATATTTCTGAAACCATCAAGGAAAGTGTCTTCCAACTTCTTTATTGATATCATCCTATATTTTATCCGACATTAGCTCGGGTAGCAATTTCTCGTTTAATCTAAAAACATTATTATGTATTTCATTTATGAACAATACTAAATTTCAAAACCCAAACAATCAATTTTAACTTATTGCACGAAAGGTTGAATCTCTTGACAATGTAATAAAATGTAACCATGGGTAGCCTCAATTTCTTCCTCTGTTAACATTCTTCTTGTTGAACGTCCATATGTTCGTCTAGGTTATATGAAAATGGATAAGTTATTATCAACATCACTCATTCCTCCCCCATCGTCATTACGAGAAACTTTTCTTTCTCTTGTGTAAATATGAGGCTCAAAATAATGTGAACAAAATGTACTAGCTTCCTTCACTAAATAAGCATTCCATATCGAACCTTCAACTCTAGCCTTGTTTTTGACATTTTTAAGTGATGCAAATACCTATATTAGCGATTATGGTTATTACAATTTAGTTGTTAAAACCTGTTATTACTTCAATTGCAATCATTTTTGTTAAATTACCTCTCAAACGGATACATCCAATGATATTGAACTGGACTGACTAGTTTTGCCTCATATGTTAAATGCACAAGTAGATGCTCCATACAGTCAAAGAAGCTTGGAGGAAAAATCCCTTCTAACTTACACAAAATTACTGAAATTTTCCTTTCTACTTTTTCCATTTTAGCCAACTTGATTTTAGATGATGTTAAACCTTTGAAAAAAAAACTTAATTCTGTTATTACTTCCCAAACCTTATTCGGTAGCAACTCCTGAAAAGCAATTGGAATTAGCCTTTGCATAAACACATGACAATCATGGCTTTTCATCCTAAATAATTTGTACTTCCCTATGTCCACACACCTTGCTAAGTTTGAAACATAACCATCGGGAAACTTTAGACTTTTCAACCTTTTACACAAATTTTCCTTTTTTTTGTCCAAAGTGTAACATACTTTTAGATATTTACTGGTGTGAAGATCTTTATATAACTCATTCCTTCTAAAAAAGTTGCAAATCAGCTTGTGATTTTTTATTATCTTTTGTTCTCCCTTCAATGTTCATTATGGTATTGAAGAAATTGTCAAAAATATTTTTTTCAATATGCATCACATCTAGATTATGACGTATCAAATTAGTTTTCCAATGCGACAAATCCCAAAAGATGCTTTTTTTTCTCCAACCAAAGTTTTTACTAATGCTTGTATTTACTTCATCAGCTTCAAATTCTATAACTTTCAGCAAGCCTAATTCCTCAACCTCCTAGAAAATCTCTTCACCAGCTTTGTGAGGGAGAGGAGGTGTTTTTACCTTCTTATTCTTAATGAACTTTTGTTTATTGCATCTGAATGGATGATTTGAAGGAAGAAATTTTATGTGATTGTCGAACCAACATGTTTTATCCCTATTTAGAAGACAAAAAGCATAAGAATCATTGTCATAATAAGGACAAGCTAATTTTCCTACTGTGCTCTATCCAGATAATATGGCACATACCAAAAAATCACTAATGGTCCACATCAAAGCCGTTCTCAACATAAAATTCTATTTCAGAGACACATCATATGTTTGAATACCATATTCCCAAAGATGCTACAATTCAGATATCAATGGTTGTAAGAATACATCAATTTTATATTTTAGATTTGTAGGCTCTAGCACAATCGCTGTTAAGAACATATATGCGTCTTTCATACACATCCATGGAGGCAAATTATAAGGAGTAATTATGATTGGCCATGATGAGTATTGCTGGACGGATTGACCAAAAAGATGGAATCTATCTGTCGACAATCCCAACCTAATATTTCGACTTTCAACTGCAAACTCAAAATAGGTGTCATTGAAATGTTTCCATGCTAGTGCATCTGATAGATGAATCATTATTCCATCTTTCTGTTCGTGTTCATTATGCCATCTCATGTGAGATGCAGTAACATCAGAAGCATATAATCTTTGAAGTCTCGGAGATAGCGAGAAATAATACATCCACTTCCAG
>JAOQMP010000008.1:21578448-21590816 GCA_027563575.1 Erythroxylum pedicellare
AATTATATGTTATAAAATCATAAAGTGTTACTTATCAAATTAAGAATCATAACATTTTAAGATATAATGTTACCATATATAGATATTTTATAACATATTGTCAAAAGTGTTATTGTCTAGTGTTACTGTATGTCATTTTTGTTGTAGTGTAAATTAACAAAAAAAATCAAATTCTTTACCAACGCAATTTTGTTTTCAGTCGGCAAATTAACAAATTTTTTTAAATTCCCGTCATTAAATTTTATTTAATAACCTTATGGTTGATGCATAATTTAAACAATTATGAATTATTTGTGCATAATATTTTGATTTGTTTATATATTGAATTTGTTTAAACAGAAAGTTGATTGATGATATAAAGTTAAAATTATCTTAATTGATAATAAACACATTAAATTGTATATAATAAGTATTTGTAACTCAAATGAAATGACTACAAGTACACTATTGATTTGGTGACCGCAGATGGTCGGTTTACTACAGTGAGGTGCTACCCTCCTCTTCAACTCATCCATCTCATTAAGGAGCTAAGTTATATACTCCATCGACTATTGCAACTAAGTTGCCAATGTTTGCACTATGTTCCGAAGCTCATGAATTTCATTAGTTGTCAATTGCCTACTAGATGTTATTATACTGGACGTGGAGGATTATGAATAACATGTGTTCATTGAGTCTCATTAACATCTTCAGACTGCTGAGATTGTCATTGAATGTTTTCTTGTACTCGATCCTAGCAGAAGGTAATGTTTATATTAGTAAGTGATAATTATTTAGCATTAATATTAAACCATAAATTCCACATACATTTTGCTCTCTACATCGGGTGTTGACGAATGTCACACTATCATACTTGTTAGTATGAGTGTGCAAAAAGAGCTAATGAGGTGTAGGCCTCATGTCCACATACTTTTTCTGCATAAGAATAAAATGTTATAAGTGAACTAGTATTTATAAAAATTTTCGTAGAGTTTCCTCTATTTTTATGATATTTACCCTGTTGAACAAAGAAAATAACTCAACACAGCCATATATGGCACCAGACATTTATACCATTATCATTATCCATAATACATATATTTTCATTCTAAAATTCACACATCAATTTAAATTGAAAAATAGCAAAGTAATCAATCAAAATATAAGTGTAAAGTTTAAATACTTATGAGTCTCTCTACATACTCGTGGTGGGTAATAGATCCTCTCGTATGTCCGAGAAGACTCTCTCTCCCCGATCCTCCACGTCTATTGGTAGAATTACGCTCTGAAATAGACATTGCCTCAGGTGATGTCTAATACTATTGCTAATGACTCGATATTTGTTTAAAAATATAAGGCAATCGTATACCATCCTTGCATATTGCACCAATAAAATCCTGACAACGTGTACGTGCTCATCTCTTCTATATGTTATTAAAGACCACGTCAAATTCAGAATCCTAAAAAAATTCTTTCTGAAAAAAAGGAAAAATATTCGATAAATACTTATAATATAATAATATTTATCTAATTAATGTATAAATCAATTAAAAAAGATAATCATATTTTTTGTACCTGAAAATCCTAATAGTAAAATTTCTTTATGGCTTGAGAGATATTTCT
This sequence comes from Erythroxylum pedicellare, assembly GCA_027563575.1. NCBI lineage: Eukaryota > Viridiplantae > Streptophyta > Magnoliopsida > Malpighiales > Erythroxylaceae > Erythroxylum > Erythroxylum pedicellare. The sequence continues at coordinate 21,580,051 of JAOQMP010000008.1, forward strand.
CCATATATAACCCTCAAAATTAATCTCTCTTTGAATTTGGATGTAATGTTTCTTAAGCATGGTTGAGACGAAATCAATCTAATACAAAAACAAATAATTTTATACCATTTTTAAAATTTGAACCTATAACTTAATTATAAATATATAGTGTTTCATGTATTTCACTTACAGATTGTTGACAATTGTGATGTAAGCTCTTCCATCAGGTCCCTCAAGTTTAGGTTAGTGGTCACCTCCTTCATCCACATCGTCTACCACTAATATCTCTGTTGTTATAGGGTAGTAGATGATGTAGGGGTGGTGGATAGTGTAACATCAGGTACAAAAGGTTATGTCTCATCTGCAAGTGTAGTAGTTGGAGGGGGAAGAGGTGATTCAGTTCCAACAGCAGAATGTGATGCTTCTCCTGGACAGTAAATACCTCCGAATCATTGTCTGAACCTTAGTCGCATTTTATTCTATTTTCTCTTTGGTGGCATATTTCAACCTGAAATTCATATTTGATTGAATTTTCTAGAAATGTGACAATTTGGATTCAATATTTTACACAATATATTGAAAAGGAAATAATTGATTTATTGAATATAATATTCAATTGCAAACACAAATTAATCAATATTGTAAATCAAATTCATCTTCTTTTTGTGAAGAAATAGAATCAAAGTCAGGCTCCTCTTTAGATCTTTGGCCCTTGTTACCTCCTCTAGATGAAATTTTGATATATTCATTAGATGAATCGTTCAAAGGTTCATTATCATCATATGTGACAGATGCATTTATTTCATAAACATCTTCTTGAAATGCTTTACTTTCAATTCTCTGTTCTCCTTTTCCATGTGATTCAAAAACACCTCTAGGTTTAACTTTGCAAATGGCCAACCAATCTGACTTATCTCGTCATAAGCTGGGAAAAGGGATATAATACACCTGAATCGTTTGCATTGCCAACACGAAAGGTTCAAATTATCTCAATCTTCTTCGGTTGTTGATTTCAACTAAATTGTATCGGCTATGCACTTTTCTACCAACATTTGGAGTCGGATAAAACTAGTCACACTTAAATATCACACTTCACTTTATTGGCAATGCAAGGTATTCAATTTCAATTATCTCAATAATTTTACCATAGTAGTCCATCAATTATCCCTGTATGCAAACTCCACTATTTATTATTGTCATGCTATAACCATGATATTCTTTATGATATCTGTATCCATTAATGAAATACATCGGATACAATTTAACAGCTCATAGAGATCCCTTTGCAAGATCACATATGAACTTGTTCTTTATTAGATTTTCTAAGGCCTATATAAAAGATATTATTATATCAAACAGTATAATGTCATTTGAACACTTAAGTCTTATAATTCAATCATTTCAATTTTTGTAAATGAAAACTTATATATTTCTCAAACCATCGAGGAAAGTGTCTTTCAACTTCTTTATTGATATCATTCTATGTTTTTTCGAGCATTCGCTCGCATAACAATTCCTTGTATAACCTAAAAACATTATTATGTATTTCAGTTATGAATAACATTAAATTTCAAAACCCAAATAATCATTTTCAACTTACTGCACGAAAGGTTGAACCTCTTGACAGTTCAATAAAATGCAACCATAGGTAGCCTCAATTTCTTCCTCTATTAACATTCTTCTTGTTGAACATCCATATGTTTGTCCAGGATATGTGAAAATGGATAAGTTACTACTAGCATCACTTGTTCCTCCCCTATCGTCATTACGAGGAACTTTTCTTTCTTTTGTGTGAACATACGACTCAAAATATTGTGAATAAAATGCACTAGCTTCCTCCACTAAATAAGTATTACATATCAAACCTTCAACTCTAGCCTTGTTTTTTACATTTTTCTTCAAGTGATGCAAATAACTATATTAGCAAATAAGGTTATTACAATTTAGTTGTTAAAACATGTTATTACTTCAATTACAATCATTTTTATTGAATTACCTCTCAAACAGATACATCCATTGATATTGAACTGGACTGGCTAATTTGCCTCATGTGCTAAATACATAGGTAGATGCTCCACACAGTCAAAGAAGCTTGGAGGAAAAATTCCTTCTAACTTGCATAAAATTACTGGAATTTTCATTTCTAGTTTTTCCATTTTAGCCAACTTGATTTCAGATGATGTTAAAATTTTGAAAAACAAACTTAATTCTGTTATTACTTCCCAAACCTTATTCGGTAGTAACTCCCGAAATATAATTGGAATTAGCCTTTGCATAAACACATGACAATCATGATTTTTCTTCCCAAATAATTTATACTTCCTCATGTCCACACACCTTACCAAACTTGAAACATAACCATTAAGAAACTTTAGACTTTTTAACCATTCACACAATATTTCCTTTTGTTTTTGGTCCAAAGTGTAACATGCTTTCGGATATTTACTGGTGCGAAGATCTTTATGTATCTCATTCCTTTTACAAAAAAGTTGCAAATCAGCTCGTGATTTTGCATTGTCTTTTGTCCTCCCTTAAATGTTCATTATGGTATTGAACAAATTGTTAAAAATATTTTTTCAATATGCATCATATCTTGATTATGATGTATCAAATTAGTTTTTCAACATGGAAAATTCCAAAAGATGCTTCGTTTTGTCCATCCAAAGTTTTTACTAATGCTTGTATTAACTTCATTGGATTCAAATTTTATAACTTTCAGCAAGCCTAATTCCTCAATCTCCTACAAAATCTCTTCACCAACTTTGTGAGGGGGAGGAGGTATTTTTACCATCCTATTCTTAATAAACTTTTGTTTATTACATCTAAATAGATGATATGGAGGAAGAAATTTCCTGTGATTGTCAAACCAACATGTTTTGCCCCCGTTTGGAAGATAAAACACATCAGAATCATTGCTACAATAAAGAAAAGCCAATTTTCCTGTTGTACTCCATCCAAACAACATGGCATATGCTGAAAAATCACTAATGATTTATATCAAAGTCACTCTCAACACAAAATTTTATTTCAAAGACGTATCATATGTCTCAACACCGTATTCCCAAAGATGTTGCAATTCATATATCAATGGTTATAAGAATACATCAATTTTATTCTTTGGATTTGTAGGCCCTGACATAATCACTGTCAAGAACATATATGCCTCTTTCATACACATCTATGGAGGCAAATTATAAAGAGTAATTATGATTGGCCATGATGAATATTGCTGGCTAGATTGATCAAAAGCTGGGAATATCCGTTGACAATCCCAACTTAACATTTCGACTTTCAACTACAAAATTATGATGGGTGTCATTGAAATGTTTCTATGTTAGTGCATCTGATGGATGACTTTTTATTCCATCATCCTGTTCGTGTTTATTATGTCATCTCATGTGAGATACAGTAACATCAAAAGCATATAGTCTTTGAAGTCTTGGAGTTAGTACAAAATAATACATCCACTTTCAGGGTACTAATTTCTGTTTCATAAAACGCTTTCTAGGCTTGAACCTAGATTGACCACAAAATTTGCACTATTGCAATTCTATATCATCTCCCCAGTATAACATACATCCCAATTTGCAACAATCAATCTTTTCAACACCCTAATAAGTTTCTTCGTATTGTAAAAACTATCAACCATTGTATGATGAAGAGGCAATGATTCATTATACCATTCAAGAATTTTATCAAAACTATGATCAGAAATATTCCCTTCAGACTTTATGTGCAATATTCGAGCAATTGAAGATAATTGAGTCATTGCCTCACAATTTGGCCATAATTCTTGGTCAACTGAGTGTAGTAAGTCAAAAAACTATTTTGGTTCTTCAAGATCTTCTATATTTTCTTGAAAGGTATAACCGACTGCATCATAAACTATTTGCATGTAAGGATTTTCATTTGATTCCATATTATTTGTTCTAAATCCAATCCCTCCTTCACACTCATTTAAGTTCACAAATGATTGTCCTTGATTACCCCTTGAGATGCTACAAATCAATAGTTCCCCTTGTTGTGTCCACTCAAAATAATTGGAGACAAACCCTTTTTTCAACAAATGCCCATTAACTTCATCAATAGAAAGGAAACAAAATGTGTTTGCATTTTTTACATGAACATCTGATCTTTGGGTCATCCATATATGCAGGTTAAAAATATGCATAATGAATAAAAGCTTCAACTCCCTCAACAAACTCATGATTAATGAAACCATCAAGTGATAATCGTCTATACATCCAAGATCTATCAACATTACTCATTTATGTAAAATTGTTAATTTTAAACAATGATTCTATAGTTAGTATCCTTCATGTTTACCAAAGTTTACAAAACATCTAAACTCTACATAACATCCCCTAAGTATTAACCAAATTGAATTAATCACCAAAGTTTACACCTGTGAATAAAGAAAATAAGTTCTCGTTATGACTCCTAGGCTCATGGTATTTTTCACCGATAAGCCTCAAGGGGGTTGTATCATGAGTTATGGGTTAAGGTTTATGTGTTAAGATCAAAATTATTTATTAACTTAAGATCTTTTTTTTTTTGTAATCATATATGTTAGAAGAGAAATCAAAGACGCATTTAAGGATATGAAAGGGAAAATTCTTGGTCAGCTTAATTTGGTACAGGAACATAAAATGAATTACTTAATTTTATAAAGTTGAAATTTTTAATTAAATGGTTTAGATATTGTTATTGAAATTTAAAATTAATTTTATAAGTTTGATATTTAACCTACATTAATTATATACTAGTAACAAATATAATAAGTAAAGATAAAAATATGAATACTTTGATTAATAAATTATTTTAACATATACAAATTATCTAATATGTTTAGAAGAAAATTATTATCATATTAAAAAGGATGTGTGTAAAGATTCGCATATAAAAAGTAAAGAGAACCTAATCATGTCAGAGAGTATCAATGAAATAACCCATTGATAAAATTTAGATATTTGGAACTATAAGTTAAAACCATCCTATATTAACTCATTAATAAAATGAAGTTCATACCACAAACAAGTTTCGGCTGGTGCAGGCCATTTACATTAAAAATGTAGGAAGTTCAAACCATAAACAAATACCCAAATTAAACCAAGTACACAAAAACCTAGTAAATAACAAATCTCACTTACCTCAATTGATACGCAGAAGAAGTCACTGAAGCACGTGAAGGAAGAAAATGATGAAGCTAGAGTGAGTTGATGGCCAAAGAAGATAACCAAAACAAAGGAAAGAAGACAATGAATTTCAAAGTAGTATGCAAATTGATATAAATTTATGTTTGGAAATCTTAGTTATAGCATTTGATTGTCGCCATGTCATGCAAGAAAATCTGTCATTGGCCTTTTAAAACATAAAAAGGATGATAGTTCTCTTTTTAATGAAGTAAAAAGATGCAAAATGACTACACTACAAAATATAGAAGCAGATAGAAATTCAATTAAAATATGTGGAAAATCATTGTTGACATTGTCAACAAGCAAAGGAAATGAATGTCAAAAATGAATACCTACTGAAGCTTCTCTTTAATCTCCTTGAAAACAGAAATACTACCAACAAATGAGTTCCTACAACCAAGTAATAATTAATAAGATCTTAGTCGGTAAAATTACAAACCTATCATATATATAAAGAAATTGTATCTGTAGAAGATATCTCACTTACCTCAATTGATGAATAAACGAAGACGCAGAAGGAAGCAGTACACAAAAGCATGAGAAGGATGAAGGGAACCGAACAACAATTGACATAGAACGAAAATGCAGAAGGGAACCGAAGCACACAAAGTAAGAACATGGATGCAGAAGGAAGAAGATGGATGGCGAGAAGGAACCGAAGCCCGCACACGGCGATAGAACCGGTAACTAAAGAGATAATGGGTGGAGGAGAAAATGAACATTGACAGACAGGGAAGGGGGGCTTTCGTGGGTAAGCAGCTCTAGTTTAACAAAAACAACGTCATTTTCGATCTTATGTTTAATGTTGAAGACGAAGCTAACAGTGACGTTTAAATTTTAAATTTACCGATGGAATTCAGTTATGTTGGTACATCCCGAATCGATTACGTTTTAATAAATACGTTGTAGTCGAAGCAAACGATGACGTTTAACTTTCAACTTTACCAACGGAATACACTTTTGTCGGTAAACGATGACGCTCTTTTTGCCGTCTTTCATTCACGTCTCTTTACCGACAGTGGTTCCTATTCTGTTGCTATATTCCATTGCAAAAATCAGTGAAATAATTTCCCATCTATCTTTACCAATGAATATTTTGTCCGTCGCAAATTACCATATATTACGACAATTTCACCAACGGAATGTGGTTTTCTATCGCTAATTTTCAATGGTATTATTTCCATCGGTAATTTTCCGTCGACAATTGGTAATTTTCTTGTAGTGTGTTTTGACCTAGTTTATACAAAATTTGAAAAATTAGTCATTAAATTGGAAATTTTAAAATTTTAGATATTGAATTAAAAATTCAAAAAGTTAGAGATTTATTAATTTATTATCTCTTCATTTTAACAATTACTAGAAAGCGTTTTCACTTAATATTATAAAGTTATAGCATCTATATAAACATGTTTATTGAACAATAATAAAAGAAAAGTTACAAGGATTTTCACTATAAACATATACTAAATTTTTGACGTAAAATGGTATGATTTATTAGAATTTTAAAATAAAATAATTTGCATTCAAACATACGCGTGTGTGAGTTTATATTTTGTTATTGGGTCATTTTGTTAGATATACCGCAATTAATTGTTAATACTAATATAGACATGATGTATATTTGACAAGTTGAAGTAAATTACTTATTATTATTATTATTAGCATAGGATATTGCATTTGGCAACTTCTCTTCGTGAACACATCCTCCTGCCTGTTTCCCTTTCTCTTTCTCATTTCTGACGTCAATTCCAGTTCATACGAAACTTACGATAGTCGATCCACGTGGGTTGGCCTCGAGTTAGGGACTTTGGTATAAATGCAAGACCTTCACCGGTCGCTTATCATCAGTCCCCACCATGAAAATATCTTAATTATGATTACATGTGTGAGGACCTAAACATTTTGACCCCCTTTTATTCTATCTCTACTTGTTTGTGGGCTCAATTAATTTTTCAGGTTGGGAGTATCCGATCAGCATAAATTTACAAAACTTACCCTCACTAGCTACTTTGGTTGGTATTGGTTGATGAACTGTATATTAGATCTCGATCAAGAACTGCATTTTAATAAGACAAACTCTATCCCTAATCACCATGGTTTTGATTCAACCAATGTTGCATGATATTTTATCAAACTATTTCTTATTTTGTTAACAAGATATTTACGAATCCTTAAATGTATAACAAAAGGAAATATGTTAATGATTTTTTTTCTTTTGAAATATTTTGATCTCTTTATCTAATAACAAGATTCTAACTAAGAGGTTATATGAACATTGCATGCAGACATAATGGGCATTAGCTGAAAGCAATGCGGGCAGAGCTGCAGTTTTGAATCCTTGTTTAATTTGGTTTTGGTAAAAGTAAAGGAAAGAGAGCTAGGTGACAATGAAACTATACAATGCATATCCCATATAGCTATCCACCTTTGGATTCTATGAAGGGGCTGAAACCGCAAATGCATGAGTACATAATATAACCACATATGACTAGAAATGGAGCCGCAGGCCGAATATGAGAGAAGCCAAATTAAAGCTTATATAAAATAATTTCCGGAGACGAAAGAGTGTAGTGAATTATTGAGGTGAAGACTTTATGAGGATACTTCTCGACTCTCAAGTCACTGCCACTTACTGGCATTGCACAGGGGTAGCGGCCGAGTCACTGTCGCTACGAATGTGTTTCAAAATCAACAATGACTCCTTTTCAATGAGCTGTCTCCATTTTTTTCTTTTTTAATGTATAAAAAATGGTCAATTCCATTGGAGAACCCTTTTTCAATCTATTGAATTGGCCTACGATCAATCAAGTCATTCGTCAACATTATTGTCAAATGCTATTGCCATGTATATTAACTTCTCTATCCTCTTGGGATATGTAGTTGGAGCAAATAGGGCTAAATTATATACACATTTTGGCTGAAGATTAGCAACAACTTACGTGGCAGCCCCATTTATTGTTCAATCGTGATGAGTCATTAATTAGTTATATGGCGTTTTTACATGGACTTACTTTTTCCTTTTAGGGTTGGAAACTTACTAGAGATTTTATTATATTCATAGTCTATATGTGCAATGCATATTAATGATATTTTAGACATGTTGTTTATTTTTGCATAAGCTTAATCTTAATTGATGTCCAATGTTAGAAGACAGATTTGGTGGGAAGTTCTCCAAACGGAGAAGATCACCAGCAGCAGGAGAAGAGTTGCAAGGTGGGTCTAAACCAAGTTGCTCAAAGACAATATCGACAATTTGTCTAGTGATCTCCCCAGGGATAAAAAGGAAATAACACAAAAATCTAAAGCAACAAGGCCAGGCTCCAATAGCAAGTCTCAGTTTTTCTCAAGTATTCTTTTGTACCGGTTAGTTTCAATGGTTCGTCCCTACATTTTATAGAATGTTTGAACTCAGTACGCGATAACAAAAATCATTATTATCAAAATTGTGATTTAAAGATACAGGCGAGCATCCTAAAATACATGTAACCTAAGTTTGAAGATTTAATACATTGGGGTGATTTTGTTTACGTTTATAGTAACAAACAACATCTTAATGATATAATGACATACTCCTTTTTGTTCACTTACATAAGGTTTAAGCAGGGACATGCTCCTTTTTGTTCACTTCTATTAGCTGTGTTTTGAGGGGCACCAGAACCACTGGGCGTTGATCCAATCAAAGAGGAACAAAAAGCTTAAAATCAGCTACGACCCCAAAGTTTTTAGAATCTTGAAAAGAACATCGTGAAACATCAATTCTTTCCCTTTTTCCATGTTTTTGTTTTCTAACATAGCTTTGTTGGTATCGTGATTTATTTGCTTGTCTCTAACTTTTGTTACAGTAAGATTCTTTTGCTAATTATTGAAAGAAAGACTGCCCACTTCATCAAAGACTTTGTTGCTCTCCAGTACGTACTACTGCTCCTTTGTCACAAGAATTCTTTGTTTGTTCTCTTCTAAAACCCCATGATTTTCAACTCATGTTCTTGTTAAGCTTTCTCCTTTCCTCCAGCTAATCCCATCATTTTTCTCCCACTTGGAAGGTAGGACCTAGAAACATTATGGAAGGCTGCAATAATGCTTTATCTATGTGTATTCAATACTATAATAAAGCTTCAACATTCTGTCTAATCAAGAAATGATCTGATCTCAGCCGCAGCAGAATAATTATAAATTTTTTTTATATTTTAATTTTTTTAATTAAAATCATTTTAATTCTATAAAATGATTAATACAAAAAACGATGATAAAGTGGAATCTTAATTTATACCTTATTCTAAAGCTTGATTATAGTCTTGTCATATCTCTTGAACGGTTTTCGAAACTATTCCTTCTCAACCATCGTAGTCGTACAAGTATCTAGCCTTTAACAGTATCCACAGAATAGGTTGAGAGAACTCTATAACTCATATAGAAAGTGTTAAATAAGAAATGCAAGCTCCATAGAGTTAAGACTATTTATAACAGATATTGGACATTTTAGTAGTTTAATTGAAATTAAATTCTTATTTAATTAAGCTTTAATTTAAATAATAGTTATTCCTAAATAAGATTCAATATCTCATATTGATCCTTATTTATTAAATATATCATATTTAATCATAAAGTTTCTTAAACTTTACAATCAAGTTCAACTTGATTAAAATAATTTTGTTTCTTTAACTCATTCTTTATATGAGACTCATAAGGTTCTCAAATATGTTGACAATAATTATAAATTATAATTATAATTCATTATTAGAATTAGAATTAGATAAATTAAAACTCATTTTAATTTATCTTTAATTCTCTAATTAAACAATTTATAGTTTAGTTCAAGATTTACGTCTAGCAACACATCATGGCCACCCAAATATTTAGAAATGTCAAAGTAGTTTTGACTAATCTTTTCGTGTATAATTTTTCTGTATAATTCAATCATTTCATTATGCAATGTTTCGATTAGACATAAAGCACAATTAGCTATTGATTCAATTAATGACAACTGTAAACTATTTACAAAATGTTATTCTAACTTGGTCAATGATTTCCGGAATCAAAACCAATCGAGAATAACAAAACATTTTCCCTAATTACTTAGGGTGATGAAATCTATCTTGATCATACAACTACTTTTATATAGCTTATGCTATATTCAATGACTACCAATTGAACAATTCATTATTAAATAGCTCATAAGTAGTACGTAAACATAACAATTCTTATACAAGATAAGTTTAATGACATGAAGTCAAAAGATCACTTATATAATCATCAGAATAAGATTTCTATAGAAATACAAATAATGTTCTAAATGAATTTTTCATATCGGGTCTAATCAATGAATTTGTTTTATAATAAACACCCACACATTTGTTTGAGTATCTCCATACTTTAGCCTATAAGTTCAACTACTTTTTTCATAAGGAAAAATATAACGTATGCTAGCTTTTTTACGTTTTATTAATACCCAGTCTTAATAGAACAATAACTAGGAACAATTTTTAGATAATATAATATAAATCTTGTAATTATAATTTTATTATAATTTCATTTAAAATGCATGATTATCCTACAAAATTTATCATATATATTTAATATATATATATATAT
>JAOQMP010000008.1:21592676-21611242 GCA_027563575.1 Erythroxylum pedicellare
AAACTAAGTCATTTTTTATTTTAAAAAAATGTGTTTGCGTCACAAGCGATCATTAAAAAAGAAAAAGAAGAATATCAAGAAAGAAATGGAAACAGCAAGATCCAGCAGCAATTGAAAAAAAACAAACAAGGGAAATCGAATGACAACGACTGTCGGCAGTCACATCTCGCGCCACGTGTCATTGCCTTTTCTGGACCTCTGAAGTCGCAGTCTAACTCTAATCTAACTAACCCCATCTGCATTTTATTTTATTCTTTTTGAAAAATGGATGTCTCAATTTTAGATATTACCGCCACTATTTTTACCAATCATCATTTACAGAAACAAAAAATGGTCTCCTTCAATTGATTGGTTCCATTTTGACGTGCTCATCTTTCTACACCTTCACTCCTATGGTATAATCAATTTACTTTTGACTGTGGAACCAAACTCAGATTTTTTAATCATTTTTGAAATGCTTTTTGTCTTCTTGTTTTAATAAGTTTGAACGGAAAAGATTTAATATTAAAAGGTGTCAACTCCTATAAGACATCTCGTTTTGAACCCCTTAAACCACTCCTAATTTTAGATTACAGTAAATTAGATTTAGCTTTTTTATAATATGATGATGACAGAACAAACGATAATCTCAGGGATTTTTGTTTTTAAAAGAAAAGTTGTGCCATTCAATTTTATTAATTTCACTCTCAAAACATTCCGCCGGCCTTAACTCTTCGGAGCTCATCGATCCATGCCTGGTCATAGTGCTCCCTTTCTCATATGCAAAAGGTTTGCGCTCTCCTCTACCCTATTTGCTCTTTTCGCTTTTCTCTCTCTTTAGCTTCTTTTTCGAATTCCATGGCCGACCTATTCTGTGTGTTAGGTGGTTATGGCCTGTCATCGGTAGTCAATTATAGCCCTCCATAAAGTGATCTGGAACTTTTGTCTCTTATGGTTGACTCGTTATAACATACAGCTTATAAATGTCCACCAGATAGATGTCTATAATTTTCTTGTACGCAGATTTTGTCTTAAACGTCTATTCTACACTTCAAGAAATCTAGATGAATAACCCTATTGACATAGACTTGTAATCCCATAACTCAAGTGACTCAAAGTAAGGATCATCTCTAATGGAAGGTAGAAAGGAGGAAGCGAAAGAGGAGGAGGAGGAGGAACAGCACTCCAATAAATTAAAAAAAAACCACAATAACTCCAAACTGCAATCCAATTAAAAAAGTGTTTAAAATTTCATTTTATTCATAAATGTTAAAAAATGTCACGAACTATATACATTTGAATAAAAAGTTAAAATTGATTAAATTAATAAGTAGTAGACCAAAATCAAGTCAACTTAATCATGCAAAAGATAAATTTAACCTTTGAATTCATAATCTTGTAGCTAAATATATTCAATTTGAAATCTTCATTTTGACATTATGCCTATGCTAAAAATTATCATTTCTAACGTCAATTGACAATATTTAGCAAAATAGATTGTTGTAAAAATTCAATTAAGCTCCTAATTGTAGTAACAAATCATTCATTTCACAAAACAGTTCATAATTCTCAATAATTTCAAATTTTCCCAAATTTTAACATGTAAAAATGCCCAAATTTCAAAGTCAAGTAAGATTAAAGATCAACGTCAATTGAGAGTTTACGAACCTTAGAAAACTCCAAATTGAATCAAACAAGTATCAATTATAAGAAAAGGATTAAAAAATTAGAAAATTCCTATATCTAAAACTCTAGAATACTAAAAAAAATTATGAATTAAAAACATACAAATCATGGAACCAAAACACCAATTAATCAATTATTTCAAGAAAAACATAAATTTATATTAAAATCCCCAAAATAGTAAGCATTTGGATTTACCTACATTAAAAATTATTACTTTGAGGTTGGGTATTTATATAAAATTAGTCTTAGGAGCCTAGTAGGATCAGTCACTTGAGGCTCACTAGAGAACAAAGAAGAAAGAGCTCCAAAAAGGCGAGGAAAATCAATGAGCAAAGAGGAAAAGTACTATAAGAAATTAAGGATTTTGAAAAAGATTTAAAAACAATGAGTGATGAATTTTAGAAGAGAGGGAAAACAAGGGTTTAAAATATCAAAAATCTAGCTAGTTGAAACTATTTGTCCTATTAATCAATAGTTGAGCATCGACTTAGCCAATATCAAATTGAAGGGCTTGTTGATGGTTTCCATGCATTGTATAACTTTTTCACCAATATTTGGTTAACGACGCTAACCCATATATTAGGCAAGGTGTATTAGACATATCAGAAAACTTCAACAAAAACACTCCAAATTGGATTTAAACAGCACTAAAATTGAGCCAAATGACTTTCAAAAGATTAACAATGCTTATAAAAATTATATAATCATCAATCAACCATAAAGAATATGTATCAATTATGTGCAATTACCATTTAACCTTTCATAGTTCAGTGAAAATATCAGCTAATTAGTGTAAGATTTCAACAAATTCTAGCTCGATGCCCCTATATGGCATATGATATCTAATGAAATGATACTTATATGATATTTTATCGATAGTTGGTCTTATATAATAGACCCTATTGAAAATGTGGCATGGGTTGCAATAGCTTTTACCCAAAATTACTTTAGGAGGACATATTCATTTATCATTATTGTATTTATGTCTTGTAATGCCCTTTTTTTCTCTCAATAAGTTCATTTTGTTGAGAGGTCTTAGAAGTAGAGAAATTATCTTCATAACAAATTTCAAAACATTTATTCTTAAACTCTTTGCCATAATCACTCCTAATTGATGTAATAGAGAGTTCATTCTTGTTTTGAGCTCTCTTGACAAACTTAAAAATGTCCTAAAGAATTATCTTTGCCTATTAAAAACAAGACCTATGTAAACTTACTAAAATAATTTATTTTAAAAATTATATAAAATGTACCACCTAAACTAACAACTTTAATAGGACAAATAAATCCATGTAAATAATTGAAAACGTCTAAAAGAAGTTAGTAAAGTTTAACTACTAGTACCACTGTTTAACTTCAACCTTTTTACTTGTTTAGACTAATGAATTGAATTTATATTATGTTCATTTATTCACACATTTTTATGGGATATAAAAAAAGGTTAAAAAGAATTCATTTATGACTCAATAGCGTGTCTAAATTATATAAAAAGTATAACAGTACAAATTAAGTATCCATTTTCAAAAATAATGAAGCAAAATCAAATTTAACTTAATTATTAATGGTTATAACTATGTAAATAAAATAAAAATAACCAAACTTATAATAAATTTTCTCAATATAATTTTTTCCAAAGTTAAAAATTTTCTCAAAATTATTCACTATTAAACTAATTATAAAAATTATTTCCCACCACAACACTTAAGCTTTACATTACCCTCAATGTAAACAATATACAAAAACAATGAAAAAATAGAAAATAATGGAAAGGAAGAAAAATATGATAACTAGTGCTCCCTTGACAACAAAAGGCTTTATCACTTTAGTTTGTATCATGATCCAATTAGTGAAAGAACGTTAAAACATTTTTGAATCCATGACTTTAAACTATTTTAACTTAAAAAATGTATCCTATAACTACTAAATTGAAACAAAACACCTAAATTATTGGGTTGCCTTCCCAAAAATGCCTTTTTAGGAATCATTTAGCTGTACTTTATACTTAATTCCAAATCATATGTTCATTAGCCTCCAAATATGCCACTTGCCCTTATAGAATAGGGTTATGCATCTCCTATTCTTCTTCTTGTATGATACAAATCTCCTATAGATCCTTTGTGATTATTCCCTACGTAATATAAGAAATTTTAGCATCAATCACATCTATAAAGAAAAAAGTACCATCTTTCTTAAATGTATGTCTTATAGTTTCATATATCTTAAAACCTACTTGCTCATCTCCTACATTTAAGATTAATTTTCCATCATACACATCTATCATAACTTTAGAAATAGGTAAGAAAGGTCGTCAAAAGATCAAGGAAACCTCTACATCATCCATCATATCTACAATCATAAAATAAATAGAGAAGATGAATTTGTCAACCTTAACCAAAACATCTTGTGTAATACCTATATGATATTTAACTAGCATATCCACTGAATAGATGCTTGTCTTTATTGGTTTATGTTCACCTAACCCTAGCTTCTTAAATATCTTATATGACATAAAATTAATACTAGCTCTTAATTTTGATAACGCTATTTCAATTGAAAAATTATAAATAATATAAGAAATAGTAAAACTTTATAGATCTTTTATTTTTTGGGGCAGCTTGTTTTGTAAGCTGATAGAGCACTCCTCACTTAAAGTAATTGTCAACAACTCCTTAAGCCTCTTTTTGCTAGAAGGGAGATCCTTTAAATACTTGACATATTTTTGAACCTATAAAAAGCTCCAACAAAAGGAATGTTAAAATGTAATTATTTAAAATTTTCTAAAAAACGTACCAAATTTATCTTCATTTCTATCTTTATCAAGTTTGCTCAGGTATGGAATTTTTGGTTAGGATTCTCTAACTACTTTCTTCTTTAGCTTCTCCTCTCCATCTTTATTTTCTTGCATAACATCCTTTTCCTTCTTCCATTTCTCTTTTCTCTTTAATTTTTAGCTCCTTTTCATTCCTTAGAGTCACAACATTCACATATTCTCTTGAGTTTGGCACTGTGTTGCTAGACAAATTTCCGTTCTACCTTTTAATAAAAGGTTTAGCAATTTTTCCATTTTGGTTATCCAAGTTGTGGATAGAAGGTTCTTAAATTCAAAAGATGCTTCAATGTTATATAAATGAGCCTTAAATGTAATAATCAATTTTTGTATGAGCTTGACTTCTTTTATTATTGCTATTGTTGTTAAATTAATGTAGAAGTCTTTGTATTTGCTATCCTTAATTATTCCATGAAAATTTATGATAGTTTCTTTACCCAATATTATAAGTGTAACCATAGGTGTTAATTTGAGGTCAGTTCCTTATAAAACTAATTGGCTTTGTCGATTGTCCCATATTGTAAGGTGCTTGATATTTGTGATTGGGATGTTCACCACCACAAATATCATAATGCATCACTTCTATTAGTTGAACAACCTAACTCATAGCATCAATATTCTTACTTAAACCTTCCAATTTTGCATTTAATTTTGTCACTACATTAACATTATATATACCTTTTGATCTAAGCTTTAGTCTTATATTTGCCTACTAGTAATTATTCATATCAAAATTTTCAATTAACTCCTACAATCCTTTATAAGTTTTAAAGTAGGTGATTCTACCTAAAGAAGCATCAATTAACTACTTAGATGGATAACATAACTTACTACAACATGTTTACATCTATAATTCCGAATCAAGTCTATAATATGGATGGATTTTTAATAACTCATTCCATCTCTCTAAGTATCATACAATGTCTCACTCTATAATTGTTAAAAGAAAAAGATTTCATTTATGGGCTTGTGATTCTTGTTAAAAGAAAATATTTGGGTAAAAGTTTTTCAATGAAACTAGTAAATCCACATGAGAATGACTTTAACCATGATTTATCTCTGTCTCTTAATGTAAAACAGAATAACCTCAATTGAATGTCATCTTTTGAAGCTCCATTATTCTAAAAAGTGTCATAAATCTCCAAAAGTTAGTGACTTGTGCATTATGATCATTATCCAGTAAACCATCAAACTATATATATTGTTGAACCATCTGAATCATGTTAAGGTTGATCTCAAAATTATTGGCCTCCACTTTTAACCTAGTAATACTAGATTTTGTCAATATAACTGATGTTTTAACATCATATCCTGTAGTATGTTGTCCTTCTTATTTTGACATTGTGTTTGGTAAATGTAACATCAAGTGCTTAAAATCCTAAAATTCAACAAACAAACACAAGACCAAGAAAGAAAATTATAAATAAGTGAATATGAAAAAGAAATCTTGATCAGATTGATAAAAATAAAGTGTTTCTACTAGGGATGGCAATGGGTTGGACTTTTTTTTTATTTTGAAACAATCGACCTCGGGCTTGCCTGGAAAACCTGGCATGAGGCTCGACCTAAAGTTTGATCAACCTGAGCCTGGCTCGTTGACTTCAGGTTGGGCCAGCCCAGGGCCAGGCCTAATTGCCAAGCTTAGTTTCTACAATCTTATTTCCTAAAATGATACCAAAAACCTGATTTTGTACTTTTTGAACTATGGTAAAGACTACTAGGTAATTGCATATATTGTTCATATAATTTATCTTAATAAATATATATGCCAATCCTATAAGGAATATAAGTACTAGTACCAACAATCTTTTTATTCTGGTATGAGATCCTAACTTGTTGACTTGAGGATGTATCTAGTTTACTTACGGAATCTCAAATCTTGAGGTTGACTACGACCTCAGATGATTAGGTAGGGACAGGATTTGAACCCGCAATGTTCAGGTCATGAGCCTGATGAGTTGACCAATTCCTTTAACCCGCTTCTAGCCCTTATTCATTATCCGAGAAGAGAGTAGACTTGAGTTAACTTCAAACTGATACCTAACCTAACAAAACTAATAATTGATTAAAAAAGAATGATTAACAAACTAAAATTAGTAATATAAAATTAACAAACAAAATCAATGAGAACAAAAAGAAATAATCAATTGATAAACAAGATCCATATATAGAACCCCTGGGAACCTTTTTATTCTTGATTTATCCCCATTCACTTATTAACCTTATTTTTTTGGAATGGTATAAGTTTTGGGGTCACTTTCATATTCTTTCTCAAGACATTCTCAAGAAATACAACTCATACCTTTAAGTTGATTGATTAAAATCTCTTTATAATAAAAATTCCTAAGAATGCATTAACTTGGTATATAAATTCCTTTGATATATTTGAATCTAACCCATATGATTTATGTGGTTGATCTATACTAGACATATATTATTTTTAGCACTATTTTTATAGTATATTGCTTATTCTTTGAATGATTTTTGAATGATTTGATACTTAATTTACAAAGTTTTGTCATTTTGGGTCATACTTCTGTTCATACAAGGAAAAAAAGCAAACTTGGAGAAGCATTGGAATAAGATGAAGCAACTTTGAAAGATTTAGAGAAGAACCACATAATACGACAATGTGTGTATTCCTATATTGAGGGTCGTTTATAGATATAGTTCCATTTATTTCTTTAGAAAACTTTATCACCCTATGTTATCGATTGGACAAAGAATATGCTGCCATATACAATCCCGTGTATGTACCCATATTAGCTTTGTGATTTTTATAGAAATTTATAAAGTACATAATCGGTTACTCATACCCATGTTTAAAGTCGTTTAGCTCTTTAAGAGTTAGATTTTTGAGTGTGTAATAAAAAGAGAGGCAAAAGAAAGCTTTTGTTTCCTAGAGAAACAATTCATAAGGTAGGAAAGAAAGCTTAGAGGGTAAGAAAATCCTGAGGCATTAGTTGTTGAGGAGGGTGTTGAAGATGCATATATTAGAGAATCAAAAGATACTACCACTCAAGCTAGAGAGGAGACCACTGTTATTGATGATGACGTGAGGATAATGGTGATCGAGTCCTTTATAAGAACTGTTATGAAGAAGCTTTAGTCTGAGAACTTAGGGGACCAGTGGGAAAAAGTTCTCTACGTGCCACCTCCAATACCACCACCTCCCTAGGACCATTGATATATTTTCTATATCTCATACTTTTTTCTTATATAAATATTCTTAATCATTTTTACATACTTTTGATATTTTCACTTCATTTTGATGTACCTTTTTGCCTAAATTATTTTTATAGTACATTTAGCACTGCAATGATGTATCATTAGAATGGACTCACATTTTGACTTGACCAAATGACTTAAAATCCATAGAAGCTTAAGTCCTTTATCTCCTTAGCCCCTTCTCATTTTTATTATTGTCTTGCATAATAGAAAAATAGAGGACACTGTTTATTTAAGTATGGGGGAGATATTATAGATTTATAAGAGTACAGTCATGTTTATCAATTTTGTCATTATTTTCTTAATAGGAGGTAATTTTTGGATATTTTTGTTCTTTGAGCATTATGAATTAGATTGCTATGGTGAATTAAATTGCTTAATAACTAGTTATGAGCGTTTATGAATAAGTGAGTTTGGTTTGCCTTATTAATTTGGATAATGAAGATCTGATGAACATTATGATAATATTTGTTTAATATGTACATGCATAGGTAATTATGACTTCCTTTAAGAACTTTTATTTTTAGAAAAAGATAAAAAGAGAAAATGTAATATGTGAATAACTAAGCATAATAAATTCATTTTTGTAAGCATTGTATAATAAAAAGGTTAAAGTAAAAGAACGATGCTAGTAGCTATTTGAGATAATGACCTAGTTGACGAACCAAAACTATTTATGATAAGGTATTTATCCTCACATAAAAAATCTATGAAACTTTTCAAACAAGCTTCAAATACTCTTTTTTAAGTTTATGTTTTTTTTAGTAAAAAGGATGTGAATGTATTTGAAAGTTGAAGCATATATTATGTATATTTATTTTATGTACGATATTAAGTTTTATGATTTGGCTTGTAATTTAAAAAGTCATAAAGTGAATTAAATCGGCTTATAAATTAATGTAAGTGGTTGGTTACATAACATTTTGATGATCCACTATGATTGAATGAGTAATGAAAAGATTTCATTGGTATCTTTGAATGGTTAAGCATTTTTAAATTTTTTTAATTGAGATTTAATGAAAGCTTGGTTTGCTTAAAGCCAATAAATTGCTTAAGTGTGAGGGTTGATGTATGTTAGACAAACATTATTTTCATAAAACATTGCTTGTGTTTTGAATGAATTTTTAAGGATTTGATAGTTAATTTAAGAAATTTTGTCATTTTAGGTCATATTTCTACTTATACAAAGAAACTAAATAAAGTTGGAGAAGAATTAGAGCAAAATAAAGCAATTTTGAAATATTGGAAAAGAACTATATAACGCGGCAGTTTACATAGTCCCATGTTAAGGGTTATTATTTATGCAAAAATTTATAGAGTCCACGACTAGTTATACAGATCAATATTGGGTCATGTAGCTCATTAAAAGTTAGAATTTTAAGTTTTTAAGGAAAAAAGGAGGTATAAAAGAAAGCTTTTTTGGCCAAGGAAACAATTCAGGAGTTACCTTGAAGTTGTTTTACATGGATCTTGATTAAGAGCTCACCATTATTTGGAGATATAGGAAGACCTCAATAATTCTTTAAAGATTTCAAGATTTAAGAACATGATTTCTTTTTCTTGTTTTCTTTATTGTTTTTTTTTGTTGATTATCTTTGTATGAATATGAACCAATTGGGATATAGATTTAAGTACGAAGAGCCTAGGATATGATATACTCTACTTCATTGTTTGATTAATGAAATTCTAGTTTTGTTATAATTTATTAAGACTTCTATATTAATTGAATGGAAGAAGAGAAAGTGCAAGATTTGATAGATTTATGCATGGATATTTGATAGATGAGATGTATGCTAATTCATAGTGTGAATAAAAAGGTTTAAGCATGAACTATTCAAAAGAAAGTTGAAATATCTTCTGAGGTTAGGGTAAAACTTACCAAGAGAGTTTATAGATTGAATTAACTAGGTTGTCTAAAGTTGAAAGATATTTTGGTTAATTAACCTCTGAATAGGGGCTATATGTCTCGAGAGAGAAGATAGTCTAAGACAGGAACTTTTACTAGTCCAAAAGCTAGAATAATTTGTTGAAGAAATTGAATATAGTAATGACATAGAGGAACCTAGCCCTAAATCTGGCTGACTCATAGTTTGATGTATTCTTGATCATTGTTTTGCATTAGTATTTATTTTTTAATTTATTTTGTTCAGTCATCCATCTATAAAGGTTGATCTAACTTGTTAAGTTTATGTGTAGTGGGCATTTAATCTAGAATCCTTGTGGAATTAAATTGAACTCATCTATGCTAGTTATAGTTATGTTATGCACTTATGGTAAAATAATTAGAATAGTAATCCTATCTGTAGGATTCCATGTAACTCTAATTAGTCATATCTTAATATTTTATACATTTGATTTCTTCATATCTATATATGAAATATGAAATTGAATCAAAACTGATAAATTTTAATTCAAATGCAAAATGTAATTATGAATAACTCACAAGTAAACTTAAGTTTTTCATTAAATAAAAAAATTAATCAAAATAAATGGTTTTAAGATTCATCCCATCTAGATTTATCCCAATTTAGCTTATGATAAGAATAAAAATCCAACAACAATAAAGAAAGAAAACAAGATAAATCATAAAATTAAGTTGGTTCATGGAATATTGTTTTTTAAACTAAATTGAAGGATGCCAATGTACTTGTGTGATGAGTTGTTTTAAAGTCCTAGGAGAACTTGGCCTAAATCTAGTTAATTAATATTTCGGTATATTCTTAATCATTGATTTACATTAGCATTTACATTTTTATGTACTTTATTTTCTTCATTCATTCATCTATAAGGTTGATCTAGCTTGTTAAGTTTGTGGGTAGTGGGTAGTTAATCAATAATCTTTATAGGATCAAGTCTTACTTGCCTATACTAGCTATAGCTATGTCATACGCTTGCAGTAAAGTAATTAGAATAATGGTCCTATATGTAAGATTTCATCAATTCTTATTATTCACATCATTTCAATCTCTCATCATTGTCATCAACATCCAATTGAAGTCTCGCTGAGGCACATGGTCTAGGGTTTTCAATCTCTATATATGAAAAATGAAATTGAATCAAAACACTAAATTTTTTAATTCAAATACAAAAAGTAATCATGAATAATTCACAAGTAAACTTGGGTCTTTCATTAAATTAAAGATTTAATCTAAAAATATGGTTTTAGGATTCATCCCATCTAGATCTATCATAATTTAGTTCATGATAAGAATAAGAAATCTGACAACAATAAAGAAAGAAAACGAGATAAACGATATAGCAAAGTTGGCTCTTAGAATATTGTTTCTTGAACTAAATCTTGGGATGCCAAGGTACTTGTGTGATGATTTGTTTTAAAGCCCTAAGGAGCTTGGCCTAAATCTAGTTACTGTATAGTTCAATATATTCTTAACCATTGTTGTGCATTAGTATGTAGATTTATTATTTACTTTATTATTTGTCCATTTATAAAGGTTAATCTAGCTTGTTAAGTTTTTGGATAGGGGTTGGTTAATTGATAATTCTCATGACCACTACTCACTTTTGCTAGTTATAACTATGCCTTGTGCTTGTAGTAAAATAATTAGAATAATGGTCCTATCTGTAGGATTCCATGCAATTTTTATTATGCATGTTACGATCTTTCATACATATAATTTATCTATCTCCATATACGAAATATGAAATTGAATTGAAACACTAACAAATTTCAATTCAAATAGAAAAAGTATTCATGAATAATTCACAAGTAAACTTGAGTCTTTTATTAAATCAAAGAATTAATCTAAAAAATAGTTATAGGATTCATCCCATCTAGATCTATCCCAATTTAGCTCACGATAAGAATTAAAAAATGCAACAACAATAAAGAAAGAAAATAAGATAAAAGAAATCATTCTTATGGATCTTAAATCATGATGTTCTTCACTTAAATCTTGATGTAATCTCCTTTTTTTCCCTCAATGGTTACTCATTCCTTATATCAAGATTCTCTAATTCGGTTCTGTAATTTTCTCGCCTTTATAATAGTCCCTTTCATCTTTTTATATCTAAAAAAGATCGTATAAAATTAAAATATCATAGTCAATATATGTCAAATATAGACCTATATTGGTCTCATATTGCCTAGCTTCTCTTTGAACACATATTGTTTTATTAATAAACACAAGGAACATTGGTTCAACATAACACCATATTTGGCTCGTATTGCTTCCCACCTTTTTCATATAAAAATCAAAATTGATTTGAGTCTCAAACAAGGTTCCATATTGGAGAATATGAATCCATATTGTGGAACACAAACCCATATTGTGCAATCTACCCCAATTCCCATCTTGACTCCAAATCATTCAAATTTGTTTTTCTTTATTTGAGAGCTAAAATAAGGCTTTAAAATAAAAAATAAGCTACATCAAGTGCCAAATCCTATAAAAATCCATCAAAATACAAGTAAAACATTCAAATAATTGTTCTAAGAATATAGTCTAATTAGCATTTATCAATACTATTTGCCAAGACCTTTAAGGGTATTTATAATATCAATGAATATAGAATTCATGTTTGATATAATTTTATCACGCTTCATTTGAAATAATTCATATTGATGTGTAAACATACTCATTTTGCTTTTCTTGACTTAGTTAATACC
Source organism: Erythroxylum pedicellare (assembly GCA_027563575.1). Lineage (NCBI taxonomy): Eukaryota > Viridiplantae > Streptophyta > Magnoliopsida > Malpighiales > Erythroxylaceae > Erythroxylum > Erythroxylum pedicellare. The sequence goes on from JAOQMP010000008.1 coordinate 21,605,024, forward strand.
CTCATGTGTGACTATTAACCTGAGTCAAATTTTACGATTTGTACAATATAAAGACACCTTATTGTATTTATTCCTTCCTAGTGCACAATATAACATATGAATAGTCTTGTTATTCAAGGAAAGGATATTCTTTTCTTGGGATCCTATTCTTCCTTTTGTTTAGGAAATTTCCTACCATTAGAGGCAATCTCTTGGAAGTCAATGATTTAGCCATTAAAAATTTTGATTCTTGTTTTTCAATATAAATAACCATTTCCATCAAAGAAAGGAGATCTGTAATGTTTTGATAATTTTAACTAGAAGAAGATGTGGATACACTTAGTTATGTTATAATGGTTTTTGCTTGAAAATTATGTTTGGAAGTTCAATATAAGAGACCCTTTATAATATCAATCATTGATTCATAATGATGCTTACGTGGAGGGTGACTCAGGAATCAGTGAATTTAAAAACTTTTTACCATATAAAAATGTATGAGATGAAAATGTAGTTAAAATGCAATCGTTACAAACACATACAATGTAAAGAGATTGCAAATTAATTTTATATTAGTTCGGCAAAAAAATTTGTGCCTACGTATACTCCTCAAAGCTCATTTAAGATTCCGCTAAATTATTCTTTTAACTAGAAGGAGGAGATTTTTCTTTTCACAATCTTTCATAACAATCAAAAGTAATAACAAAACATATTAAATCAAAGAAGTAGTCTCCTAATAAAACTTCACAGCTTCGATAAGCTTTACCTAGTAATTTTAATGCTCTAAGAGTCACCATCGATACTGTTTTTTTAATATATGTTTTCGGCTTTTGTCCTGAGCCTGCTGCACTCTGGCCGCGGTTTTCTTTCCTACTCTGCTGCTTCCTAAAATAAAAGGAGGAGTCGAATCTAGGGTTGCAGATAGGGTGTCATTGTCTGTATATCCCTTTACTAGTCAGACATTTACTTTGTATAAAAAAAATATCGTTTTGCTCATAAAAATTCATACATCTACCAGAAAAATGAGAAATACAAATATCCCCATTAAATACTGCGCATATTCTAATGCTTCCAAGAGGCGTACAAATGACCACGTATCATGAATGGCACCCTTGATTTGATACAGGACCTACTGTTTAATAATTGTTATCCATATTCCCCACTTTGTTACAATATAATTGAGCAACTTAAACTCCAATTTTATCAGAGTTTTTAACAAGGCCATCGAGACCCTATCTTGTTCAAGCCTTCATATAATCCCCCACCTACCCTAAAAGTATTAGACAAATTCTAGCCTTGAGTGGGCATCAGAGTCGGCGGCTAGACGTCGATTAACAGAATCGCATAATTGTAAGCATATTTTAAACAGTAAGAACAAAATTGTCCACGTGTGAATTGTTATTAAACTTGCGGTGACGTGTGTGCTGCTAGCAGCATTAGGGAAGGCTATAAAGGTTTTACTAACCAATATTAAGTCTATGTCAACTGTTTTCGTGCCATCAACTTGCTGAAAAATGTCATACTGATACGATCTTTCCTTAATGGGATGCCCATCACCAATACTTGTGGGTCAGCCCTTACTTCAATGCTTCTGTTCCATGACTTGTTCAGTTGCTTATTTGCATTTTAATCGGCTTGTGCTTGGGATCCTTGATGCATGGTTTGAATTATTGTTAACAATTATGATTCAGGAAATCTTATTCTACATTAATTATGTATTTTTAGTAAGCTCATAATTTTAATTGTTACTACACTACTTTTTGTTCTAAAAGTATAAACACTGTGTGCTCTGATGCTCCTAATCAAAAAGATAAACATTGACAAGTAAATTGCTATCCACACTGTACCTGAATCCATTGGTTGGATAATATTTCCTATGTAATGGAGATGAGGCCAAATTTCAGTACTTATACGTAACTATAAATAGGTTGTCACATTGGCTACTTGTGAATTGTAGTTACTTAAATTCCAGAGTGGTGACATTAAGTGTCTCTCTTATCCCTGAAAAGAGAACTAAAACAGAAAAAAGGTGAAGATCATCACTTGGTAACATTAATGATTAACCTAATTCACAACTTACCCATTCCCCGTGGAAACAAAAAAGCAAGATGCTAATCAAGCCTGGTTTCATATTTGTTTGGGTTGGTCCTGTCACCTAAATGGCCAACCAGTCTTATACTTTTTCGTTTTTTTTTTCGCTCTAGTGTGCTCCCTATATTTGCCTCTAAATTCATTTAAGTGCCTTGTATCCCTTATAATAATTTGAATCTAGATACACACACATATTTATTTATTTGAAAGAGGTTAATAATAGAAGGTTATGAATTTTAGCATCTAATGTTTATTGAAAGAAGGGTGAAAAGGCGCCTCCTCCTCTTAAGTTTGAAGTCTTCCTGTATCTTTGCAATTTTCTTGTGCTAAAAACTATAATCTGGGTCCTAAAGCATAATTAATACGCAGCTAAAACATTTATAATTTGTGAAACTCATATATATTGTCTCACGCAAACAAAGTAAGTAGTATGTTTGATCCATAATCAAACGAAAGTCTTTGAGGATCCCGCTATGCTGTACAGTTCAACATAATAGAAGATTAAATTTTATTTTTTGTTTTGTTGCTCCCTCGAGGAGAATACTGATACTTTGTACTAATTTGGGTATGTGGGCCTGATTGAAGGACAACAAGCTTTAGATAGGGTTTTCGTCGTGATCAAAAATTCCCATGGGTTGCTCTTTTTTTTTTTTTTGGAAGCTTTCCCATGGGTTGCTCTTCGGACCACAGGAAATGGTGCTTTTGACTAATGCAAACACCTAAACCAATGACCTTTCTCCAAATGGACCTCCTTTCATGGAACTGACACCTTGTAGGTCCGAACCTCTTCAGGCCCAACATTTTCACGGCGACTCTATCTCTGAACCTCCTTGTCGGCCAGCAGCATCTATCGTCTTAAGACTCGTCCACAATAATGCTAGAATATCTTTGTGAGAAAATAGCTTGCTATGCACATGCAAACTATGAACGCACTAATGGAAAAGGTTTGAAAAAGAAGAGAACAAATGTAAAACAGTATGTGGCCGGGTAACTTGTTAGGAAAAACCGGAGAAGCTGGAAATGCGGTGGCTGTCGGAACCGCCTTAATTTCAAAGAGTGGGTAACCGTACAAAAATGGCGACACTACCAAAGTAAGAGAGTCGTTTTCACGAGCGAAAGTAACATCAGAGAGGCCATTGCTAGATTGATGACAGGCAACGACAGTTGCACGTGCTCTTGGGTAGCGGATCACGTGCCTGTCATTCTCTAAAGTCTAAACACTATTATCATACTACACTACATGACATAGATTATATTTGCTGCATTAACCTCATTATTAACGGCGGTTAGTAATTAGTTAAAAATATCGGATCATCAAGCTTGATGCCTATATATCATCTCAAAATATTGACTACTGTGTATGTTGACTGTGCATGTTTAGATGTTGATACGAAGGATAAAACGAAGAAAAGGAGATGGCAGCTTCTGTAGGACGGTACGATTGTCAACGACAGACATTAATGCACTCAAGTCTCCAATATTTTCGGGCTGGAAGTTCAATTGTTTCAGCGTCACAATTGTTTCAGCGTCAGCCGGGAGAAATTTCCAAGGAAATGCATGTCACTGTAAGGCACTCATTTTTTTTTAATGAAATTTATAGCCTAAAATGGCGCTAACTTTCAACTTTGGTTCATTATGTACTAAGAATTTCAGATCACTTGCATTGTTTTTAATGGCGGTCAAGCTTTTTTCTGAGTCCGGATAAATATATTACCCAATATGACATTGCAGGTAAATCACAAAATTAGAGTTTTAGGAGTAAAACCATTATAATTTCACTAACTTATATAGGGTGAGTAACGCCTTTAAAATGGACAACATGGTTTAGACATTTTATGTTAAAAGCGATTGCGGGTGGAAGGGTCCTTTACATGTTTTGCGAAAAAGCCTTTTGCACCCTGTTTTTTAATCCAAATTAATTGTTCACACTACAACAATTAGGAGTTTTGATTATTTTTTTCCCTACGATTTGCAATTTGTATCTAGCGTAGTTTTTAGCTATAAAATATTTTTCGTAGCTAATAGAATTTGACGGCATTTTTAACTATATATTTGTTTTCGTAGTGAAATGTTTAGCTACGACAAATATGGGAGTTAAAAAACACACATCTTATAACTATCAGTTACGAAAATAAAATTCGTTGTAAAAAACTTATTGCTACAAAAATAAAAGAATAAAAAATAATGAAAACACACTCGTCTTGTTCACTAAAATCACTACAAGAAATCCATTGATTAGCGATGGAAAATTCTGACAAAAAATGATAAAATTTCGTCGATAATATAAATTACCGACGGAATAAATCGACGGACAAATCCGTTAGTGATTTGGCCATAGGTAAATTTACTGACGAAAAAAAGAATTCTGTAGTTCCGTCGGTAAATTTACCAACGGAAAATATATGTTCCGGCGCAATATTTTTAGACAGAAAGAAGTCTTATTGTCGGTAAATATCTAAAAATTTACTGAGGGATGTTAAGTTTCCATCGGTAAATGAAAACACATGAATGAAATTCGCTATGCCTTTCAACTTCACTACAATTGAAACTAAAGCCACCAATTAGAAAGTATCTGACGATTATACATTCCCCTCAAAACAAATCAGGCAAAATGGCTCGTTGGAATATTACATTAAGAATTATCTTCTATAGCCTTAATAGACTTATAAGAAATATACAAGAAGCAAAATTTCAGATCAAAGATATGCCTATAAACTAACATAGAGATGAGGAGAGTTGAAAGAAAGATTGAGGACACGCACTAACCAGGATTCAGTAGAGTATTCAAAGAGAATCCCTTTATTGAAGAAGACGAGCAAAGCGATGTCAGCATCACAAAGCAAAGAGATCTTATGAGCTTTCTTTAACAATCCTCATTTCTTCTTCAAGAACAAAAAGAATTCAACACACAAATTAATACTATATATGACAATCAAAAACCCACCAAGAAAGAGTAATAAAGAAACAGAAAAAAAGCAAGAAAGAAACAAACTTTAGTTCTAGAGGGAATCACCAAACAGGAGAGGAAGCCACTGGAGGAGGAAGAAGACCGAAGAGCGTTGAAGAAGAAACGAAGAAGATGAATCAAGGGGGAGGGGCTTTCAGATGTTTTAAACGTGATTTATCGATGAAATTTTCCATCGCTAATTTCCATCGAAAATTTTAAAAATTATTATACTGCCTTTAATTCCCACATTATTTACTGACGGTAATGGTTCTGTCGGTATACTTTCTCCCATATTTAGCGATGGATATTAATTTTCCATTGCTAATTTTAGTATTATTACTGATGGGAACTTTTATTATGCCTAAAGTCCGTCCCTAATTTTGCTGGGACGATTTCCCTCCATATTTAGCGACGGAGATTAGAACCGTGGCTAAATGAATTTTTTTCCATCGATTTTAGCGACGAAAATAGGATTTCAGTCGCTAATTTGCAACGATTTATTTTCCGTGGTAATTTTCTGTTGCTAATGCCTACTTGTCTTGTAGTGAATGATGTTGTTTTTCCATACTAATAACCTAAATACGATGCTTCTCTCTATTTTTTCTTTGTTTATCTTTGTCTTCCAATAGCACTATAATGTCCTTATGTGTCTTCTCTATAGCATCCTCCTGTTTTCTAAAGCAGTTCATATATCTTTGTCTGTCTTTTCTCTAATGTCCTTGTATTTTTTTCACCAATTGGTGACTTCTCTAGGTAATTATTTTTTCAATTCATTCGTGGTTCATGTAAGTTAGGGTCGAGTCAATTGATTAATTTAGAATTGTAGTAGGTGTTATTTGGTTTCTAAAAATTTGTTCATGTTAATTTCTTTCTTTTGTATGGAAGGAAGTCTTCAATAGTTGCTTTTGATAAAGAAATCTTGTGTTCTAGTAAGAATTCAAGATCTTTTATATTCTAAGTTGTTTTTTGTAAGATGAGTAATAGTCTTCTTAAAGAAAAAGGTGTTTTTGGTTAAGAGTTACCTATGATCTTTTAGGGATTATGTTCTGGTAATGTATGTAGTATCTGAAGTCAATCACTTGTTAATAGAGAAATCTGATATGATATGTAAACTACACAAGAAGGGGTTTAAATTGTGTAATCTTTTCGAAAATATTAATCTTTTGAGACTTCTTGAATTTCTTTACGAAAATTCAAATGATTAC
>JAOQMP010000008.1:21611342-21624035 GCA_027563575.1 Erythroxylum pedicellare
ACTAGTATTTATAGCCTAAGTCTCCAACTATCTTCTTGAAAACTGCTTCTTGAATCTTCTAGAAACAGTTATTAGTTGAGTCCTGTAACTAATTCTAACTAACTAACTAACTGTTTGACGTTCTAAAATATCTTCCTTTGGTATTGTCTGGAATAATGCTTCTTCTTTTCCTACGTTTTGTCTCTTATTCCGCTTCGTCTATTGTATCGCTTCATCTGTTGTTGCGCTTCGTTTGGTGTAGCTCTTCGTCTGTTGTTGAGCTTCGTCTGGTGTCATGCTTCATCTGTTGTTGCGCTTCGTCTAGTGTAGCGCTTCGTCTGTTATTGCTTGAGCTTTTTTTGGTGTCATGCTTCGTCTAATGTTGCGTTTCATCTGGTGTAGAACTTTGTCTGTTGTTGTGCTTTGTCTGGTGTCACACTTCGTTTGTTTTTGTGCTTCGTTTGGTGTTACGCTTTGTCCGGTGTTGATCGTGCACCTTCTGAGTTGACTAAGTGTTACTTACATTTTTCTGTACACTTAACAAATTTATCAAAACAGTTCATACATTTCTAAAATTATTATTATTTGATTGTCATCAAACTTAATAGAAGTAAAGTCCTCTTGACTTAACAGTATCTGCTAATTGGACAGTAAGCAGTATATTCTAGAACTTAGATGGCCATTTGAGACCTTGCTTTGGTTTACTTTTCTCCTTAATTCATGTTGTATAAATATGGTAACACTTTCCTTCTTAATCCACCTTCTTTATCTCTTTATATATTGCTTCGTATTCCTGATTCATAATTCGTTTCTCATGCATTATTCATCTTCCTTCTTCCTTAATGGTAGGCAAGCAAATGCATGGCTTAGCCTGGTGTTGGAAGTGCTTATGCTTAATGTGGGTTATTTACCTAGATATAAAATTAATTGGTAATTGCGAAAACATATTATACTAACTGAAAAATGGATTATTTGGGTAAAATCATAAAGAAAAGGAAGGGTACTTATAATATTCAATTGGTTATATAGTCATAATTTAGTTATGAAGTCACTTATTCAAACTTCCATACTCTAATGAACTTGCTATTATGGGTTGCGGTGACGTCATTCCAATTGCCAAGCTTGTGATGGGAGTTTTATACCTTCCATGAATTTTGTCAATCTCCTCATCATTAAACATCTTTTTGTCATTCACTCTTTCCATCCTCACTTTGCCTCTACCTATAACTAAGGTGTTGTAATCCAAAATAAAGCTTGAAAGAACTTCTTCAGTGTTTTGGTCGTGGACACATCATAATGTAGCTAAAAACTAATGACTATGTTTTATTTTTATTGTTAGTAATTTGGCACCAAAATTTTTCAACGCAAAGATTCAACTTTTAGCTATATTTTTATAATTTTTTAGTTATGAAAAATTTTCGTAGCTAATACTTTTGTCTATAATTTTTGGAGCATCACCTATAGTCTTTACCTACAAAGATTGGTGATGCTTTATGCGATAAAATAGAAACATCACAAATAACTATATGCGACATTTTTGAGACAGTAGATCGAGATGCTAACAACAAATTTAAATAATACTATCGCGCTTATAGAATTTAAAAATGTTTTAGTATCCTTAAAATTGTGTCTTATCAATTTGAAGGGTCCTAGCATTTGTCAAAGAAGTTCATAAGATTGATTCAAATGAAGGTGGAATAAGGCAACTGTAAAATAAGTAGTAGTGATTTCGCTCAACTTACCTACTAAAAACATAATTGGTTATCATAAAATATTCTTTATTTTGAATATTTCCTTGAAACCTAAACATAGAATAAAGCTGGCTATTGGAATATTATTTCTTGAATTAGATCAAGGTATGCCAAGATACTTATGAGATGATTTGTTTTAATATAATAAAAAATTATGGGCGAAAATTTTAAAGGGTGTGATTAAATTATTTAGTTACTCTGAACTTTACTCTGAATTATAATGAGATTAGTTGCTTTTGATGGAAACTAAGGTACTAAAAGAGGTTGGACATAACTAACTATTTTCAAGAATCATTAAACTAACTTTGACATGGAAATGAATTCCTTTGAGACTACTCGAAAAAGAAGACATAGTTTCTAATAGATCAAGATTATGCTAATTGTAGAACTAAAATTATGTGTTTTTACCTTCAATTATGATGTATCTAATATAGTTATATGTTACCTTGTGGTCAAGATTTTCTTTTTCATATTTAAGAGACATTATTGCCTACTTTTAATTGCCAAATCTTTTGCTTTAGATGTAAACGAAATGAATCCCTCACCCAATGTGCATTATGATTCTTATAAAATATCTATATTCTTTGTCATAGAATAGTTAGTGAACTTTATTAATTTAGTTCTTAGTTTTCTTTTCTTTATACTATGACAGCCTTTACTCTATTTTATATTAGCATTATGGGACTTTTAAGAGAAGCCACTTCAATGAAAGTTTCTTACAATTTTCTCAATGAATTTAACAGTTTTAGAGGTATTAACGAATGCATTGTCTATTATGTATGTATGTATGAAGCTAAATATAGATTTAATTGGCAAAGTTTACCTATATATGAGAGTATTTCAAAGGTCCATGAGTTCATATGACTTTCAAAGTCCTAAATGAGGGGTATGCATTCTTTATGGATTTTTCTTAAGTATATTAGAGGTAGGATAAGGTATTTATAAAAGATGTAGGCCAATTTTATCCTTACTGAATAAGATAGTGTATGATGAGGTTGAGATGCATTCGTCTAACCATTTAATGAATTAGAGGAAAAAATCAAAATCTTTTAAGGCTACAATAGTAAAATCTTAATACATGTTACCGAATGATTTTGAAGAGTCAATTTAAAGAGATAGTTGACATTATCTTTTTATCTATAGTAGTTTCTCGAAAGATTTTGAGTACTATATCTCTACCATTTATGAAGGCATCCTAATTGTCACTAATAAGAGATGGAAGTATTTCTTATAGCATTGTAGAGAACATTTTGATTATAATTTTGAAGAGGAATTTGTAGCTAGTTATATGTTTATAGTTTTGAAAGTTAGAAGGACATGAGATTTTAGGACTAAGATAATGTTAGCATTTGATATATGCTAATTGCACTATATTTTCAATATGATCTTTTTTAGAGCAATCGGCTTGCATGTTTGTGGATTTGTATATGACTTAATACCTAATTTGAATTATATTTTAGTCACATGCCTACTTTAGCTACCCAATGAAGAAGTAAATTTGAGCAATTTAGAGCCAAGTTGGAAAGGTTTTGAAGTAATTTGGAGGAACAAGTTTTAAATATGGCTCTATATTCAGTAACATCACACTTACGCTATTCAAATTGTGTAGCTTAAGGGTGCATTATTCTTCTTCAACAGCTTGTCACATAAAGAAACACAACAAAAACACATCCCTATATAAGGCCCATATTACAAAAGGATACTTTTAGCTTCTTCGATAGTGCAATCATATGTAAGAACATAGCCAGAAAATGGTCTTATGTTAACAAATAGGACATCTATATGGTATTGTGCCTAATCCTGTGTTTTAAGCAAGATGTGTTAGATACAAAATAGAATAAAAATTAACCTAAAATGGGGTTTATATAGGTTTAAGACAATACGATGTTGTATACTTATATTAGCATTTATAGGATTTAGGTTTTCTGGTGGTAGTAAAGCAATCCAAGATAGACATGGTTCTGTGTTAGTCTTGTGTTGATTAAAATTTTCTAGGATTTTGTCATAAAAAGGCTAAAAATATGGTGGAGAACTGAAAAGAGACATCTAAGAGGACCAAAAATTAGTCACGATGTAGAGGAGACTTAAGAGCACATCATTAAGAAATAATGTTAGAGAAAAGTGAGATTCCATTAAGACTCAATCAAGAAGTGTCAAGATCTAAGAGCCATGATACCTCTCTCTTCTTTCATGTTATATTTATTGTTTATTTTTGGNNNNCTTTATTTGATTATAAACTAAGTAGATTTAGGTGGAATGAACCTTATAATTATGTTTTGAGTTGATTCCTTTGGTTTAGTGAAAGATTATTATTTCTTGAGAAGTGTTCTTATATGCTTATTATGATGGATTAAAGTAATTCTTATCTAGGATTAAAGTAGTGAATGTAGGTCTTATATATAACCTAGGTCACAACAAAGGATGAACGTTGAATGGAGTCCTATATATGATCTATAATCTTTCTAAGTTAGAGTGAAATTTATCAAGGGAATTCATATAATGTATTAATGTATTCTTAAGGAGTTTTGATGCAAGAGAACTTTCAGTCAAAATGTTTAAGAATAAGGAATGTATTGATTGATCTAAGTGTAAAACTGTAACTTTAGAATTCCTATCGGTAAAAGAAACTATGATTATTAATTAAATCGAGATAAATTCAAGATAGGACTATTTTTAGGGGGATTCTTCGTCTAAGTCTATTATATCTACTAATTATTTATTCTTGTCTTTTGCCTTACCTAATTAACTTTTATTCATTGTTTTAATTTAGTTTACCTTCCTTTTAATCACATTCTTTATTTAGTTAGATTAGATAATAAAAAGATGGTTAAACGAATAATTATAGTCCTCATAAGATTGATACTTAACTAACCTAAGCTACACTATAAAAATGATAAATGCACTTGCCTCAATAATTCTTTAGTATTATTTTTCTGTTTCATTTCATTTGTATCATATCAAGTTTTTGATGCCATTATGGATGATTATAATATTATGAAAGACTTATTTTTATTTCTTATACTTTATATTTTTAATTTCTTAATCTACGTATTTCTTTTCTTTTCTTTTGTCTTTTTTTACTTTTATTTTTTAGAGCTCTCTTTCTTGATCTTGTTATTATGGTTAAATTTCAAGATTTGGGTATTTCCTACTTTGTCAACTAAATATAATAAAAGGATGGTTACTATGAGAGATAATGCTATACTGTCACTTATGACATCATTAGACGCTTAGAATCAGAGGTAAGATAATTTGTATTCACAGCTTAATTGGTTATGGTATTTGTAGTAAGGATAATTCTAATAAAGCATTTCAAGCACCTTATAGTACTTGACAACTAACCAATCAAGATTATTTTATAGGGAACTAGCTTCATAACATCGTTATGGTGATACTTATAATATGCGGTGGAAAGACTATCTAAATTTTGCATAGAACAATCAAGCTTTATTCAAATGTCAAAAATAATAACAACAATAAGGGAAGCCTAGTCTTGAGGAGAATGTGACAAGATTTAGCGTTAAAATCGAGACTAGTATATAAAGGGATAGAGAAAAATATTCCATCCTTGCATGGGGCGGTCAAGTTTTGCCAGTATTCATTTAGCAATAATAGTAAGAAGGGAAGTCAAGTTTTAAGGTCCATATAGAACGGTGCGTTCCGAGGTGTGAAGTGTTATCACAAGTTAGGCTTCATTCTAGAGGATCGATGCCTCTATCCACAACAGGAAGATTTAGATTAAACATCTCACTAAGATAATCTCTAAAAAGCAGCAAGGTGTTTTACTTAACAACACTAAGTCAAACAATATAGAGTAAGTTGATAAGGTAACATTGGTCATGAGTTTTAGGTTAAAGAGAAAGAGGAAGATAAAGAAGAGAATGATGAAGCTACTGTTCAAGAAGACAAGGAATAAGAGAAGGATAAGGAGCCAAAGAAGGAAGAAGAGAAACAAGATGAATTGCAAATGAAATTATGATAAGATCATAATTATGAGATTCATATTACATTTATGTAGTATCATTAACTTGTTTTTAGTCATTGTTCTATTAAGACTGGACATTAAGAGGATGGAAAAAGACTAATAGATGTTACATTTTTTCTTATAAAGGAAGAAGTCCATCTCATAGGTTAAAGTATGGAAATACTTAAATAACTGTGTGATAATTAGAATTATTGGTAATTCTAATTAATTTTAATTATAGTATGAAAAAAATAAATGCACTTACTCAATGATTCTTTAACATTATTTTTGTATTTTGTTTTACTTATATCACATCAATATTGTTAAATTCCTTTAAAAGAGCTCCTCTCTAAAAACAGTTAAGGAATGCCTTTTCTAAATTCCTTCTAATCAAGTGCCAACTTTTGATTTAGAAATGACCATTGAAATTATATAGACTTGAATTTTTATTGAAGCTGAAATTGCCGAGTGTCTTGTGGACGTCTTCGTTACTGTAAGGTCCTCTAAGAAACCAGTTACGAAAGGAAAAAAAGTTTTAGGATCTAGGCTAGAGATGTCTTGGTGAAACAACGAGGTTCCCTTCCTGTGCGAGTAGAAGTTTGAAGTGCTAGAAGATTAGATCCTTAACTGAATCAGAATTAGAGAATTGAGCTACAATGCTATCTTGAAAGGTTAAAATTCTGTCGAAGTTTCTTATGGCAAGGGTGATCATGAAAGAGAGATAAATTATCAAAATCACCTTGAATCAATTTATGCCAACTTTTTGGAGTATAAGTCGCTAGGCTGACGCAATACCTCTTCATCGTGCATCATGAGATGTTTTCCCAATTTCTTTAAGGACACATTTTATGGGTTCAGGTTTAGGAGATTTTGACAACTTTTCAACTTAATTTTGTATTCTTTAATTCGATGAAAGTGTTGCCAACTCTACTTTTGTTGAGCTATTTAAGAGTTTCTCTAAATATCTTCAATTTATTAATGTATTTATACTAAAGGTAACTCGCAATTTCATTTTCCCATACTCTCCTGACAGTAATATTAAAGTCGGGCAAATCAACAAGGAAGTTAAAAAATTTAAATGGGCATCTCTTGTGTTGAACTTGTTTTGGTATTATAGAAAAGGAAAAACAGTGGTCTGAAGTGCTTTGGCTTGTAAAAAATGTCAGGGAAGAAATTGATTAATAAGGAAATAAAACTCTTCTTCTGTGCAACTGATGTAATCCTGATTGATTGCTGCATTGTTTTTTTAATTTATTTAGCGGTAGCTCATCAGAGTGGAAATCTGTCTGCCATTATAAGAATACGTACTAAGCTTAAATGGGCAAACATATATATACTGTCCTCTCAATCGAAAGCCGACCACGAAATTGTATATATAAAAGCTTGTAAATCTAGGAAAGATCTTTATGATCAATGTGTGGATACTCTCTTCAACACAGTATCTGTTTTGAAAAGGCTAAATGGGCATCGCGAATGGACAAGACCTCTCGAGGACATAGGTCTCCATAAAGCTATACACAATTATATAATCAAGCTGACATCTACATTTCACCCATGGTTTTTGTCGACGGGTAGAAACACCAACTTCAAATTCAATCATATGACGTGGTAAGTGAGATGTTTAATTTGCCAGATGCCGCTACAGTTGATGGAATGGAGACGAGAGGAGTGCCAAAGGGAGGAGTTCAGTTTTCATGCTTCCCATACCAACATCTGTCTTAGAATTATTGCTCCCCTAACAAGTTTTAAACTAAAACTCATAACTTACCATGTTCATAATAATTTACTATATTCAAAACTCAAAACTCCTTTAGATCCTGTAAGAGTAACGAACAACCTTGAGATTGGAGTTTTGGGAGACGTCAAGGTCCTGTTTCAGGTGATAGGTGAAAACGATTACTTCTTTTGTAAAGCATAGCGATTTAGTACTTTATAAGACAGATTATTTCACCTATGATGAAAACCTTGGTTTGGACAACACTTGCTTCGCAATCTTCTTTGAATAATGGCTTGATGCAACAACCAAGAGACGGCACACAATATTGGGCTGGGCTAGGCATGTGACTCCTAAAGAGTATTGAAAACTCTGGACTAGCCCTTCGGCTACTGGCGAACTGATGAATTTCGATCTTCAAACTTAAAAACCTATGTTGGGTCAGGGGAGGCCTCAACGCTTCTGTCCTTCTCAGTGATTCGGGCTCAGTCTCTATGAAGATAATAAGGCTCCACGCCTGATCCCCCAAATGCCTAACTTGGAGTGAAAACTATGGATTACTAGTATAAGTACGACTGTGTAATGGCTTACTGCTGGCTTTCCTAACTAAAATCTTAGACACTGCTTACTTGTATACGAGTAGAACTAAATTCCAAGTCATACCCGTATGCTATACTGTACTCATTTTGATCTTACAGGCAGAATCACATGATAAAATTCAAATTTTATTACACTAAACAACATCCCACCCGAAGCCATACCCTTGTCTTAGAAAACCAAGATGCCCTTTTGTACTTAAAATGGAGGGCGACTTATTAACTGTATGCATAGACTTGCATATTTATAGAGTAAGAATCTCTCATAATCAAGAAATGCGAAATTTTGGTTTCAATGTTTCGTTATTTTTTTAATAGTCATATTATTTTTCATATTTTGTGTGAATAGAAGTAAAATAATATATTAAATTATGAGATCTAATTAAGAAATTATAAATTATACAATAAAATATTTGATAAAAGAATCTATATTAATAATTGTTAAATAACAGTACCTTTAAAATTAAATTTAACCATGATTTTTGTAATTATAGTAGATAGCCATGGTTGTGAATTTCTTTTAAGTTTAAACTGACGTACTAAAAATTAACTTGAACTTATATACTTGAGCATTGAATATTGTGTTATATGCTCGAGTCTTTGTGAAAATACTGTTAAATATATAATTTTATATCCACTAGGAAATCAAATTAGTAATATTTTTTACATGAGAATTGATAAATAATTTAAAATATTAAATTTTTAGAAAATCTATATGACGTCAAGAGAAACATAATTTTTTAAGAAACTTTAATGAGGTCAAGAGAAAAAAGTGTATTTTTATTTGTAAGAAGAAATTGTAAATATACTTTAAAGCTCAATGATGTCTAATATGTATTTATTTTCTTGTCCACTAGGAATAAACATCATAGGTTTTTGGCGGCCTTTCAAAATTGTATTGACCTTCCAATACTGTTAATTCCGTATGAAAATGAACCTATAATATGAATAATGTGGGAGTAGATCACAAAACATCAAGAAGATGAAGACAATATATATTCACTTTCAAATTCACAATCTTTCACAACACAAAAACATAGCTTTCACTATGTATATGTCATTCTCATACGCTGGTATGTTGAGAATATCTACATGTGAGCTTTTTATATTAAAAAAAGAGAGGAAAGAAGACTAACATATAAGTTTAGTGGGCTACTCTACTTATTGCCAATTAGTTTTTGAATAGAACCTCACTTAGGCTCTTGTGTGGTCTAATTTTCTTTCTCTTGTGCACCCGTAGGCCCATTGCAAATTTCACATGGTATCAGAGCAGGTTTGATTCGGATTATTAATTTCTCGGTTATCCATCTGGATATCTAGTCCCAGTGGCCTGGTCTGATTACCACTGTGATTATTTCAAGTGACAACTGGATGTCCAGTCTCAGTCGCACTTGAAGAGAGTGTTGAGAATACCTACATGTGAGCGTCCCATATTAAAAAAAGAGGGAAAAGAAGACTAACATATAAGCCTAGTGAGCTACTTCATGTATTGCCAATTGGTTTTAGAATGAAACCTCATTTAGGCTTGTATATGATCTAACTTTTCTTCTTATGTGGGCCATAGACCCATTGCAAATTTCACATAGTATCAGCGCAGGTTTGGTCTAGATTATTAATTTCTCGATTATGTCTAGTCCCAACGGCTCAGTCCAGTTATCACAGTGTTTATTTCAAGTGACAACTGGATATCCAGTCCCAGTTGTACTTGAGGGGAAGTGTTAATAATACCCACATATGAGTGTCCCATATTGGAAAAAGAGGGAAAAGAAGATAGGTTTGGTTCGGATTATTAATTTCTTAGTTGTCCATCTGAATGTCCAGTCTTAGCAGCCCAGTCTGGTTATCACTGTGTTTATTTCAAGTGACAATTAGATGTCCAGTCTCAGCTGTACTTGAGGGGGAGTGTTAATAATATCCACATGTGAGTGTCCCATATTGGAAAAAGAGGGAAAAGAAGAAAGATTTGGTTCGGATTATTAATTTCTCGGTTGTCCGTCTGGATGTCCAGTTCCAGCGGCCCGGTCTGGTTACCACTATGCTTATTTTAAGTGGCAACTGGATGTCCAGTCCCAATTGCACTTGAGGAGGAGTGTTGAGAATACCTACATGTAAGCGTCCCATATTGTAAAAGGAGGGGAAAGAAGACTAACATATAAGCTTAGTGGTCTACCCCACTTATTGCCAATTGGTTTTAGAATGGAAGCTCACTTGAGCTTGTGTGTGGTTTAACTTTCCTTATCGTGTGGGCTTGTAGGCCTAGTGTAAATTTCATATGGTATCAGAGTAGGTTTGGTCTGGATTACTAATTTTTCGGTTGTCCGTTTGGATGGCCAGTCCCAGCGGTCTGGTCTGGTTACCACTATGTTTATTTCAAGTGACAACTGAATGTCTAGTCCCAGTTGCACTTAAGGGGGAGTGTTGATAATACCTATATATGAGCGTCCCATATTGGAAAAAGATGGGAAAGAAGATTAATATATAAGCTTAGTGGACTACTCTACCTATTGCTAATTAGTTTTAGAAAGGAAACTCACTTAGACTTGTGTGTATTCTAACTTTCCTTCTCGTGTGGGCCTGTAGGGTCATTACAAATTTCACATGGTATTAGAGTAAGTTTGGTTCAAATTATTAATTTTCCGGTTGTCTTTCTAGATGTCCAATCCCAGCGGCCCGGTCCGATTATCACTGTGTTTATTTCAAGTGATAACTGGATGTCTAATCATAATTGCACTTGAGAGAGAGTGTTGAGAATACGTACACGTGAACATTCCATATTGGAAAAAGAGGGGAACGAAGACTAACATATAAGCTTAGTGGGCTATTCTACCTATTTCTAATTGGTTTTAAAATATAACCTCACTTGGGCTTGTTTGTGTAATCTAATTTTCTTTCTTTTGTGGGCCCATATGCCCATTGCAAATTTCACATGGTATGGTTCGAATTATTAATTTCCAGATTGTTCATCTGGATGTTCAGTCCCAGTGGCTCGGTATGGTTACCATTGTGTTTATTTAACGTGACAACTGGATGTCTAGTCCTAGTTACACTTGAGAGGAAGTGTTAAGGCTACCTACATGTGAGTGTCCCATATTGAAAAAAGAGGAAAAAAAAGACTAACATATAAGTTTAGTGGGCTACTATATTTATTACCAATTGGTTTTAGAATGGAACCTCACTTGGGCTTGCGTGTGGTCTAACTTTCCTTCTTGTGTAAGCCCGTAGACTCATTGCAAATTTCACATGGTATCAGAGTAGGTTTGATTCAGATTATTAATTTCTCGGTTGTCCATCTAGATGTCCAGTCCCAGCGTCCCGGTCCGGTTACCATTGTGTTTATTTCAACTGACAACTGGATGTCCAGTGCTATTTGCACGTGAGGGGGAATGTTGATAATACTTACATATGAGTGTCCCATTTTGGAAAAAAAGGGGAAAGAAGATTGCTATATAAGCTTAATGGGCTACTCTACTTATGCCAATTGGTTTTAGAAGAGAACCTCACTTGGGCTTATGTGTGGTCTAACTTTCCTTTTCATGTGGGCCCGTAGGCTCATTGCAAATTTCACATGGTATCAAAACAAGTTTAGTTCCGATTATTAATTTTACGATTGTCCATTTGAATGTCCAGTTTTAGCGGCCAAGTCCGGTTACCACTGTGTTTATTTCAAGTGACAACTGGATGTCCAGTTCCAATTGCACTTGAGAGGGAATGTTGAGAATACCCACATGTGAGCGCCCCATATTGGAAAAAGAGGGGAAAAAAGACTAACATATAAGCTTAGTGGGCTACTCCACCTATTGCCAATTGGTTTTAAAATAGAACATCACTTGGGCTTGTGTGTGGTCTAACTTTCCTTCTTGTATGGGCCCATAGGCCCATTGTAAATTTCACATAGTATTATAGTAGGTTAGGCTCGGATTATTAATTTTCCGGTTGTCCGTTTGGACGTTCAGTCCTTACGGCCAAGTATGGTTACCACTGTGTTTATTTAAAGTGACAATTGGATGTCCAGTCCCAGCTGCACTTGAGGGGGAGTATTGAGAATACCTATATGTGAGCGTCCCATATTAGAAAAAGAGGGAAAAGAAAACTAACATGTAAGCTTAGTGGGCTACTCCACCCATCGCTAATTGGTTTTCGATTAGAACCTCACTTGAGCTTGCGTGTGATCTAACTTTCCTTCTCGTATGGGCCCGTAGGTTGATTGCAAATTTCACAATGTATTAGAGCAGGTTTGGTCCAGATTATTAATTTCTCGATTGTCCGTCTGGATGTCTAGTTCCAGTGGTACGGTTCGGTTACCATTGTGTTTATTTCAATTAACAACTGGATATTCAGTCCCAGTTGCACTTAAGGGGAGTGTTGGTAATACCTACATGTGAGCGTCCCATATTGGAAAAAGAGGGAAAGGAGATATATAAGCTTAATGGGCTACTTTACCTATTGCCAATTGGTTTTAGAAGGGAATCTCACCTGGGCTTGTGTGTGGTCTAACTTTCCTTTTCATGTGGGCCCGTAGGCTCATTGCAAATTTCACATGGTATCAAAGCAAGTTTAGTTCCGATTATTAATTTTACGATTGTCCATTTGAATGTCCAATCTTAGCGGCCAGGTCCGGTTACCACTGTGTTTATTTCAAGTGACAACTGGATGTCCAGTTCCAATTGCACTTGAGAGGGAATGTTGAGA
>JAOQMP010000008.1:21629767-21646033 GCA_027563575.1 Erythroxylum pedicellare
GAAAAGGGCAAAGGAATAAAGTGAACATTCAAACATCATAAATTTATATACAAAAATTAGAAGGGAGCATGACTCATTACCTACTTCGGTCTTAAATTAGAGCACATGTATGTCTCAGATCTCCAAAAACCTTACCACCCATTCACCTCTAACGCCAAAAGAGGCAGCTCACATTACTAAGAAGGCATAAGCGAGATTGAAGTGAAGCCTTTTCTTCTTAATTTCATTAAGCTTTGTAACTTTCTCTTCACTTATACTTTTCCCCACTGCATTCGTTCCTTCCAGAGGCACAATAATTATTGGACTAATATTAGTCTCCTCTTCTTGTTAGAGTTCCAATCTCATTAACTTAATATAATCCCCATAATAAATTCATTACCAGTTTCCTTCCATTATTTTCTTTGCATCTTTAATATAGGTTTCCATTGATATGTAATCCTTATTGAGTCTTTTAATAGTGTTTCCCCTTCCCCAAACCTCATCAAAAGGATAATCTCTGGAAGTTCCTTCTCCAATTTCACACTCACATATAACCTCGGATATCCTAGCCTTTTTTTAAAGCCATATTCTCATCCTTACATATGAGTTTCTTCACATGATTAGCCAAAAGACTCAATTCCTTTTTTAACTAATACTCTAATGAGATGTTATGTAAATTCATCCATATTGGCACTCTTTTATACTTGATGCTTTCAAGATTGATTCTTTGCTTCAACAGTTGCCAAAAGTAGGGGGAGGTTTTGGACATGCCAGGGTCTTGTCTCTAACATCACTTTAGCTTCACTTTCATTGGAAAATCTAAATAAGAACAGACTCTCTTCTATTAACATGTATTCCTTTTGGTACTTTCCATTCCATGTTTTTTATGCCCAACCATTGATCGCCTAGAAGGGAGGTGTATGTCCATGAAGAAACCCACCAAAGTAGTGTCCCTCCATTCACACCACCCTTCAAGGTGTCTATTTTTGGTTAAACTATAACTCTCCCCTCTAAAGTAGATATAGGGATAAATTCTAAAGAGTCACTAGTACTACTTCATACCATCTTTCACCAATTAAGGTTTAAGTTCATTGATAAAGTCTTTGCGGGACTAGACTAACAAGCCCGTTCGGTTATTTTTAAGGATATTGGTAGACCAAGTTCCCTAGAGGAGCTTAGACAAGCAAGGTTCTCCCTTTGATGGATATTTAGAGGGGAGGTAAAGAGAAGGGGCGGGAATGTAAAATTATCTAACTCCAATGAGATAGAAAAAGAAAAGACTGCGAATGACAATTGAGCAATTAAAAAAGTTATTCTGTAGTAATGCAGGAATTAAAACTTTCCAAAATTATAGAAGCAGCTACTACCTACTGAAAATCCTAAAGATGCAACTTTGGTTAGACTAAAAAGTTGTATGGTTCTAATATAGACAACAGAGAGAAACTTTGAAATTTTCTAGTGAGAGAAAAGGTGGCAAAATTTGATAACTTCATTTGATCAAACTCTACTTGGCTTTTCCAGACTGTTTTATTGCCAAGTGACTACGTCTTCATTGCACGATCTCTGGGCCTCATATGGAGTTCCTCGACCAAGAGGGACATCTTCCCAAACAGGGGCGAAGGAGAAACAGGAGGAGAATGCTCTGCCTAAACAGTAACTATCCTATAGGGCAGCCGTAGCAGGGGGACCATCTAACGCCATACTTAAGGAAGATATTGCCTAGCCTATCGAGAAAACTATCAAACTCGAGGAAGGGTACATTGTTCAACTGTCCAGCGAACTCGAGAAGATCTTTAACTGTCTTAAAAGTTTAAAGAGAAATTTGATAATCACTAGACAACAACGATGGTGGTGAAGCTTTTGGGATGTCGCATTGGTTTCTAAACGATCAGCTAACGTTTGCAAACTCTATGGAAATCGAAAGGCTCAATGAAAGTCATCAACCTGGAGCACGACTTCTTCCTCGTTCGATTCAAGGACGAAGCAGACTTCCTCCATTCACTGACTGCTAGCCCATGGATCACATATAGGTAAGCGCTAAGGGTGCAACGGTGGTTGCCTTCATTCTGACCAACATAGGGATAAACAAACCGTGCGGTAACCTGGATCTGTTTCCCCGATCTCCTAATTGTAAGATACCACCTAAGCATCCTCACGGCTCTAGAAAATATGCTTGGAAAAATAATGAAAATTGATGAGACCACCTTGCAGACACAATGGGGATGCTATGCACGCCTAACCGTCGACATAGACTTAAGCATTCTGTTGAGAACAAGTATGGAGTTAGACAGAGAAGTGCTTCAAGTGATGTACGATGGGTTGCCCCAATTATGCTACTAGTGTGGCAAGGTGGGACACGAGGTTTCTGTATGCCCTCAGCGCCACTGTGTAAATACCGTGAGTCAAAACAATATTGAAAGAATGACAGGGCTGGCATCGACATAGGAAGAGGTAGCTGGAGGAGTAATAGGAGGACTTGCAGTGGCGACACAACCAACGGGAAGAACACCCAATGGCTTCGGGCTTTGGGTACCAATCCAACCGAGAACACGCCCACCCTCTTAATGGCTACAGCAGGACGATCCCCCCTCTATGCAATTTCAGGCTCCAAGGGGAAGCAGCAGTGCGTCTCCTCACAAGTCAGGGTCCAGATTTACAGCGCTGATAGGAAATGACCTGATGGAGACCGAGATTGGGAAATCAAAAGAGGACCCACAGTTTAATTTTCAGAAGGGGCTTAGACAGAGATTAAATCTAGGTGGATTTTTAGCCTGGGAAAGTAGCCCCAAAAAAGTCTGATTTTTAAGGCTACTAGGCCCCAATAAAAATTCCAAGAAAGGGCCTAGAGGACAAAAGGGAGCCCACTCATAGCAAACCCGAGGGGAAGTTCTCAAGTCAGTACTATCCAAGAAAGCGGTTCAGAAAGATTCCCTCACATACAAATACAACCAACCAATCTGGACAACAACATAGTGATTGAAATACCTTCGCACACCGAAATGGATTATGATAGCTAGGTCCTGGTAGATCGAGAATTGGAAGTAGAGGAGTGACTCCAACTGATGGAAGGAGTGGAGGCCTAAAAGGGGCTTGGCATCAATAGAGAGCTCTCCATAACTCAACATACGGATCCTCCTGATATTGCAGGCATACTCAATATACTGGAAGACATGCCTCAGATGGGAAGTAATGAGGTGTAGACATCGTAGCTCGTGAACGTTGAGGTCAAGGCCACTCCATTAAGAGCTACAGTGTCTGTATAAATAGTCAAAAAAAATTTTCAATGTGTTGATCCTTATTTCGAATTGTCAAGGCGTAGGGGGACTACTTTCTATGCCATCCTACGTAATTACTTTAGAAACTATAATATGGGTATCCTCGTTTTGCTGGAAACTAGAATTAGTAGAAATAGGGCCCTCGAAGTAATCCGTACTTTGGGGCTCGATTACTCGTTCAGAGTAGAAGCTGAAGGTTTCTTGGGAGGGATATGGCTTTTATGGAAAGAGGTTTTTAATATCTCAATCATCTTAGCCCACTGTCAATTTATTCATACCTCCGTCAAGTATGAATCTTACTCATTCGAGTTTACCGCTTTTTATGCTAGTCCTCAAGTCTCGTCTCAAAACCATCTATAACTTGCTTTAGAGTGGGTAGGTAGATCCCTCCATAGACCCTAGCTCGTGGGAGGAGATTTTAATGCAAAACTGGAGATAACAGATAAAAGGGGAGGGGCCAAGGCAACACAGTTAATGAACAAACACTTTCAAGACTGGGTGCACGGGAGTAGCCTCCAGAACTTAGGATATGTAGGCTCCAAGTTTACGTGGTGCCAAGGGTTAGTCCAGGCTAGGTTGGATCGAGTCTTTGGTTTGTCGGGATGGCTACATACGTTCCCGCAAGTGGTCAATTTTCACTTACCCTTTCTAAGGTCGGATCACAGACCTATATTGATTTGATTTAATCACCCAATGTCAAGACATTTAGTCCTCCCGGGCTTTAGATTCCAAAATACTTGGTTAACTCATCTGGGGTTTGATGTGGTAGTCGAAGAGCACCGGATTCTAGAAGAGGAGACAATGAGTAAATTGCTAGCCCACTTAGCCCATCACCTCACGAGATGGAATTGCTCAGATTTTGGTAATATTTTCCTCCAAAAACGAAGACTATTAGTGAGATTGCAGGGCATCCAGAGAACTATGACTGAGGATAATCTGGATTAGTTGTTACCTTTGGAGGAGCAGTTGAGTGGGGAACTGATGTAGGTGCTGAGTGAGGAGGAGATCTATTAGCACCAGAAAGTCAGATGTGACTAGATTTCAAAGGGAGATAGGAATACTAAGTACTACCACACTCTCACCATGTTAAAAAGAAAGAAAATGAAGATAGAGAGTCTCACTACCTTTCATTGGGAAGTAGTCTCGGATTAAGGTCAACTTACTAGATTAGCCAGAGATTTCTTTGTCCAACTGTACACACATGAGGTAGGACCTAGTGATCGATTCCCGCTCTCAGGAGCTTTTCCTTCTCTTTCAATGGATAGTCTTTGAGACTTAACATAGCCAATACACCACATCGAGATTAAACATGTGGTTTTTAGCATGAATCCGAACAAGGCCTCGAGGTTAGATAGGTTCAATGCTTTATTTTTTAAAAGCAATAGGGTTAGGTTGGACCCAAAGTGACCGAGTACATTCAGGAAGTTTTTAAGAAGGAACGTTGGGAAATAGAGTTAAATCACAACATACTAGTCTTAATCCCCAAAACCCCCTCCCTAACTAGTATCACCCAATTTCAACCGATTAGTCTCTGTAACGTGTTTTATAAGATAATCTCCAAAGGTATTGTCAATCAGTTGAAGAATCACTTAGATCATCTAGTGAAGGAGAACCAATGTAATTTTATTCCAGGCTGCTAAATCAGTGATAATATTATCATTGCCTAGGAAGTCATTCACTCGATGCAGAAAAAGCAAGGGAGATAGAGCTATTTTGCAATCAAAGTCTATCTGGAAAAAGCCTGTGATAGGATTCGATGATAATTCATTCAAAACACCTTAGAAGACATAGGGTTACCAGAAGATCTAATCTGGGTCATTATGCAATGTGTGACGACAATGACTATGCAGGTGGTTTAGCAAGGCACAATTTCAAATCCCTTTAGACCTACAAAAGTTATTAGACAGGGCGACCCAATCTCTCCTTACCTTTTTGTCTTGTGTATGAAACGTTTAGGCCATCTTATTTCGGGAAAAGTGGGACAGGGTCTATGAAGACCACTAAAACTGAGTCCTTCAGGGCCCACTATATCCCACATTTTCTTTACCGATGACCTGGTTCTATTCGCTAAAGCTACGGATTCCTAGACAGAAGTAAACAAAAGAACTATGGAGGAATTTTGTAAGGCTTCTAGGTAGACAGTTTACAAGGATAAAACTAGGATTTTCTTCTCCAAGAATGTCTCTTCTGGTATGGTACACCAAATCAGTCAAACCCTGGGCATAAAGAGTACGACTAATCTGGGTAAATATCTAGGAGTACCATTGCTGCACAAGTGTACCATACGACACACCTATCAATATATCATTGATAAAACCCAAAGGAAACTCACAGGGTGGCGTGCAAGGCAATTGTCTCTAGCAGAATGAGTCACCTTAACCCAGTCTGTGATATCGGCCCTCCTTATCTTCACGACGCAAATAGTGAGACTGCCGAAGCAACTCTGTGAGGATTTGGAGAAAATCGTGTGCAATTTTATCTGGGGATCCACGAGAGAGTAGAGGAAAATGCACTTTGTTAAATGGGAGGTAGTCTGTTAGCCTAAAAAGTGGGCGGCTTAAGCATTAAACGTATTAGGTCTTCCAACGATGCTTTTTTAACAAAATTGGGTTGGGCTTTGCTTACCCAAACTTCCGCATCATGGGTCAGGTTAGTAAGAGCAAAATATCGTATGGATCCACACCTTATCCCTCATACAATAGAGAGGTGCAGAGCTTCGTGCTTTTGGAAGGGCCTTTCAGCAACCTGGAAATTTGTGGGCCAAGGGTTAAAATGGAGGCTGGGCAATGGTAGGCGCATCTCCTTTTAGCTAAACAATTGGGATAAGGAGTGGGGACCCTTAATCTTTGTGGCGATCTCTCCTATACCCGAAGATATTCTGTATGCTAAAGTAGCGGATTTAACGGATGAAGCTGGCAACTGGAAGTGGAATTTGTTCCAACATTACCTCCCTTCCTCAGTTTGTCTGGATATTACAGAAATCATCCCGAATGCAGAAGGAACAACGGAGGATACCATGAGATGGGGTCAAACTGAGAATGGACGATTCACAGTAGCATCAGCCTACGAGTTAATTAAAGGCAACACTACAGATGTAAATGCTCATAGAGGCGAGCTAATGTGGAAATGGGTGGGGCCCCAGTAGATCAGAGCGTTCATTTGGTTGTTGAGCAAGAAAAAGCTTCTGACCAACCAATAAAGAGTGACTCGTCATATTGCTACGGATAGCAGTTGTCCCATATGTGGCCAAGAAGAGTCCATTATTCATGTCATCTGAGACTGTTTGAGAGTTCAAGCATTCTGGCGAAAGTTACCCTTGGGGGTGGTTAATACGGCCTTCTTTCAATAAGAAATGGAAGTATGGGTGAAATCCAACCTTATGAAACACTCCCAAGAGATGCAAGGGGAATGGGCTACTATCTTTGGAGTTGCCTGCTGGATATTATGGAATTGGCTTAACAAAAGCCTCTTTGAAGCTAATTTTGTTTGGCCGGAAGAAGGTACGAGAGTAGTAATGGATTATGTGGAGGGGATAGTCAGGGCAAGAGCAGTGGAAAAGTGTGTGTTTCCGAATTCGGGTCTCTCAGTGGGTAGTCTAGTAGGGTGGTCCAAACTACCGGAGGACTGGGTCAATCTAAATACGGATAGGGTGGTTAAACAAGGGTCGTCCATCACTACAACTGGAGGTTTAATTCGTGACTGAACCGGCCAGTGGTGCGATGGGTTTATGCAGCATATTGGACGAGGATCGCCGCTAGTTGCTGAACTCTGAAGAATCTACTCGGGTCTAACCTTGGCTTGATCGATGGGGTACTGCCGAGTCATTGTCGAAGTGGATTCTCTAAAAGTCATTAATATCCTATCCTCTTCAAGTACAGAATTTACTGAGCATATTTCTTTGCTGGCAGATACCCGAGAGTTACTCCAACGAGATTGGGGATGCAATTGCAGCACATGCATCATGATGAGAACCAATGTGCAAATAACCTGGCCGCTTTCGCAGTTCGAACGAGCCTAGGCATACATTACCTTCATAAGACACCAATGTCAGTAGTGGAGCTCTTCCACTGGGACAAGTAAGGAGCTTTGTACCAGAGAGCAATGCGCTAGTTAGATTTTTTTAGGTTTTGAGTTTTCCTGTGTATAAAAAAAATCCTAAAGATGAGCTCGATTCATCGCAGTTCAGAATTGGGGGGCAAAATTAGTCAAAAGGGAGCGTAGAGAAAGAAAGATGATAAGCCAGGGTTGAAAGAATGGAGAGGACTATGGCTGAAACACACGAGCAAACCAACAACACTCAGCAGCAACATCAAACTTGATGGAGGAGACTCGGAGTAGCAACAGCAAGGCGCGAGCTAGTTTACTTCTACCAGACGGCCTTGCGAGAGGAAGATAGAATAAGCATTGAGCATAAAGCTGGTTTTCTTAGAAAGAATAGTTATAATAAATGCTTGTACGTAACAAACAATTATTATATCCATTAACATCTAGGTGTTATATGCCATCTTTCTTCAATTGCAAATCAGGTTTGAGTTTTTGAATACAAACAGAAAAAGAAATAAAAGAAATTAATCACTTACAATACTAATTATCGTCTTCACATCTACTAAAGTCTAATGTAGAGTCATTTAAGTGTGTTCATGGAGGGGTAGGATATGATCGTCTTTGTTTGTTAGTATTTTTTGGAGTTTCTTACAAACAAACAAAGACGATCACATCCTACTCAAAGTATATGATGACTCAACACGGCAATGTCTTATTATGAGATGGAATTTCTTCTATTCTAGATTCCATATTGTCTCCTCTATAAATCCTACCTTCCAAACTCTAAATGTCTTCATATCTTTCTAATCTCAAAACTTCTTCTGTAACCTCATTTTCAATTATATTTCCATATGGCTTCCTTGCCATTTTCCCACATAGGGCAGTTTTTATCACCCTCAAATATCATGGTTTCCGATGGCAGGTGTGAGAATAAAAGAGAAGGGTTCACCTTTGGCAAGAAGAGCTTTTTGGCAAGAAAGTTTGATCATAGTCAAGACTCTGTCATCACTAACGCCGTGACTCATGAAGCACCAACCATAGGTTCATCCCCTGAGAAGGAACCTGGTGGTTGTGGCCTGATGAACCACGTTGCCTGGACAAGTGTCCGGCAAGAGAGATGGGAAGGAGAGTTGGTTGTAGAAGGTGAAATCCCACTATGGCTGGTACGCATCTATATGTAAATATTCTCAATACTGCTTTTACACTTTTGATTTGTAGTTCGTCTCGGAACTGGTGATCACTAACTCATTAATAGCCGGAAGTACTCATTACAGAAAATCCACCGGAGAAATTAATTAAACTTATTGAATTCGATATGTATGTGTGTGTGTGTGTTTTGACGGTCCTCCTCATGAAAGTTGCAAAGGAATTGTTAAGAAGAGATTTTTTCAAGTTTTCAAATACGAGTGAACATATCCCTTACGACAAGTACTTCAATACTTTTACAACTCAGACTGCAATCATAAAATTGTATAGTTTCAGTCTCATATCGTTCAGCCGAAAAGAGATTCTTAATAAAGACAATGCTGTAGGAACGGCGCTATTTCACTTGGTTACCTAGTGATGACTGTTTCTTTTCATCTCTCACCTTCCCTAAAATTCTGTATTGATTTCTATTACACTTACATAGGAGAGGTCCAATCAATAGGAGAGGTCCAATCATTTGTGAGGTTGCAATTAAGTAGTTTCCTATTAAAATTTGACAATTGTAATTTGATTGTGGTCCCATACCGTATACTTATAACAAGAAAAAATAAGAAGTTTTATTTTCATTGACGTGTACAAAAAAATATAAATACTTATATACATCAATTAAATTGGGACAACCACCTTTCAACGCTGTATTAACATCCTCCTAGAGGATATCGCAGGGATCTCTTTCCCTCGTTTAATTCAGTAGCTTTGATGTAATTTCCTTATAATTAAAAAAAAAGGCATGAACGGGATTTAATTACTACTTGTCCGTTTACTCTAATGGAGCATATCATATCCCTGATTCCGGAGTCCACCCTGCACCGAAAACGACAATCAAAACAAAAAGAACAGGAGGGGAATAAAACTATCATCGCATGATCCATACTTGCTTAAAAATTATGAGTTTATCCAGTCAAAGGTAATTTATGCTACTCTTCGGTTACATGCAGAACGGTACGTACCTCAGAAATGGACCAGGTTTGTGGAATTTAGGGAATTACAACTTCAGACATCTCTTCGACGGATACGCCACCTTAGTGAAGCTTCACTTCGAAAACGGCCGATTGATGGCTGGCCATAGGCAAATTGAATCCGAAGCTTACAAGGCGGCCAAAAAGAACCAAAAGATATGTTACCGTGAATTTTCCGAGACCCCCATACCAGACAACTTCCTGGCCTATATCGGAGACCTTGCCAGCCTTTTCTCCGGTATGTCACTGACTGACAACGCCAACACGGGCGTAGTCAAACTTGGAGACGGACGTGTTGTCTGCTTGACAGAAACACAAAAAGGATCGATCCTCATCGACCCGGTGACTTTGGACACGTTGGGAAAGTTTGAGTATAGTGATTCACTCGGAGGATTGATACACTCTGCACATCCAATAGTGACTGATACTGAATTCTTGACTTTGTTGCCGGATTTAGTGAATCCAGGGTATTTGGTGGTGAGGATGGATCCTGGTAGTAACGAGCGGAAGGTGATCGGGAGGGTGGATTGTCGAGGCGGTCCAGCGCCGGGATGGGTTCATTCGTTTCCCGTGACGGAACACTATGTGGTGGTGCCAGAGATGCCATTGAGGTATTGTGCACAGAACTTGTTAAGAGCTGAGCCCACACCACTTTACAAGTTCGAGTGGCATCCCGACTCTAAAGGGTTTGTGCATATTGTGTGTAAAGCAAGTGGCAAGATTGTAAGTCCCACTCACTCCCTGTATATATTCTTACTCTCTAGTAATTAATAGCAAGTACCATCCATCCAACGTCATCTAGAAAATGGTTTTATTTCTGATTATGTTAACATAAAATGATTGAATTAGGTGGCGAGCGTGGAGGTGCCTTTGTACATTACGTTCCATTTCATCAATGCCTACGAAGAGACAGATGAAGATGGGAGGATTACTGCAGTCATTGCTGATTGCTGTGAGCATAACGCCGACACTACAATACTTGAGAAGCTTAAGTTACAAAACCTGCGCTCTTTCATGGGTGTAAATGTATTGCCAGATGCTAGGTGGGAAAATGTATTTTTACGTCTTTTTAACTAAACCTAAATCATTTGGATATTTAATTATGTGTATATATAAATCATTTGGATATTTAATTATGTGTATATATATTATATGTCTAGGATTAACGGTATGTAAATAATAATCAATAGATTGAATTGTCCCAAATTGAAGGGTTGGGAGGTTCACAATACCTTTAGATGGGAGTCCATTCGGGAAGTTGGAGGCAGCACTGGACCCAAACGAACACGGAAGAGGAATGGACATGTGTAGCATTAATCCTTCATATCTTGGAAAAAAATACAGATACGCTTATGCTTGTGGAGCCCAACGCCCCTGCAACTTTCCCAACACCCTAACCAAGGTACAAGCACTATTCCTCCTTCAATTCAAAGTTCAACAACAAATTGTCGTCTTTTCAATTCTTGTTATATTAGATATTCAATATAACCAGCGGTCAACTGGCAACTGCGTTTATAGATTGTTATACTTGCAGATTGATTTTTTTAAGAAGAAGGCCAAGAACTGGTATGACGAGGGTTCAATCCCGTCCGAACCATTATTTGTGGCTCGTCCTGGTGCTACAGAGGAAGACGATGGTTAAAAATTTCTATGCTCTTCTTTACACTCTTAATTTACCATAGTGTGGACCAGGAAAATATTTTATTTAAATTGATAAGGGTATTGGACTAATTTGCAGAAAAAAGAATTTATTTGGCTATCGTAGCATATCTTGTTATTAGTAATTTGAAAACAAAACAGTTAGTATCAGCACATTATCGTTTAGACATCATCTCTTGGCTCGAACTAAAGTTTAACATATATTGTAAATTCTTGAATTCTGTGCAGGAGTAGTAATATCCATGATAAGTGAGTTAAATGGAGGAGGGTATGCACTATTATTAGACGGAACCACATTCGAAGAGATTGCAAGAGCCAAATTCCCTTACGGTCTACCTTATGGACTGCATGGCTGCTGGGTGCCAAAGAAGAAATAAAACTGTATGGTCACTCGCAAACAACTAGGTTATAATACATTATACGGCCTCTTATTAAAAACCTGCGATAAGGGATGATCCTTGGATATTCAAAATTACCCGTATGCATGTAAGAATGAGGGGTTAACTATTATGGTGATGTTCTTCACATTAAGATGACCAATTAATAGTCATGTATTGATACGTAATATATTTGTAATTTGTGACTTTATGTATTCCTGGGTTAAGAAGTTTCATGTGCAAAAAAAGGCTCTTTATATATAAAGCCTTTTTTTCAATAACAATTTTAGTTAAATAATCAAAGAAATGATTGCAAGGATATCCTTTAAATTTATTTAGGAGTACGAGACTTAACATCATAATATAGTTATCTAAATTGGCCTCTTATCGTAAGAATATTAGGACTCTATAACCTATATGAGGCTTCTAATCTCCCTAGCAAAGGTAAATTGCATTATTGATGAAGGGTAGTGAAATTTTAAATTAAGAAAGTTTAACTTTATAATGGCACACATCTCTAATTGTATAACTATTATAGAAGGACAAGAAGTTACAATTATCTAGCTAGTTAAATCACAATCCTATAAGATTCACAAATTTCTATTATTTTAATATACTATAAAACTTGAATATATTAAAGGATAAGATTTTTGTGATTTGAATGAATAAGAAACCGTAGTTTTGTATATAATCTCTTGGGCTACTACTCCACTAATTTCTTCTTATCATTGCCTTCCTTTCTCCCATATCCTTCTATGTCTCTTCATTATTGTTTTCATCATTTTCAATGTCTCCTCATTACTGCTTTCCTTGATGCTTACTTTTCCTTGAACTTGATGCTTACTTTTCCTTTATTTCATTTTTTTGGGAACATGTTGAATCTCAAGACCAAATATTCATATCATTTCCCCCCTTTTAACACTTCCTTTGTTCCCTTTATCTCTGACACTTTATGAACTGAAGCTAAAGTTGTAGCCTTCATGAAAAAACAAGATTAAGTTCACGTTTAACTCCATCTAATGTGGCCAACATTTGGAAAACTAGATTTTAAGTCTTAAAAGATGAAGCTCCTTACAAAATCTCTAGTATTGTCTTCTAAAAGTTAAGAATGGAACCTCTATTGTTCATCCTTCAATTGACATTTTGAGTTAGGGAGCAACTAAGTGGGATACCACCCTTGTAGGCTTCTTCATAAACAAAAGGCTCTATTCCAAGTCCTAAATGCATGGGCTCACTACAACTGGATGAAGTAAGGCCTTCTACAAGTTCTGGTTACCAATTAAGTGGATCAAGCTCAAAAGATTATTGAAACTAGAAAATGACTTTTTAATAATAAACCTCTTCTCCTCTAAAGGTGGAAACTTGTTTTTTAGCTCCAAAAAATAAAGATGAAGCAAGTCTCTTTATGGATAAACATACACAATATTCCTTTGGAACATTATACTTGTAAAGGCATCAATCTTAGACAGGCCACTTTACTTAGATGAGTTATTGCTACCTTAAAAAGGGTGAGTTATTTGAGAGTGTGAATCTTTATAAACATCTTGATGCTACTCCTTGACCATATCCCTTTAATGCATTTTGATACGAATGGCTTTATATTTGGGTAATTAGTCTCTGTAACCTACTTATTAAAACCTAATTAGCCTAAACTAGATAAAATTAATTTGGCAACCAATAGGGAGGAGATTCTCCACATATAAATATTAAAAGCTCATAAATTTATGTCTTGAAGAGGTAGAAGTTAATAAGAAAGGAAATTAGGATATCCCTAAGCAATCTAATCCATGTTGAGAAAAACCTCAAGAAAAAGTAAATATAATACACAAGATTCCTACTTAGGTGTCTCAAGAGATTATAACTCATAAGTTACTTAAGCTTCTTATTGATATGGGGATGAAGGAGAAGGAAAAAGGGTATTCGAGGTCCACTAATGAATTTGACCACATAAAGATTTAGTTAAAAAGAAATCAAAAGAAAGGGGTAGCAAATGCTCCAAAATGAATCCAGTTACAAAACTAGTTCCTCCAATTGAAGGAGTTAATAATCAAGATAATGAAACAAAGCTTGGTAAGCTTAATCTAGTTAATGATTTTAAGTTCATGAGAAAAAGAATATCTAATAAGATGAAGAATAAGACGTCCAAAGCTTCCACCCATCAATGATAATTTTAGAAAGGAATGTAAGATGGATCAATTTCCATAAAAATCAGATAGCTTTCCAAGACTTTCCAATTGTGGTTAAACATTTTATTGTTGGAACTTTAGAAACTAAGTTAAAGGAAGAAAAAATTCAAGAGTTTGAAAATTTTTCAAGAAGCATTAACATTTGATTACCAGTCACCGAAGTCACTTTTCATAGCAAAATTATGATTATGTATAGGTACAATAAAATCAAAGTTATACATTCTATTATTAAAGATCATTTTGTCCACCGCTCTTTTAGGTTTAACCTAAAGAAAGTGGTTTCACATCACTTTTGTATATGCTTATAATCATGTATTTCAGAGAATCTATTTATGGAATAATTTTAAGGAGTTAGAAGCCTCTATGAGCTTGCCACAGATCATACTTGGAGACTTCAATAGTATGTTACTTCCTACTGAAGTATAAGGAAACTCTTATCAAAGGAATCATTTAAATGACTTCAATGATTGCATAAGTAACACGTTTCTGACTTTAAGATGGAAAGGTTATTTTATACTTCATTTTCAATCAAAAAGACAAATGTTTCATAAGGAAAAAGATTGACAAGGCATTTGGAAATGAGTTAAGGTCCACCTTTCCTAATAGCTCAACTCTTTTCCATAATCTTATGTTTTTTGACCATATACAAATAGTGGTGCAAAATATGCTAAATTTTCAAGATTTAAGTATCTCTTTAGGTTCAATATTCTTCTAGGTCAAGTGAAGGGTCTTGACAAAGCAATCACTAGGGTAATGAATTTTGAATTATGAACTTAGATAATAAAAATTCCAAAGATCAAGGAGAAACTTAAAGAACTTAAGGAAAGTTAGAGACACCATAATGAAATAGGAAAGGGATAAGCTAGTAAGCGCTTAAACCAAGCTTTATAACTCTCATTTTGATGAGGCCCCTATTAATTGAGGAGAAGGATGTCTTATTCAACTATTTGCAAAGAGTTAGCTTTAATCACTCCTTATGAAAGAAAAGAGCTAAGGTGCTTTGTCTTAAGAACAGAGACATGAAAACCTCTTTTTTTTCATAAATTTATGATCTTAAGAAAGAGTACCAATATAATAGTTTCTCTTAAGGATGACATAAGGATGCAGATTAATAATCAACAAGGTCTGTTTAGGGAAGCTCATAATTATTTTATATAAACTCTTGATACAGCTACTAGTAGTTCCTCCTATATTCCTATTACTTCATCCATAGTTCGAGAGCAAATTTATAGCCATGATATGGAATTATTAGCTTGGCATTTCACTAATATGGAGCTAGAGAATGTCATTTGCTCTTAATCATAATATAAAGGCCCTAATTACTTACTAAGGAATCCTTATTACATTGAGAAGAATCTCCTTTATTGACCACTTTTCCTTAATAAAAAGATATAGAGGTGGTTCTCAAGTTGAACAATAAAAATTTGTTTTTGGCAGGTTATGTTTAACTTGTTAATTTTATGAAGTGAAGTCTTTATATGTATTGGTCATGTCACCTTTCAATCCCTTTTGAAATAATCAAGAAAATTAAGACGATGATGGCAAGGTTTTTATGGCCAATGAACTTCTAGAAGAAAGATTTTGCTAAGGTTAAATGGAAAGATCTTTGTCTTTCTAAAGAGGAATGGGGATTAGGCATTTCCCCTAGTAGATTAGTCAATATGATATTATTAATAAAGAGTGTCTAGAGGATGCTTCATCATAAAAAATCTCTCTAGGTTAAGTGGCTATGTACTAATTGAGAAATGACAACATTTATACCTTTCGCCTAAAAACTAATGCATCTTGGACTATGGTTCAAGTGTTCAAATATAAGGAGCCAATTAGAGGGTGATCAAGTATCAGATAGGTAATAAATATGCTACAAACTTCTTATATAATCAATGACTTAATTCCAACCCCCTTAGAGATAATCCTTAACATAATAAGCCATACAACATGATCATAGGGATTGCATCAATCTAGGTAATGCTAAGAATAAGAGCTGAATGCATTGAGTCTCTTCCTAAAAATCACCTTATCAACTTGATCTTAAATACTAAACTTCACATTAAAAAAAGGGATATATATACATATATATGTATGTATATATATTTTGTGGAGTTTGAATACAGATGGAAAATTCTCCAGTGACTCATGCAAAATGATCTTGATATCCCCAAGCCCCAAAGTCAAATGGTTCATACTAGTGTGGTTTTCTCAGTAAATTCTTAAAGTGACTTTTACTTTATAGGTAACTCTTAAGGGAAGACTCATAACTAGTTACAAGATTACATATTTATGAATTTCTAGCTCCTATCCTCCATATAACATAAAGGAGGAAGCATTTGAACATTTATTTTTAAGATATGATTATTCTAATTACATATGAAAAGAAGTGCTTTAGCTTTGCAACATTCGGATTCCTCCTTCTAAATAGACTGATTTGGTTTAGTAGTCATAAATTAAGCACAATCTTAATAAGGGGGCTGCATTGTTTTCAAAATGACTTTAGGTAATGTAGTTTATCAAATTTGGATAGAAAGGAACATAAGGGTCTTCCAAGGAAAAGCTAACCATAAATCATTCATGTTGTAAGAAT
>JAOQMP010000008.1:21646133-21657285 GCA_027563575.1 Erythroxylum pedicellare
GATCATGTTATGCCTTGTCATGGCATTTTGTATAAATGAAAAGAAAGGAAAGAGCATGAAAAGTATGAAAGCATTTTAATAAAATGATCTGAGCATGATTATGTTCTTCTATTGGCTGAGAGAGGAATCGTTTCATAGTCACGTGCACGTTGACGTAAAGCCTTCTCTCAGCTTCTCGCTTGTAGCATACGAAATTCGAAAAGTGGATTCATTTTGTTCATGAAGTAAACTTCGGCTTCTTTGTTTTGTTCCACGGAACCCTCGAGCCAATTGTTGTGCATTTTCATTTTGATTTGTCAAGTTATGATGTAAGATTGCATGTTATGTTTGGATGATTAATTACACTTGACATGTTCTATGTGATGATATGTTGAACTGTGAATGATTGAATTGCTAGCCTAATGAGATATAGAAGTATATGAAAATATGAATGTATATATCTATATATGTTTGATTGTGTAGCTCGTTGCCAATGGATATAAATATATTATCCACTAAGCTGTGTAGCTCACCCCACGATTCCGTCCTCAGGTGTAGAAAGAGACGGATAACAATCCTTGCAAGACATCGGGACTCCAAGATAGATAGAGACTTTTGTAATGAAATTAATTCAGGCATTTTTGTATTTTAGAATCATATCAAGCATAAGAATTAAATTGTATCATGTGTATTTTGTATTTTGAAATGAGTTTGTATAAACTTTATTTGGATTCTTTAATGAAATATGATTGGATTCTACTTGTGATTCTCAAAATTTTAGTTGTTTGATGTTCGACTGTTATGGGCACGCCATCCTTATGGGCCGACGGGCTTTGTTATGTCTCCGAATGTTAAGGTTTTGAAAATTACGGGATCCAATATTTAAGCAGTAAAATGAAATAAGGAAGATTTAATAGACATAAAGGGAGTAGATTTCTTACTTCTTTGAGAGTTATAAGGAGCTAACCTTCTTCTTTTTAGTTCAAAGGGGATATCACGGTCGAAGAACATTTTTGGGCATTTCTTTATCTAATGGTGTTATTGTCACTCTCTTTTAGAATTGATTTTGTTATTTTTTGTTTATTGTTTTGTGATTCATGTATGAATGATTTAAACACTTTTAATAAATTATTTATTTATGAACCCATTGTCATAATCTATATTGTAATACGTAATCATTGTAACTTTGATTCACTTATGGTAAACTAATGGTTGTACATCATTAGGGATAACATTGCATAGGTTAAATGTCCTGAGTTTGTGTGGTTGTTGCCTAGATTAACATGTTTTCCTAGTACATAATGCAGTTGTTACACTAAATCTAGAAAGATTATTCTACATTGTCTGATAGATAAACCTAATTAAAGAGCTCATTTTGATAGATAAGACTTAAGGAAAAACTAGGGTTAATAGAGCTTATTGTTAATCTACAATTAATAGTTTTAAAAAGAGGTATAAGAATAATATGATGAGTAATTGTGCTCACTCATATGAAGGTTGAGACTGAATCGAGGACTGGATTTGAAGCTCATTTGTCAATTTTATCATTTTTGTATTTTTGATTTGATTTATTTTCATTAGTTTAGTTTTACTTTATTTTCTTAATCAAATTCAACCAAACCTTCTCCCCCTCCTAAAATTCCAAACATTGATTCATTCATTACAAAAGCTAGACACACACTTTTTGTGGATACAATCCCTACTCACCACTACTATAAATTTAGTTGTTCAAAGTTAGGTTTTATTTTCTGGTGTGTTCGTCGTACATCAAGAATTTTAGCACCATCGCCAAGGAGTTAAGTGATTTAACTCTTTTTTTACTTTAAATGATATTTTGTATATATTTGTTTATTATTAGTTTTTACAGTTTTTTTATCTTTTCATCTTTTGTTAGTGTTTGTGTATGATAGTGACAAGATTTCATCAAGCAATTTGATCCCAAGATCAAAAGGACACTACAAAGGTTGCATAGTAAAACTAGAAAAGCTCTGTGAATATAGCAACTAATTGAATTTAAAGAAGCCATGGCCAATCTGTGAACTCTAAGAGAGTTAGTTGCACTAGACTTGAATCAAAGACCTTTATACTTCACTTTTCTTAATTTTGTTGAACATATCACTTTTGAGCTTAAGTCTAGGTTAATCCATCTTTTGCCTAACTTTCATAGACTTGCAGGTGAAGATGTGCATAAGCATCTTAGGGAGCCTAATGTGGTCTAACTTTGTATAAAACCTCCAGGGGTGATGAACAAGTGGATTATGTTAAAATTCTTACCATTTTCATTAAAGGATGCAACAAAAGATTGACTTTTTGATATATGTCTAGGGAGTGTGAGCATGTGGATTAAAATAAAGAGGTTGTTTTTAGAGAAATACTTTCCAATATCAAAGATGGCCAGCACAAGAAAAGAAATTTGCTAGATAAAGCAACATCATAGAGAATCCCTTTATAAGTATCAAGAGTGCTTCAAAACAGTTGTGTGTCAATTGCCCTCACCACAATATCATGGAGCAACTTCTCATCCAATACGTATATGAAGGATTACTACTTATAGATAGGAGCTTGGTATACGTAGCAAGTGGTAAAGCACTATGTGAAAAGATTACCATAGAGGCCATAATTTTATTTCAACGTATGGTAGTAAATACTCAACAATTTGACATTCAAAATAATGTTCCTTGGGTAAATAAGGTAAACAATTTAATTATAGAACATTGTTTAGATAAACTAACATCCTTTATTAGGCAAATTGCTATCAAGCAGGCACAGGTGAAAACCTATAGTATATATGAAAATGCAAACCTATAGTCTAGAAGCCCAAAGAGGATGAAAAATGCAATCACAACTTAAGAAAAATATGAAGAATGTTAGCGCAATCAATTTGAGGGGTGGTAGAAAGTTTAAGGATTATAAAAGGATTACACAAACAATGGCTAGTGAAGAAGAAATTGATATGGATCTTGAAGAAGAAAGGAATATATCATCTAGCTTAAAGGTAACTAATGAATCCTGAATTGCTATTAAGACCAATCCTCTAACTTTCCTTAGTATGTTAGTAAATTAAAACAAGGAGGATAAGGACCTCCTAAGTGTAACGACCTAGGCATGTTTATCATTCCTTATAAAATTTATGACACAAAGATTAAACATGCCATGTTAGATTTAAGAGCATTAATTAATGTTGTGCCTCATTCTATGTATGCTTCTTTAAATTAGGCCCATTAAAAGAAACCAGTGTTATCATAAAATTGGCTGATAACACTAACACTTACCCAGATGAGTGATTGAATATGTGTATATACAAGTGAATGGACTTATATTTCCTGGTGATTTTTATGTGATATATTTGAATGATGGAACTTTATATAATGCAATACCTATCTTACTAGGGAAATCATTTCTTAACACGACCTAAACTAAGATAGATGTTCGTAACGATATCCTAACAATGGAATTTGATGGGGAAGTTTCTCATTTTAATATTTTTTATTTTAATAAACACCCCCAATATGACTACTTATTTTTGCAATTAATGTGATTGACCCTTTAGTATAGGAAAATTGTGAGTGGAAGTATAAAAATAAACTAGGAGTTTCAACTAAAAAGAAGATCAATGCTTTTCATGTCTCAAGAAAAACCTTTATTATTAGTCAAAAAGTGCTCCTTTATTGCTCTAGATGTAAACTGTTTTTGCATAAATTATGTCCTTATTAGTTTGATCCTTTTATGACTACTAATGTCTCTCCTTATGGTACATATGTGATTAAGAGTCTGAAAATAGGGAAAACATTGAATGTAAGTGGTTATCAACTCAAGTCTTTTCCTAAAGAAGGTCAAGTGGAAAATGCAAATGATGTGGTCTTTGAAGGTCAAAATTTTGTCACATGATGAGGAAAATATGGCGTCAAGCCAATGATAATAAACAAAGTTTTTGTTTGGCAACCCAAGGGAAGATTATTTTTTTTCCTTTACATTTTCATATTTGTTTTTTAAAATGCTTCATTTCTTACATTTACTGTCACATGATGAGGAAAATATATGCAATGTTTACATCATTTTCTTCCTAATGTTCCTTTATGAATAAGTTGTCTTCTTTTAATCATAAATCTCTTTAAAAAGATCCAAAAGCCATGATTCTTATGCCCCTCGAAACTAAACTTCCAGAGATATGTGAATAAGATTGTGAGATTGTATGGTGCTCCATTGTCTATTGTGTCTAATCGGGCTCCCATATTCTGGAATAGTTTATAGATAGCTTTGGGTACAAAGTTGAACTTTAGTACAACATTTCATCCTCAGATAGATAGACATAGTGAGAGGACTATTCAGA
The DNA here is from genome assembly GCA_027563575.1 of Erythroxylum pedicellare. Taxonomy (NCBI): domain Eukaryota; kingdom Viridiplantae; phylum Streptophyta; class Magnoliopsida; order Malpighiales; family Erythroxylaceae; genus Erythroxylum; species Erythroxylum pedicellare. Next base: position 21,650,443 of record JAOQMP010000008.1, read on the forward strand.
CTATTGAGGATATGCTTAGAGCTTGTGTATTGAAGTTACAAGGACCATGGGACCAATATATAACTCTTATTGAATTTGCTTACAATAATCATTACCACGGTAGCGTCGATATAGCCCTATATGAGGCGTTATATGGAAGGAAGTGTCGATTGCCTTTGTATTAGGATAAAGAGGGTTTAATAATTATTGAAGGCCCAGAGTTGATTCAAGATATTATTAAAAAGGTGAAGTTGTCCATAGTAGTGTCAAAGCGGCACAAGATAGGTAGAAAAGTTATTCAGATCAACATCGAAGAGATATGGAGCATCAAGTGGGAGCCAAAGTGTTCTTAAGAGTATCTCCTTGGCAAGGAGTGCTAAGGTTTAGTAAAAAGGGCAAGTTGAGCCTTAGATACATTGGTTCATATGAGATCATAAAGAGAGTTGGACCATTGGCATATAGATTATCACTACCAACAGAGATGGCTCAAATTCACGATGTGCTCCAAATTAGTATGCTCAGAAGATATCGATCAGACCCGAACTATATGATACCTACGCAGGAAGTAGAGATTTTAAGTAATTTGAGTTACGTAGAAGAGCCAGTCAGGATAGTGGGATATCAAACTAAATAATTGAGAAACAGAGTAATCCCAATGGTTAAAGTTCTTTGGAGGAATCATTCGAGATAAGTAAGATGAGAGAACTTAGTTTTCTTAAATGTTTATGTTCTATATAACTCCATGATAAGTGATGTGACTGCTCTAATATGCCGCTTATGTGGGGTATGTGCTCAAATGTTCTTTAGAATGTAAGGTATGTGCTCTATGGAAGTAGGATGTTTCACATATCATTTTCCACCTTTTTATGATGATTAATGACATCCCTTCTATATTCTTTAAAGAAACTAGAATTCAAGTACCACATAAAATGAAAAAAAATATTTTCGTAATTAACCTCTACTTCGTAGATGATCTACTTTTATTTTGTAAGGCAAATATGGTTTCCATCCTCACTTATATAAAAGCTCTTGTAACATTTAAAAGGTTTTCAAGTTTGCATATTAACCTACACAAAATTTACTTCCATCTCTCCAAAAGTGCCTACATTTTGGAACCTCAAATAGTTGATGCCACAAGAATGCAATTCAAATGTCCTCCATGCCTGTATCATGGCCTACTGATGTCTACAAAGGGAATCAATCGCTTAGAATGCAATCCTCTTATAGAAAAGATCTAGAAAAGAATTAATTCTTGGGTGAATAAATCCCATTCCTATGTGGGTAAATTATAACTTATCAAATTGTGCTCAACTTACTGTATATCTATTAGAGCTCCCATATTTTCCCATCCCAAAGCATCATCAAATCAATTGAAAGGATTCTTAACAAATTTATATAGAGTCACCCCAATGGCATTTAAGGAGCAGCTAAGGTAAACTAGACTGACCAATGTTGCCCCAAAAAAGGAGGAGGACTCAATATCTTCTCCATCAAACTCACAAATCAATCATTAATTCTCAAGAGGTTCTTATGGATAACGGTGGAAATAAAAAACTCATTGGATTAAATGATTACACTCTTACTTCATCCAAGGCAAATGCATATGGGAAATTAAGAAAAATAACTCGAACTCACACTTCCTTAATCAGCTTCTGCAATTACAAGATATGGTACAGCAGGAGTTTACTTACAAAATTGGTAATGGGAGGTTGACATCACTCTAGTATGATAATTGATCAGGTCAGGGTCAAATGATACATTCTCTTCACCATTTGAGGACTTCTCTAATATCCTCACTACACACCAAACTTAGCTCTTTTTTTAAAAAAAGTTGAATATATTAAGCCTTGAAGGCAAGTCAAAAAGTCTTACAATACAAAGAATAAGTCAACCAAAGGATGTGACTACAATGCAATCAAGTATGAAGGAGGTATTTGAATAAATGGTTTTAAAACCCTATACAGGTGAGATCCCTCGACAACAGCCCATCATCGCCATTTAATCATGCAGGCTAAGTTAACACATGATTCACTGTAAAAGTGACAAGGAGGCAGGAGTAAATAATAACATATCTATAGTAATCATCCCCAAGTTATTCAATAGAGACTATGGATATTAGTGTGTCAAACATTCCTCAGTGAGGTAAACATATATATAACAGACACCACTGCTAGGAGCACGTCATACATTTCAATATTGAAATAAATAGGAACCATGCGGAAGTTTCTAGTTTTGTGCACATATTTGGAGCCGAATATGATGTACTATTTGGTTATAAAATTGCTCTTGAGAGGTGATTTCCTCTTGGAATGTTCTTAGATTTATCTCATCCCATATCATAATGATTATCGATGATAAGGTGATCCAGAAACACTTGTGTACTGTGCAGTTTCTGTATTTTAGTTGTTGTGTATGCAAACTTTCCAGATTGGTAATTACCCCATTTGGCAGGCACCTGTAGCAAATCTCTAACCATATGTTGTTGATGTAACCACATTTGAAGAATCAGTGTTCACTTTTTTCTTCCACTTGTCTACAAAGACAATACCAATTTGGAAGCTGGGCGCATTTGGCCAATTTATCCATTGTTTTTAGTCTTGCCTTCATCTCAAGCCATATAGTGAATGATGCCTAAGGTTGAAGGTAGTTAGCCCATATGTCTTTAGTCCATGCCAGCCTGGGAAGGTGTTTAAAAATTAATTCCATACAAGAGTGGTTGGAAAACCTACCATTAGTTGTATGCTTCCAAATGTAATTATCTGGTTTGGTGTTGTAGTACACCCTACAAATTTCAGCAGTTAGAGAGGTGGGGATGGAATCTCTCTCAATTCTTTCTTTGTTTTGTAAAGTTGTAGCAGCTGTGAAATCTAAAGCTAATGAACTCTTAAGTGAATCAACTCTATTATAATTAATCAAAGGTCCCACCAAAATCCAATTATCATACCAAAAATTAATGGAGATTCCATCACCTATAAGTGCAATGAAATTTGTTTGGTACTAGACCCTTAATTTTAAAATGGCCTTAAGCGTGGTAGATTGAATGTGGGAACAACCTATAGACCATAGGATTTGATTTTTGATGAAATAATGGTGAATCCATCTACACTATAAAGATTTTCTATCATCCATTAGTCTCCAAAGCCTTTTTGTGAGTAGTGTTGAGTTCATAAATTTGATGGAGTTAAGTCCCAAACCTCCATAATCTATAAGAGTGCAAAGTTCTTTCCATTTCACCAAGTCTTGTGATTTGTCTCCTAGTTTCTTATCCATAAGAAATTATTGAACAGTTTATCAATAACTTTCAAAATGGAACCTAGAAAAACCAAGTGGGTTACCCAATAGATATTGAGAGAGTTAAGGACCGAGTTAATGAGTTAGGCCCGTGTTGCACACCATAGATTTTTAGAGCTCAACGATGAAATTTTAGCTTTTATTTTGTCCAATAACTCATCATAATCACTATCTTTCAGTCTATGTGGAGAGATGGGAATGCCCACATATTTCATTGGAAAGGTTTGTGATTGAACACACATTAAGGAGGTGATCAGTGATTGTAGAGGAGATGCACTCTTGGAAAAAAACATATTTTGCTTATGGGATAGTCTACTTGCAAACTTGAAGCTCTTGGGAAGATTTTTAAGGCTTTCATAAAGATTATTATTGAAGTGGCATCAACTTTTAAGAGTAGGATCAAGTCATCTACAAAGCAAAGATTGGTTAGTTTAAATCTTTTGCACTTGGAATGGTATTTGAAGGCCTTCATCCAGTTTATAGCATGCTCAATGATTTTATAGAGTGTTTGCATCACTAATATGAATAGGTAAAGAGATAAAGGGTCCCCTTGTTAGATCCCTTTAGTGCTTTGAAAGAACCTGGTAGGTTGCCCATTCATCAATATATTATAGGAAAAGGTAGTAAGGCATTCTTCGATCCACTTTATGAAAATTCTAGGAAATTTTATAACTTGAAAAATGTGTGAGATGAAGCTCCAATCAACAATATCGTAAGATTTCTGAAGATCAATCTTGATGCCATAGTTGGACTTGCTTTTCCTTTTAGAGTAGTTTGCAATGAGATCTTGAAGTAGAAGGATATTATCCCCAATTATTCTACCTGGTATATAGGCACCTTGAGTGTGACTGATGTGCTTGTGGAGCATGCCTTTGAGCTTTTTAGTAATAAGTTTAGAAATGATCTTGTATAAAGAGTTGTAACAAGCAATCAACCTAAAGGCTTCAAAATTGATCACTTCAACACTCTTTAGGAAAAGGGTAATGAAGGTCCTATTGATCTCCTTGAGAAGGGAGCCATTAGCACTGAATTCTATAACTACTTGAGAGACCATATTGCCAGTAAGAGCCCACGTTTCCTTAAAAAAGTTTATGTTGAAACCATAAGGGGGCCAAGGGCTTTGTGAGGGTGAAGAGCTTTAAGAGCTTCTTTCATTTCTTGTGTGGTTACAGGTCTGACTAGTTGGTTTGCATCATATGGAGAAATTGTGTCATTCATAATATGTTTAAGAAACAATGTAGAAGATTGTGTTTATGTGGGCACACTCATAATTTTACTGAAGTAGTCATAGGCCCCTTGCAAGAGTTGAATATGAGAATCAAGAGTAATATTATTGTCAATTAGAGAGATCACTTGGTTTCTAGCCTTTCATGAAACAATAGCTTTGTAGAAGACTGATCAGTTATGGTCCCTATGTTTCATCCATTCCAATCTTGCTCTTTTTTTGGATAATGAGGAATCAAATAATAAGGCTTGAGAGTAATTGTGTAACACACCCCTTTCCATTGTTTGGAGTTGATTACCAGGATTATTGTATTACAACTATTGATTGGTGTCCAAGGCTTTCCTAGTAGTGTTGACAAGATGATGAGTGTTGCTAATATTGGCACTATATAGAGTCTTCATCTCTTACTTGATTAATTGCATTTTTTTGAGTATATGAATTGTTTAGTTCCATGGATGTCCACTCTCAAAGTAGCCCAAATTCCTTCCTTAAACCCTCCAAGTTGCATCAGACAATCATTAAAGAGAAATGGGTGGATAATTTTGTCCTATTGTGGAACAATGATAATAGGAGTATGATGAAATAAGAGATTGCTAGCAAACTTTGAGTAGCAACTGGGAAATAGACTCATCCATCATAGATTTGCTACACTTCTATCCAACTTCTTGCTTATCAAGTTAAGCCTTGCTTACTTATTTGACCAAGTGTGAAAGTTTCCTCTTATTAATATATCTGTACACTAGGCAGCCTCTAAGCAACTACTCAGATCCATGCATAGAAAACATAACAACCTAGGTCCTTCAGCTTCCTCAGTTCTCATAATGGAATTGAAATCACCTGATAAGATCTAGGGATTAGAGTTATAAGAAGCAATATGTTTGATGTGATTCCATAAAAAATGTTGATGGTATGCAATATTTTGTGAATCTATAAAGGAGATACATAGCTTATGGTTAAGTAGTCCAATAGTGACCTTAAGGTGAATCATTTGATCAATTATGTTGGAAGAATGGATGTATATTGCATAGGAATCATATAAAAGAAAAATCTTGCCATTCGTATGACAGGAGCAATTGGATAAACTTTTCCACTTTACTATAAGATAAGCCAACAAATGGTTACGTTGGTTTTTTATTTGAGTTTCCAAAAGGCTATCCAAGATGATCTAGTTTTGTATGATGATATCCCTAATCATTAGTTGTTTATTAGGGGAATTAGCCCCCCGAACATTCCATCTGAGAATATTCATGTGGCTGTCTCCCTTAGGGAGAGTTTCTTCTTCCTATTCGAACGTCGCCTTGTTACTGTCTCAAATCTTGGATTTGGACTAATCAAGGGGTGTTGTTGGTTGTTACCATTGCGACAATGAATATTGGTTTCCACTTGTCTAGTATCGACCTTCATCGGAGAGTCAAATTGTGTAATTTCACTAATATGTGCACTGTTCACATCACTATTTATGGCCTGTTCATTCCCCTGCAGTGTGGCCTCCTTCAGACATGTTGTAGCACCCCACTCTTATAGGACACATACCTGACATTCTAAAGGATATCCGAGTACGTACCCCACAAGGGTGGCATGTTAGAGCAGTCACATCATTAACTTAATCATGGCATCATCATTTAAAACATAATTATCACAATATTAAGAAGCCTAATTCCTCATTTTCATTTCATAAAACCAAATATACATTGTAGCATTACATACTTCATCCTTATATACAATATCAATATCAAAGAGCTATCAGATTTTATAGCTCTATTAAAAAAGTGTGCTACATGCTACATGAATGAGGAACTATACAAAATTCTATCTAAATCCTTTAGTCTCAGCTGACCGACCTTTGAGTCATTTCTTCTATAAAAAAGAAGTACTAGATCTCTTCTAAGTTATCTTAGAAGCTAAGTCTGCTCTCTTGCACTTGAAAAGTCAACGCTGCAATTTTGATAAGTTTTGCTAACTCAATGAGCTACCTATCATCGATGGCTCACTCATAACACATAACACATACAGTTCATATTTCAAGTTCAAAAACAATTCACACATCTTTTACCAATTATTAAAAAGCACCCTATAACACTTCATTCACTTATTCACTTTTTACATTCGTAATGGTTCATACAATTCAATTCAATCATTCATATAATGGATAATAAATTGTATGTGCAATGTTCATGAGACTTACTTTCATTTATTACTTTTTTGTAACCGAGTGCCTTTTTCACTATCCCGTATCCATTATAGATATTAGGCTCATTAATAACTGTCCCTTATCTGTTGGGAATACAAGGCTCATTATACATAGTGAGCCAGAGGCTCTTACCACATTCTGAGCTTTAAGCTCTTTT
>JAOQMP010000008.1:21657385-21669975 GCA_027563575.1 Erythroxylum pedicellare
TTATTTATGTATAGAATTGAGATGGATAGTATGATGATAGGATTTGGAATATTGATGATGTTCTAAACTCTCCTTCGGGATTTTATTTTGATTGAATGATAATTTAGTCGATTGTACTTAATAGATGAATGTCATGATTTGATTGCATTCTTGCATAATTTGGTAATAAATTGAGAGGGTGAATTGAATGAAAATGATTAAATCAGATTAATGAGAGTTAGGCAATTTAATGGAAACCATGTCAAATCATATTGGTAATTATATAGAGTGAGATCACGTGTGATGTTCCGATAATTTATTAGAGTGCTTTAGATCTTGTTATGGTTTTATATAGTTTATGAATTAAGAGATTACAAATTCCATAATTTGATTAGGGTTTATAATTTAGTGTTTAATGGTTACAACTTGAGAGAGAGTAATCAGTCCTAGGATAGTTTATAACTGACAATCCATTGACACATAATCGACTAGGTTATCCTTAATGATAAATAAAATCTCCGTTCTCCTAAATTGTTAAATTCATTGGGTTGATTATTGTGATTGCATATTGCTCACTTATTAGTACTTTTGTGTTTAATTTCTGATTTGAATGGTTACTCAATTCTCATAATTAATTTCTATTGCATCTTTTATTTTCAATTTCATAGTTTTTTTGGCCTTATATTTTAGGATTAGATTACTCTCTTTCCTCGTGGCATTGACACCTTTAATACTACACTACGAACCTTCATCAAAACTTACAGAATGTTGAGGGTTTACAAGATCCTCGTGGCCTTACACTACATCCTCGTGGCCTTACAGAATGTTGAGGGTTTATAGGATTAAAACTTACCTTGATCACGTTGAGTTCATAAGTTTAATGGAGTTAAACCCCAAACCTCCACTATGTCTAGGAGTGCAAAGTTCTCTCCATTCCACCAAAGTCTTATGATTTGCCTCCTGGTTTCCTGTCGATAAAAAGCTGATGAGTAGCTTGTCAATGGCTTTCAAAAGGACGCTAAAAAAGGCAAGTGGGCTACCTAGTAGATATTGAGAGAATTCAGAACTGAGTTGACGAGTTAGCCCATACTATACGTAACAAATGTTTAGAGCTCCATGATGAAATTCTAGCATGTATTTTGTCTAATAACTCATCATAATCTTTAGCTTTCAATTTATGTAGAGAGATGGGAATGCCTAAATATTTCAATAGAATGCTCGTGATTGAACACCCGTTAAGAAGGTGATCAATGATTGTAGAGGGGAGGCACTCTTTGACAAGAATATACTACTTTTGAACAATTTACTTGTAGTATTGAAGCTCTTTGGAAGACTTTTAGGGCTTTCATGAAGATTGTGATTAAAGTGGAATTAGCTTTTGAGAGTAAGATCAAGTCATCTGCAAAACAAAGATTGGTTAGTTTAAATCTATTACATTTAGAATGGTATTTGAAGGCCTTCGCTTGGTCTACGATATGCTCAATGATTTTATGAAGTGTTTACATCACTAAAGCGAATAGATAAGGAGATACAGGGTGCCTATACTAGATCCCTTTGGTACTTTGAAAGAACATGATAGATTGCCCATTCATCAAGATACTATGAAAAGAGGTAATAAGGAATTCTTCGATCCACTTTATAAACATTCCTGGAAGTTCCAGGTCCTATAAAATATGTGAGATGAAGTTCCAATCAACATTATCATAAGATTTCCTAAGATCAATTTTGATGCAACAATTGGGCTTGCTTTCCTTTTTGGAGTAGTTGGTAATAAGATTTTGAAGTAAAAGGATGTTATCCAGAATTATTCTACCTAGTATGTAGACACCTTGAGTGTGACTAATGTACTTATGAAGCACGTTATTAAGCCCATTATTGATAAGCTTAGAAATGATTTTATATAGAGAATCTCAATAGGCAATTGGTCTAAAGTTTGTAAAACTGGTCAATTCACCACTCTTTAGGACAAGAGTAATGAAGGTCTTATTAATCTCTTTGAGAAGGGAGCCATTAGTAAAGAATTCCATAACTGCTTTAGAGACCATATTGTCAATAAGAGCTCGCGTTTCCTTAAAAGAATTGATGTTGAAACCATTAGGGCTAGGGGCTTTATAAGAGTGAAGAGATCTAAGAGCTTACTTGATTTCTTGTGTAGTTACAGGTCTAATTAGTTAGTTTGCATCATCTGAAGATATAGTGTCATTCAGAATCTATTTAAGAAACAATGTAGAAGATTGTGCATTTTTGGGCACATGCATAATCTCGTTGAAGTGATTATAGGCTCCTTGTAAGAGTTGAGTTTGAGAATCAGGAGTAATGTTGTTATGGATTAGGGAGATAACTCGATTTTTGGCCTTTTGTGAAATCATAGCTTTGTGGAATACTAATGCGTTTTGGTCTCCACGTTTCATCCATTCCATTCTTTCTCTTTGTTTGGATAATGAATAATCAAGTATTAAGGCTTACGAGTAATTAAATAATGCACCCCTTTTCATTATTTGGAGCTGATGATTCCCAGGATTATTATATTGCAACTGTTGAATGGCTTCCAAGGCTTTTCTAGCAGTGTTGACAAGATCATTAGTATTGCCAATATTGACACTATATAGAGTCTTCGTCTTTTGCTTTATTAATTGTATTTTCTTCAAGTGTATGAATTGTTTAGTTCTATGGATCTCCGCCCTCAAAGCAGTCTATATTCCTTCCTCAAGCCTTTTAAGTTATAGCAGAAAGTCATTGAAGCAAAATGGATGGATAATTCTCTCGGTATCTAGTTAGGAGTATGATCAGATAAGTGATTGCAAGCAAACCTCGAAAAGCAACAGGGAAATAGGTTCATCCATTATAGATTTGCTACACTTATATCTAAATTCTTCCTTATCAAGTTATAATCGACTTGCTTATTTCACCACGTGTAAAAGTTTCATCCCATTATTATATCAGTACATTAAGCAACTACCTAGATCCATTGAGTGGAATACACACCTACCTAGGTCCTTTAGCCTCCTCAGCTCTCAGAATGGAATTGAAATCACCTGATAAAATCTCAAGGTAAAAGATAGAAGAAGCAATTTGTTTGATGTGATTCTATAAAAAATGTCACCGGTATGCACTATTTTGTGAGTATATAATGGAAATACACAGCTTGTGGTTAAGTTGTTTAATAGCGATCTCTAGGTGAATCATTTGATTAGTTATGCTGGAAGAGTAGATGGATATTGATGAGAAATCATAAAAGGACAAAAATCTTGCCATTTGGATGACAGGTGCAGTTAGATAAACTTTTGAACTTTGCTGGAAAATAAGCCAACATATGGTTAAATTGGTTTTTTATTTGAGTTTCCAAAACACTAGCCAAGATGACCTGGTTCTGTAGGAAGATGTCCCTAATCATTAGTTATTTATTAGGGGAATTAGCCCCTCGAACATTCCATATGAGAATATTCATATAGTTGTATCCCATAGGGAGAGTTTCTTCTTCCTATTTAAACATTTCCTTGCTACCGTGTTAAATCCTAAAGTTGGGTCAGTCAGGAGGTGTTGTTGTTTGTTACTATTAAGACAATGAATAGTGATCTCCACTTTTCCAGCATTGACCTTTGATGGAGAGCCTACTTGTGAAATTTCACCAATATGTGCACCATTCATAATACTGTTTATGTCACTATTCATGGCTTGGTCATTCCTCTGTAATGTAGCCTCCATAGGACAGGTTTAATTGCCACTGGACAAGGTTATGTGGCTGCCATCTCAATGTGTAATTCCTCTCCCATCTATGTACTAATCAACAACTGATGCTAACGATTTATGTCCAGTGATTAACAATTCATTATGGTCCTCCATTATGTGAGCTTTACGAGGTGTTAGGAAGTGTAGAGGTGCTATGCTATTGCTAATTGTGGCATACTTTTCTTCAGTATCCAATAAGAGCTCCTAATAACCCCCTATTTTAAAGGTCTTACCAGTAGGGATCTACTTTCACTAGTTACCAGTTTGAGGTCTCCAAGTATGTGTTACACGTAGCTAGTCCTCAATGGGTTCTAGATCTTTATTGAATTGGAGGAATGGAATGGAATGGCATCTAATAGGTCAGTGAAAGAGGTCACAAGTAAAAAAAAAAAGATCATAAATGACACGCTTAGTTTCAGCAGTAGCTTAATCAAGTGCAATAAGTATATCAATAAAACTCGTAAGGTGACTTAACCCACTCATTTTCTAATATTCAAGTGGAACTTCATGTAAGCACAACCATAGTGGAATGCTATCAATCTTCAAATCGTACAGCTTTAGGCTGAGTGTAGCACCCCACACTTATAGTGTATATCCCTGAACATACCGATGGTATTCAAGAATATACTCTACGAGGTTAACATGTTAGAACAAACCTAATGAAAATTTGTCACACATCACACGCATATTTAGAAGGAACAATAAACCTTTTTCAGCTCATTTTATTCAAAAAATAAATTTTAGTCGTAAGTGTAACAAACAATTAACACATCATCATATATTCCAATAATCATCTGGGCCCATTACAAAACATTTCTAGTCATACAACTAGTACATTTTTCAATTCGTATAAATGTTGTGCAGTAGTTCCAGAATACAATTTTTAAAATAAAAAAGAAAGATTGTAAACATATGCAAGTACACCTGATCTTAACCTCTATCTTTTATATGAACGCAGTGGTTAGACTCTAATTGGTCTAACGGGGTAACTCCTCTGAGCCTAAAAGCTAATGTTACAATTTTGGGGTGAGTTTTGTGAACTCAATGAGCGGACCATCCTCGATGGCTCACTCATATCATATAACACAACAGTTCATACTACAATTTCACATACACTTCATATCATCATATATTACACATCATTTCACTAATAATCACATAGTATCATATAACACTTTGATCATTTATTCCATATTTCACATTCAGAGCTGTCAAACAGTTAATTTCGATTATTTAAAACATACATATCAATTATATATGTAATGCTCATGAGACTCACTTTCAATTGTTATTGTTATAACCTAGTGCCTTTTTACTAGGCTATATCCCTTGTGGATGTTGGGCTTGTTTCAAATATTGTCCAATATCCCTTTGTGGATACTGGGCGCATTAACAACCAAGCCTATGGCCCTTGTGTATATTCCAAACTTTAAGCTCTTTCAGACTGGTCACTCTGATCATAACTGCCTTTATGTTATCATGCATTCATATAATGAAATGCATCATATTCATATATACTCAGTCACTCGCTTATTCAAATTTTTCATCGGATCGATGTCCGATATTCAAAAAAAATATTGAGAATCACTTATTTCATTCACATTCACATTTACATTCACATTCAATGAATAACTTCCTATGTTCTCACATTTATTAAAATCATTGGACTATTATTGTCCAGAATTGTCTCAATCACATTCACATTTAGTAGTAATTTTAATACAAAATTTTAAAATAGAACAAACAATGAAAGTGAGACCATCTAGGTTGACTCACAGTTTGCTCCAGATAGCTATTGCCTCGAAGTCCTAGCAAAGTTTGTCTATTATTGCTCTAATTGTTCTTCTATATCTTGCAACACAAATTTACACACATCACAACTTTGCATAATTAAATAAGTACTCATTTATGCACATATGTATATATATATATATTATTTACAATGCATGCTCAATGACAATATTAGGTCTATTTCATTTATTCTCATCTCATGATCATTCATACTTCAAAGCTTATATGTGTCTAATTTGAACTTAGATTTACACCTCAATAATACAAATTTATTCTAAGTTTATCACTCAATCATGCACTAAGGTTTATGGCTCAATACACTTGATTATTATAACATCATCAATCAATCATTATCAATCCATTTCTAATAAATTCCGATGACCATGAAATTTAATGGAGAGGAAAAAATGTGTTAGGAGCTTGTGGTTCAAATTTTAAGTCAATTGGAGGTCCAGAGAAGGAGTTAAGGTCAAAAGAGTGAAGAGTGTTTAAAACTATGAAAAAGCATTGCACCTTCACTATCATGATCGTGCACTTCCTGTTGATTCCTCTCTGTCAACGTCGTGCTTATGCATGATTGTGCACTAACCTACATTTCCTCTCTATCACAATCATGCTTGTGCACGATCATGCACTACCTGATATCTCCTCTCTGTCACGATTGTGCTTGTGCACGATAATGCACTACCTGATGGCTTTTCTCAAAACAAATTTTTAGGTCAATGTTTATTGCCATTTTGATAAGAAAATGGAAGTATATAGGTAATACATTCTTCTAAAACAATGTTCCAATATGTCTTAATTTTCTAATGACACTAATTTCATGAAGTTTGGTGCAATATTCTGCCAGTTATACCTAAAATACTACAAAATGTTCCCAAATTACGACAACACAATGTACTAAACTTGAAGCCAACTTTTTAATTAAAGATAGAATTAAAATTATATTCCTTCATAGAAAACATAGAAATATGTCTCTAGTGTTATATAAAATTTAAAAAATCCAATTTGGATGCCTACAAATCAAGATATGGTTAAAATACAGATGTCTGTTTAGTGAAAACAGTCCATTTAACGTATTCCAGCACACTTCATCATTTTCATACTAAACTCATCATCAAATATGCTTCATTTAATAAATCCATGACGATTAATATGTTACCTACTTGATTTACCCAAAGGTTCTTCAAGAGTCTTCAAGAAACCCTAGCTCCTCCCACATCATACAATGATCAACAGTTAAGGTGGAATAACAAGGGTCTTTTTGTAACAAGATGTAGAAATAACAAAGATCTTGAAGGATAAAGTGAAAGATGATGGCAACTCAAAATTGAAAGATGAAGTGCATTTCTTAATTTTCTCAATGATATCTCTCATGTTCAGTATTCTAGGGTTCTAACCTTTAACATGTGGAAAACGGGATGTTACAATTCTCCCAACCTTAATAAATTTCGTCCACAAAATTCTTATCTGAATCATTAAAAGGCAAGGGCAATGTTTCCTCATATTCTACTCCGTTTCCCATGTAACTTCTTCACTCGAACGGTTCCTCTCAAGCGACAATAGTTAATGGAATCACTCGATTTTTTAGTCACTTATTTAGATATCACACTATCTAAACTATTTCCTCAACATATTTCAGATTACTCACAATTTCACTTCCGGTATCAATAACACATATATCGGATCATAATGATATTTCCTAAATGTATCCATGTAACACTGTCTGAATCTTAAACATCTTTTATTGGTAATACTAACTCATAAGTCAATGGTCCTATTCTAACAATAATTTAAATGGACCAATTTATGTTGGGCCTAGCTCCCCCTTTTTCCTAACCTGAGCACACCTTGCCACGGCAATACTCTCAGAAATATTTCATCTTTCGCTTGATATTTCATATCTTTTTAGTGTTAATCCACTTAATTGTTATGTCTATCTCACTCTATTCCATATCTTTGTTCTTAATCCACCTAACTCATTTATCTTTCTTAAATCACTTAATTTCTATTGTAGATTCATTTCACTTATCAAAAGTACATTAAATCAATTATGGCCTTCAACTATTTTTAGGCCCTTTTTATTTCAATATAAGGGCGAACGACTTTTTTTGTCATTTAACGCCTCATACCATGTCCTACCAAATCAAATTCAAATCAGAACTGTATGTTAATCTCATGTTCCTAGGAACTATAAAATTTAAGCTCTAAGTATATCTCCAACAGTTAAGACTGTCGAAAATCAAATATTTAGTCATACCTTTAGCCACTTGCTTCTTCATCCTTGGCTGCTAAATATTGTTTTAGCGTATTCCTACTAGGATGTATAGGTTACTATTTGAACTTTCTTTAATAATCTCTTTACTCAATCATCTATATCAGGTACTCATACTTTTAACTACAATCACAAAATATCATTTTTCCTATTCAAACTGAAAATTTGGATTCATTTTCAATTCCTCAATAAGGTTCACAATTCTAAATCCTCATTTCAGGCTTTACTAGTTCTGTAAAACTGATTTTAAATTTCAATATAACTAATTATACTTCATTTTGCCCCAAATTCAACTCAACATTCTATCCTCTTTATTACACTATGATTGGTAATCTCAATATCTGAATTTATGCTATTATGTTATTGAATTTTTTGTTAATGCATCAGATACACACTAGCTTTACCAGGATAGTACTCATTTGTACAATCATAATCTTTCAGTAATTCTATCCATTGTCTCGATCTTATATTCAACCCTTTTAAACTCAATAATTGCCTCAAACTTCAATGATATGTATGATTATATATATATATCCAAAATGTTTCACTGTACATATAATGTCTCAAAGCTTTCAAAGCAATTACTATTGCAACAAGTTCTAAAACATGTATCAAATAATCAACTCATGAGACTTTAATTGTCTTGATGCATATGAAATCACTTTATGATGTTGCGTTGGATTACATCATAATCTTAGTGTGAAACATGATTATATACTATAAAATCTGCAAATCCAATTAATATAATTAACATCGGTGTTGTAATTAATCGGTATTTTAATTCCTTAAAAATTTTTTACATTCATTAGTCCACCTAAATGAAAAAATTTTCCTCATAAATTTTGTCAAAGGGCTAAGATCAGTAAAAACTCCTTAACAGTCTCTAGTAGTATCCAATATATAGCTAGTTCTAGTAGTATCCAATATATAGCTAGTTCTAGAAAACTCTAGTTCTCTTATATATTCCTCGAAGTTTCTCACTTCTTCATTACCTCTATTTTCTTTAGGTCTCCTAATATGCCATGTTCAGATACTATACAACCTAACATATTATTTGATCAAGCTAAGATTCACTCTTAATGAACTTGACATCTAATTGTTTCTCCCTTAATTTATAAGATTAACCTCAAGTGTTCAAAATATTCTTCGTAACTTTTCAAATACATTCAATATATCATCTATGATTATAGTCACTAACTGATCCAAGCAAAATTGGGACACTTTATTCTTCAATACCATAATACTATCAAGGGCATTTTTTTTAACTCAAACAGATATTGACGAAACTCAATGTGCCTATAATTAGTTCTTGTAATTCCTTAAGTAACTAATTCCTCAAATGAGATAATATTATCTCCTATTATTTTCAGTCTCCTAATTGACTTTTTTTCTCAAATGATTTTTTCCATTCATTTGATTTCTCATCAACTTATTCTAATGCTAGACCATTCTTACTAGTTTCTCCACACATTTGAATCTATTTGCAGGCCTCAAGCTCCTGAACACACTCACCAAGTCTAACTTGTACCTTTGTAATATACGAATATATAATACCTTGGTTGACCTAAGTTCCTTCTGCAATAGCAATAATATCATCCCAATTTCATAAACCTAATAATGTAAACCGGTTACCTTTCATCAATAAGCCACATAAACTCTCTGTAGCATATTCAACTTCTTATGCTTGAGTCTGCGATAGAAGTGGGACTCCAATATTCACTTATAATCTGTTCAATAATCATTCATTTCTAGAAATGGAACATTTGACTTACATGATATACTTCGATGAAAGTCTATATCAAAAGAAAATTTTTGTCCTCAATCATCTGTACTCTTTACATACTATTTATCAGTTAATTACATTCATCATCGCTTTTTAGTCATTTATAATACCTCAAGAAGAGTACTTATAACTATTCATGATCTCTCAATAAGATCAATTTTTATCATATCTTACACGATTAGAATATTCCTTATAATAAAACTCAGTGGAACAGTAAACATATTCATTTACTCTTATACTTTGGTATATTCCATCAAGATCATTACATCTTATTTAAGAATGTATTTTTGATAAGATACCTGGATTCCAATTGATTCTAAAAAACATTTTTATTTTTGTGCCTGCCACGATCGTGATGGACCTTTTCACAATCATGATAGAACCAAATAAACGAAAACAAGATCATAAGCACTATACCACGATTGTGTCTTGCTTCTTTTTCCTTCCTTTTATTCGAATTTATCACATAAAGTATCATCATTTACACTCTCAATGTATCCCCAATTGATTATTATAAACGTTTTTATGTGCTACTCTGAGTCATCCCATAAGTTTAACTATGGGGGCTAAGAATGATGGGCATTTAATAAATCACATATCACTTCCTATATTATCTCCAAACATATAACATATATGTGGTAATAACATCACTTGTCAAAGTAATCACATTTTCAGATATACACTCAAAATAACAAATCAACTTAACCTTGGGGGCTTTTACCTATCTCGTTGTCATTTATCCTCTCTTCCAATCATCATTTATTTCATCTTACATAAGTTTATTCGCAATTAATTCAAAATTATAGATGTGTAATCATTATGAAATTCTGATCTCAATTCCACTAATATATTCTTATGGCAGATCATAACTCTTGACATATTATTCAAACAACCATTTTAGTTCTAAGTTCATCTTCTTAAGGTCATAATAAATTTTTGTTTTCATTCCATTCTACTTGTATACTTTAATCTCATCATTTCTACTTATATCTTTATTTTCTCAAACAATCCACAATAATGCATTCACATCTATATCACATTCGAGGATATATCACCACAATACAATATTGATGTCATATTCAATAATACATCCACCAATACAAATGTGTTGAATCTTTATCTGTCATATCTAACTATATACTATTTTTCATTTCTAAATATCCACAAACTTTCATTATCTCACATTCTGACAGATCATCATTCTTCTCACTAGTTTTGTCAGCTCAAACTCTTAACAAATGTTAATGCATGTGACTCATGTAAATGCGACTCAGATTGGGGATCAGTTGCCATTGCCTGCTATGACATGCCTAAAATGCATGTAACGTGACATATATTTTGAAAATGCCCATGTAAGACACTAATGTGTGAGGAGCTTGTGGTTCAAATTTCAAGTCAATCGGAGGTCCAGAGAAGGAGTTATGGTTAAAAGGGTGAAGGGTGTTTGAAACTATCAAAAAGCATTTCACCTTCACTGTCACGATTATGCACTTCCTATTAATTCCTCTCTATCACAATCATGCTTATTGTGCATAACCTAACATTCCCTCTCTTTCAAGCATGATCATGCACTACCTGATATCTCCTCTCTATCATGATCGTGCTTGTGCATGATCATGCACTACCTGATGGCTTTTCTCAAAATAGATTTTTGGGTCAATTTGCATGGACATTTTGACAAGAAAAAAGAAGTATTTAGGCAATACATTATTCTAAACAAATATTCTCATATGTCTTAAGTTTCTAATGACACCAATTTCATATAGTTTGGTTCAGTATTATGGAAGTTATAACTAAAATACTATAGAATGTTCCCAAACTACAACAACACATTCTACTCAACTTTAAGCCAACTTTTTAAACCCTAAAAATAGAATTCAAATCCGATTCCATCATGAACAAATATCAATATGTCTCTAGTTTAATCTAAAATTAAAATCATCCCGTTTAGATGTCTACAAATCAAGATATGGCCAAAATATAGATGCCTATTAAGTAAAAACATTCCATTTAACATATTCCAGCACACTTCATCATTTTCATCCTAAACTCATCATCAAATATGCTTCATTTAACAAATCCATGAAGATTATTATGTTACTAACTTGATTTATACAAAGCTTCTTCAAGATTCTCTAAGATACCCTAGCTCCTCTCACATCACATGATCATCAACTGTTAAGGTGGAATAGAGTGGATCTTTTAGTAACAAGATATAGAAATAACAAAGATCTTGAAGTATAAAGTGAAGATAATGGCAACTCAAAATTGAGAGTAGGGTTGGTAAGAAAATGTCGTGAATGGAGAAGATGAAGAATGAAATGCAAAAAGAGCATTTAGCTAAAGAAATAAAATGAAAGACCAAATGGTTGTCTTTCATTTAGGCCATACATAAGTGAGGTGCGTGGCAAGGCAAGTGACACTTGTCACTTCCCACATGTCACCACCTTATGGTCTTCACTTAGTCTTTTAAACTACTAGTCTATTTGTATCCTCATTTCCAATCCAATTGTCTCAAGATTTTCTATGACACTTTTCATTAAATCTTAATGTCACTTATCAATAATTTCTACTACCATTTACCACTTATTTCTACTGTCATTTATCAATTATTCTACTACTTGGCATTTTCCCTAGTCCAAAAATACCCATAATTTTAGAAAATTCTCAAATTTAACTAAAAATTATAAATCAATAACTTAACTCACCATAACAATTTTTAAGGAAAAAAGATTCACTATCCATATCATAATGACATTAAAACAATCATTTATACCGAAAAAATGTTAAATGAGTGCATGAACAAATCATTGTAATGTGTGCAATAATCAAATTCACGTGTATGTATGCTAAATTATGTATGAGCATAAAGTGCATTTCTTAATTTTTTCATTTATATCTCTCATGTTCAGTATGATGGGGTTCTAACCCTTAACATGGGGAAAACGAGATGTTACTGTTGGATCAAAAAAAGAAAGCATGCTATATTTGGAGAAACGGTAGATTTCAAAACTTTTAAGAAATCATTTTTCT
>JAOQMP010000008.1:21670075-21681259 GCA_027563575.1 Erythroxylum pedicellare
CAGTCATAGTTGCCTTTATGTTATCATGCACTCATATAGTTAAATGCATCATATGTATTCAATCATTCACTTGTGCTCAATTTTCTTTCATATTGATATTCACCAAGGTCCGGCATTCAACAATTAAGTTGAGTATCACATATTCAGTAAAATTCACATACAATGAGCACTTCCAGTTTATTATCCATGCATCAAATGCCTCGAACATTCAATTTTGGGAATCAACACGTTCACATCACAAAATAATTCAATTCAAAATTTAAACAAAACAATAAATCAATGAGAGACCATATAGGTTACTCACAGTATGCTCCAGATAGCTATTGCCTTGATGTCTCGTCAATGTCTGGATATTGTCACTCTAATTGATCTTCTATATCATGCAATACACATACATTTTCACATTAGTAATTTGCAAATTTTCATAAATACCCAATCATATGCATATGTATATATGACATGTATAATGCATGCTCAATGACAATCCCAAGTATATTTCCTTAATTCACATCTTATGATCATTCACATATCATATCTTGCGAGACTTAATTTTCCTAAGTTCATCAAGCATTTACCAATACTTTCCTAGTGAATTCAGATGACAATGAATTCTAGTAGAGAGGAAGTAAAATGTGTGAGGAGCTTATGTTTCAATTTTCAGTTCAATCGGAGGTCTGGAGAAGGAGTTATGGTCAAAAGAGTGAAGAGTGTTGAAAGTTGTCAAACAGCAATGCACGATCGTACTTATGCATGATCGTGCAACCACCAAATGATCCTTCTCTATCATGATCATGCTTGTGCATGATAGTGCAACTTCCTGATGTTTCCTCTCTGTCACAATCGTGCACTACTTGATGATTCCCTTATTAAAGCATCATTCTAGCTTTTCTCGAAACAGATTTTTGGGTCAATTTTTTATAGCCATTTTGACTAAAAAAATGAGGTATTTAGGCAATAAATTTTGCTAAAAAAAAGTTCCTTTATGACTTAAGCTTTTACTGATACCAATTTCATGCAGTTTGGTTTAGTATTATGTAAGTTATATCTAAAATACTATAGACTATTCCCAAACTGCGACGGCACGCTATACTTAACTTTAAGCCAAATTTCGAAACCCTTAGAGACAGAATTCAAAATCGATTCCTTTCATGAAAAATATAGTCATTTGTCTCTAGTTTAATATAAACTTAAAGCATCCCATTTGGATATGTATAAATCAAGATATGGCTAAAATACAGATGCATGTTTAGTGAAAACACTCCATCTAACATATTCCAGCACACTTCATCAACATTTTCATCCCAGTTCATCTCTTTTGCTTAGTTTGTCATTTCTAGCTTATGTCCTCATTATTTCCTCTTCATTCCTACTTCCATATCAGCTCAATTTCGATCACAAACAAATCATAATCTATGTTTGATCATAACACCAAAAACAGAATATGAAACATCCATTTATCTATCAAATTTTTCTGTACTTTTTTTTCCTATGCCATTTTTAATGATCTTTCTATTTCAAACTCATCTCTACAACAACTTATGAAATATTGATCATCATAAACACACAAAAAATACATCAACGTGTTAATTTATTTACCCATGTTCCAACATACATAAAACACCGTTTTATAATCATTTAACGTCTAACTATCATCATACATGTTTCATTCAACAAATTATTAAGATTAATGTATAACTTACTTGATAAACTCCAAACTCTTGAAAATCACCATGAAACCCTAGCCTTCAAGATTATATGATCATCAACTCTTCTAGGAGGATTAGGTTAGGTTTTTAACTACAAGAGAAAGAGATAGCAAGGATCTTAAAGAAACAAGGTGAAGGATAGCAAAAACTCAACCTAGTAAGGGTGGGAGTGAGATGGTCATGAGTGAAGAAAATGAGAAAGATGATGAAGAAGAAAGAATATGGCCAATGTGAAAGGAAAAGACAAGTATGGTCTTTCAAAAGTAAATGTCGTGGGTAGGTTAAAAGAAAGGTAAAAATTGCTTGGTGGGTGTCATGACATGTATTATGACACTTACCACTTGAAAATTAATTAAACTCTTTTAATAATGGTACTCAATACCATTTAATCTCTAATCCAAAAATACTCATAATTTTTGAAAATTTTCCAAATTTTCACCAAAATTCTAAATCAATAATTATATTCGCCAAATCAATTTTCAAGAAAAATATTCACTATTCCAAATTTTCACCAAAAATTCTAAATCAATAATTATACTCGTCAATTCAATTTTCAAGAAAAATATTCACTATTCACATCATAACCACTTAAAAATCATTTATACCTAGAAAATGTCAAATGAGTGCATGAACAGTAATTGTAACACATACAGAAAAATCAAATTCACTTATATGTATATTAATATTATGCATGAGCATGAAATGCATTTCCTAATTTTCTCAATATTATCTCTCAGATTCAGTATTCTAGGCTTCTAACCCTTAATAAGGGGAAAATGGGATGTTACACATGTTGTAGTTTCCTTTAGAGTAGGTTGTTTGGCTTCCATCTCAATGTGTAGCTCCTCCCCCATCTGCTTATTTATTGGTACTATGGTATCATCTTCACCAACAACCACTATATCAACATCTGAAGCTAACTTTTTATGTACAATAATTGAAAATTCATTATGGAGCTCTATTGTGTGAGTTTTATGAGATGTTTAGGAGTGAGCAGGTGTTATGATATTGTTAAGTGTAGCATACTTCCCTCAGTATCCAGCAAGAGGTCCTGATAACCCCCCATTTTAAAGATCTTGCCAGTAGGGATCCATTTTCTCTTATTACCAATTTGAGGTTGCCAAGCATATATTACACGTAGCTAGTCCTCAATAGGTTCTAGATATTCATTTAATAAAAGGAATTGAATGGCACCTGGTAGATCAGTGAAAGAGGTCACAGGTATATAGACACGAGCATAATTGACACATTTAGTTTTAGCAATAGCTTGATCAAGCGTGATAGGTCTGCAAATAAAACTTGCTAGGTGACTTAACGCACTCGTCTTCTAATATTCAAGTGGAACATCATTTAGGCACAACCATAAGGGAATGTTATCAATCTTTAAATCATCTAGCTTTAGGCCAGGTCGCCACGCATGTAACAATAATGGCTTATTTTGCACATGCTAAGGGCCATTGAAGAACAAGTTTAGCCTCCTCTGAACTAGAAAATTTGAACAAGAAAAATGTCATCATTGTTTACCAAAACTTCCAAAAAACCATATTGTTTTCAGGCATTAAACGCCCAATGTTTCATGACAGTGAATGCAATATGCTTGCCTATAAAGAACCCAACAGGTATAGTTTGCCATCTTTCCATAGCAACTTTTAAAATATACAGAGAAGGGGCTACAATCCGTTGTTCTATTACCTCACTAGGTAGACAGTAAGTGAGCTTTTGTTCACGGTTGGAGTCATCAACGACTTGCAACCATATTTTGCGAGTTGGAAGGATAACATGAGTGAGGATCAGGGTAGTTTTTAGAGATGCTAAAAAGGGAAGAGTTAGGGTGTGAGATGTAACAGGGCCTAAGGTATGGTGTGAGAAGAGGGGGCTGGACAACTAGGTGAAGTTATGGAGCTGGGAAATGGTGGGAAATTTTTGTCTGTTAGGTCCATATATGATCTGTTGGGTAATAAGCAAGTTTGGTCACTAGTAGGACAAAATTGAGAAGAAAGATGAGAAGTAAAGTCAATTTGAGGTGGCAGTGGAGGGATTGAAGTGGTTGGTGAGATCAAATTAGCCAGTAAGAGGTGAGGAGAAATTTGTTACAAGCGAGGAGTGATGAGATGGGGTTTTATTAGTTGGGTTTATAGGTAGAAAGAGCATAAGTAGTAACTAGGTGAGAGAGGGTTAAATTCCATGGTATACATAACATAAAATGGAGAATGGATGACTGGGGAGGAAGATGGCGAAGGAAGATTTAAAGTGTTTTATATGTTTCAGACTTAGCTTTTTGATACATAGTAATTCCTAGCAATTTTCCTTAGGTTGAGGCATCTTCAACTCGGATACCCCTTAATCTAAGCACACTAGACATCTTCTTCTAGAAGGATCAACTAGTCCAATAACTCAATAACAAAACCATCATTAATCTACTACGAAGAAAAGGCTAAAGGTGGGTTGGTTCAAGACGGTATAGAGTAAGGAATTAACTCTAAAATTTTACTTTATAGTATGGTTGGCAATTAAAAACAGGCTAAATACCATTGATAAAATATCTTAACTACAAATTGACAAAACTTGTCAAATATGCTTGATGCATGAGGATTCAAGGAATCATCTTCTATTCAAGTGCCCATTTAAGAAAAGCGTTTAGGAATATGTCACTATGAAATGTCTATGGCTTGATCCAAGGGATTCACTTACAGATATTACATAAAGAATATCAAATGAAAATATTTATTCAAAACTGGAACAACTAATATACAATATTGCATTGGGAATTTGTGTCTACGCTATATGGAGAGAAAGAAATCTCAAATGTTTTGCTAACAAACATTCTTCCAAGGAAGCTTTAAAATCTATGATCCTTGTTGAAGTTAGGGTGCTCATTTGGTGAAAAATCTAAACCATAAATGTAGTTCAAACATTGTTTCTTCTCCACATATCTAGAGTAATGCCTATTGTACTGTTTTTTTGTCTTATTTTTGCCTCTAATACTTGCCTTATGATGCAAGGTTATTAAGGGTACTCCGCTAAGTACGTTATCTTGTTTGCAATACTTTCTTTATTTATTATTTAATTCTATTTGCGTTTTTAAAAGAGGTTTGGCTACTTATATAGAGTAAAGTAATGAATGAAAATATATTAGATATAAGTACTAATGCAGTGCCAAACAATATGGAAATTTCCCCAGTAAATAACCTCTCTGATGAGAACTCGAATGTTTGTGCTCAATAAAGTGAGGAGTTTGGATCCTCAATCACCTTAAAGGCGTGAACCAGTGAAGAACAAAATAAAAACTAACCCTAGAAAGGAAGAAATAAGATTTGATACAAAGATGATATATTTAAGCCCAAGAGAAATAAAGGATGAAAATTCCATTAATGTGAGCTCATCAACTCCCAATGATTCATTAATCCTTATGTACATTAAAGCTTCATAAGTTAGTAAGACATGAGTTAGTCACAGATCTAGGAAAAAGTTAGTGGTAACTGTAGCTCTTAAATGAATATAATCACTTAAAAGGTCAAGGGCCTAAATAACCCTAAAAGATAATAGTTTTTCAAAGAAATCTTATCTTTAAGGAAGCCTTGTTTTTCTTGTCCAGTTGAAACCAAAATAGTGATCCCCTAATTCCAAAACGGATTTTGGTTTTTGAATAAGAACTGCATCAGCTTGAGTAATCATAAAGGTCACTATAATGGTTACATCATTCTTATTCAATAATGGAGTTGATCAGATCAATTTATCAACTATTAGGTCTCACTAATCCAATCTCAGCTTTATAATGATGATTTATCCAAGTTCGTAAGGGATATTGCAATGACTTATTTAAAATTCATAAGCAATTACTTTACCTAGAATAATAAGTAAAGTAGTTTCTTCAGAAAAAATTAGTAAGTGCTTAGTTAGCTCAGCTAGGATGTCTAAATTCCCTTTTAGCTATGGTCACTTTTGAAATCCACTCACATCATACCACACATAATTGAAATTCAAATGAATATGAATGTTAATAAAAAGAAGGCCCTATTTTTGGATTCACTTACTCAATTTTAAAAGTTTCTAAGCCTTAACAATGCTATATTGAAAGGTTTCGATACTTAAATGATTAGTACTTATGCCTATATTTTTGTGTAAAAGATAAAAGATATAAAGGAAGAATTAGTTAAACTACACAAAACGAGTTACTATTAATTAGGAGAGGAAAAACAGATAGCTCTAAATTCCCTTAATTTAATCCAAGATACTTTTAGCAATAATCTTACTGATGAGGTACTTAAATTTTTTAGATCTTAGCCTTTAAAAATTAACTAAATTCCATGGAAAGTTATTTCTTCTTATTCAAGAAAAAATCCATAATTATCTGGTTAAATGAGGGGAATAGAAACATAAATTTATTTTATAACACCTTTCAAGCTAGGATGAATATGAACAAAATATTCTCCCTACAAACACCTAATGGTACAATTGTAAATGATAAAAAATAGCTAAAAGAACTAGCTTTTAATCACTACAATGCTACTAGGTTTATCTGTAGAGGTGAATTCTTCACCTCATCAGATCAAAGGTACTTTAACTACTACCATTCTTATAATATCCCATTACTTGTGGGAAGGTTAAAATGGTAAATGTGAGTGATTAATGAGAGTTAGAAATGCATTTCCATGTTCATGTATATTATGTCATACACATATAAATGAATAGTAAAATTTTGCACATGAAAATAATTGTACATGCATTCATGAATAATTCTGGGTATAATTAAATTGATTTGTGTATTTTTTAGAATTACAAATGTTTTTACATTGGAAATTTTATGGGTTAGTGAAATGGTAATATTTTTGAATTTTGGTGATTTTAGGATTTATTTTTAGCAATTACAGAGAATTATGGAAATTTATGAAAAATAGGAATAGGAGTGAATGATGATTGAAGATAGTTATATTGCAAAGATGAGATAAAGGAGTTAGTTTCAAAAGAAACTTAGTTAGAGTGAAACCTTAGGAAAGTGACAAGTGTCAATATTTTCGTAAGTCACTTTTATAATTTGTTTGGAGTAAGTTAAAGTTATCTGAAGAGTGAATAGGAGTTAGTGTTTTTCCTATGTTCTTTCTCCTTCGTAGTAACCTCCTTCAAATCTTCTTCAACATACAGAGTTTTATATCAAATTCCTCTAAAGAATTTCTTTGCTTTTCCTTCATCTACCCTACTGCTAAGTATTTTTCCTACCTTAAGAAAAACCCGAAGTTGGTCAGTCTACACAGAGGAGTACATGATTTTGGATGGAGTTAGGGCTTTGGGATAGTTGAAGTTCTTGGATTTTTTAATAGGTAAGTAGTGAACAAATCCCTTAGAATTGTGGATTTACGACATAAATTTGATGAATTACTATCATCTGCATAGATCATGGCATTAACGTGTTTATATTCACAAATACTGTGTTAATGGGATGAAAATTTTGGTTATAATGTTAATTTAGTTTTGATGGATTGTTAGTGATCGGGTGACATGGAAATAGTTTTTGGAGTTGAAATAGCAATGAAATGATGTATAGGATTAGTGTACAAAATTAGATATGAAAAGATGATATGTGCTCTATTTTTCACAGTGCATGTATATATATATGTGTGTGTTGCACATGAGTTGATGAAAACTTAGAGATGATCAAGGAAATGGTTTTTGACTTAAAGAGCAATTTTAAAATGATGGTTTGAGATGGGAATGAGTGTTTAAATGGAAGTTGAGAGGAAGAATAATGATTGAGAATGAAAGTTGAAAATGCAGAAAAGTAACAGAGTATGAATAGGATGAACATGAATTTTTGGCTTTTGTTGGTTTTTGATCAAACTTGTATATTTTGAAGTAGTTTGAATTTATGGTGAATGAGTTGTTTGAAATGGAGTAAGAAAAACTAGAAATAAAAATTTTAAGAGTTCGGTTTTAGAGAATGAAGTCTAGAAATTTTCTGGGAATGAATAGTAATAATGTTGAGTTTTTGATCTGAAACTTCCATGAATTTTCTGAGCCAATATAGAGAGATTTAGACAAAGTTGTCTTCATTAAAGTTGGAGATCCTTCTATAAGCTTTCCATTGATATAAAGTCTGTAATTTTTTTAATATTGAATCAAAAGTTATGGAGTTTAGAAATTTGATTTCGGTGAAGAAGAAGAAGTGGAGTTGCACTGTCGTGCATAAGCACGATGGTGACTTCGGTGACTTCGGTGGGCTAAAGACAAAATTTGCTGTCATGCAAATGCATGATAGTGACTCTGGGTATTTAAGGGTGAAATTGTGTTTAAGGGTGATAGCAACTTTGTTGTTTTAAAGGTGAAAATCGCCATCGTGCAATTGCACAATGGCGACTTTTGAGAGTGGTTAGCTGATGAACATCTTATGGGATTTTGTCTGTCACTTCTTCACATGATTTCCAAATGATCTGGTTCTTAAACGAATGGATTCCTAACACATTATTATATCCCTACATAAAATTTTGTAGTATTATTAATTTAATGGAGAAAGATTGATCGAATCAAAATGTGGAAGTTGTTGGAACAGTGAAATAGGATTTTCTTACTGAGAACCCTTCAATATTTTAATTATATCCTAATCTATAGGATTCCAAATGAGATGATTATTGATTTGGAGTAAACTAGAGAAATAGGGATACTAATCATATGAAGAAATTGAATTGTTATTCACTCTCTAAGATATTTAATATCTAGATGGAAATTGTGTATAGTATACTGTCTTTGGATAAGAACAATCCAAAAATGTTTGAGGTATATCTTCCAAATTACTGAATCAAATTGAGTGATTTTGGTGTCAATGGAAAGATAAGACATAGAGGAACACTTTTCTAGAAGAGAGTTTGTCAACTTATATTAGTTTCATCTTTTTATTGAACATGAACAGTAGACCTGAAAGGGGTGTCTTGGAAATATCTGAAGTGATTCAATGAGAATGAAATGTGATTTTAATGGTTTTAGTGAGGCATAAACCTCAGTATAAATCATAATTAGATGATATTTTATATGAGATTGATTTTGTGATGTAATTGATGGTATGATACCCGGGATTATCATGAACATGCATTGTACACATTCCATTTCATACATGTGCATTATTGAATACTCATGATTGTACAAATTGTGATATTGTTTATGTTATTTGATATAGAGGAGCAATTGGAACGTCAATCCCCAGACGTTGCTAGAACTTCCAAGAATTATCTGCGGAAGAAACTTGTGACTAATCTAGACAGTCTCACTTAATTACTTGTTTGCCTAATTTATGTTTTGAATGATAATTGAATGTGTTTAATTGTGGATTCCAGACAGAAGGTATGATGAATGTGAACGTGGATTAAGATATTGAAGTGCTACTTGAATGTGAATATGGAGACCTAATTGCTTTATAATGTGAGCAATTATGGTACATGCATTCCATATATGAATGCATAATCAGATAATGGCAGTTGTGACTAGAGTGGTCACCGATCAGAGCTTAAAGCTCAACAAGTGAGAAGAGCCTCGAGCTCAAATAGTGATTACAAGCCTAAGGCT
This sequence comes from Erythroxylum pedicellare, assembly GCA_027563575.1. NCBI lineage: Eukaryota > Viridiplantae > Streptophyta > Magnoliopsida > Malpighiales > Erythroxylaceae > Erythroxylum > Erythroxylum pedicellare. Next base: position 21,679,333 of record JAOQMP010000008.1, read on the forward strand.
CGCCAAGCGGATAAGGGGCAGTTATTAATGAGCCCGATATCCAAAATGGATACTGGACAGTACAGGCACTCGGTCACAACAATGTAATAATTGGAAAGTGTCTCATGAGCATTTCATCCGCATATTGTTAAGTATAATTGTTGAAATAAAATGCCTATGCTTTAGTGAAAATGTGAAATTTATGTAAAGTGTAGTATGTGATTACATGTTATGTGAATTGTTGTGATGTATGAATTGAGTGAACCATCGATGATGGTTACCTCATTGAGTTTGCAAAACTCTCCAAAATTGTAACGTTGTCTTTTCAGGGCTAAGAGACAACTCTAGCTAATGAGAGGCTCTACCAGCCGTGTAGATTGTGATTGGCAAGAGAAGTTATGGCTCAAAAGTCGGTCATCTGGGTTTTTTCTTCATACTAAATAGACTTTGAATATTTTCCTCTTTTATGTAGCACTTTTGTATTAGGTTTTGATGATGTGCATGTAGTAAAGGTTGGAAAGACAATGTAGACTTTCAATTTTGTGCAATGAAATGAGGAAAAAGTTAGTTTAAAAATATTATGACTTTCTTATGATGCTTTATAAGTGACTTACGATACCATACCATGTGAAGTGAGTGTAGTGATCAAATGTAACACGCCTTTATCACAAGATATGTACTGGAATGACCTTCGGGTGTCCCGATGGGTACCCTGCAGTAAGGGGACACTACATTTAGGTGTCATCAGAGCATAGTTTGGCATCTGTTGGGACATACAAAATATGAAGCATGAAATATCATAAGAAATGTGGATAATGATTGAAGTTATAGATTGTTATAGGTCATCCACTCTAGGTGATCAGATTGGTCAACTAGCTAACCAAGGATCGGTAGGAGCTAGTAGGGTTTCCTCGATACCTCGATCCGAGGAGATGCCTCCTAGAGTTCCCGAAAGAAGGGAGAGGAGGTATGTTAGGCTGCGGAAGCAGGGAGCTGTGGACTTCTACTGCAGCACAAACCCTGCTGAGGTCAAGGGATGGTTAGAGAGGACAGAACGGGTATTTAATCAGATGGACTGAGAGCCTGATGAGAGGTTTGATTATACAGAGTCTTTATTACATGGCCTAGCTTACAAATGGTAGAAAACTATCCCAGGTAGTTGTTGGATCGGAAGAAGAAAGCATGCCATATTTGGAGAACCTATAGATTTCAAAACTTTTTAGAATTCTTATTTATAGCGTAAGTAATATATATCCAAATCATCATGCCGATCTATACATGATATGGTGTAAGGATAATAATAGACATGAACAAGAGGAAGAGTATTACCGACTCCTTTGCTACAGCTTTAATTCCTTGGTGCGCTATCCTCTATTTCTTCTTATATCCAAAGCCTTTGCTTTGTCAATCTATCTTCTCCTTATCATTATATCCTTAACCAATTTGATTTACCTCTTGTTCTCTTAGGACAACTTGGTTAACAAAATCCTTTGGTTGGAAATGAGAAAAAACACTTTGGAGGAGTATATACTTAGAAGAAAGAAGGAAACAATGAGACACTTCTCATACTAAGTTTTAGCCAAGCATAGATGAGAGGAGAGAGTTGGTCAAAACAATACCAAAACCCTTTTCTTACATTCCTAATTTCGGTTATGCATGATAAGAGGGAAGAGGGGAAGCATCCAATGCATCACACCTTTCTTTAATCAAATATAAAGAAGCTATTAAATGAGACTCTTCTCATTTGTTTTAAAATGACTATATGAAAAGTCCAATCACTCAATATTATCATGTTAATTTAGGTTTTTGATAATGTAAGAAGGAAGGTGGTCCATCCAATGTACATCTTTCTTCTTTAATCCAATCAATGTTAATAGGTTACATGCCAACATTAAAAGATAACCATTAAACCATTTAATGGTAAGTTCATAACTCCATTTAATGATGA
>JAOQMP010000008.1:21696274-21707079 GCA_027563575.1 Erythroxylum pedicellare
AATAAAACCAAACTCTTTTGTTTTATTAATAATAAATATTTTCATTACAAAACTGTAACTGAATAAGATAAAGTTACTTGTAAATACACTTGCTTTCCAGGGCACTATATTTACATAACTCCAACAATATTTACCTCAAAATTAAATGATCTATATATTTCAAAATGTTTCTGTACTTATAATGTCTTCAAACTTTCAAAACAATCACTCTTGTAGCAAACTCCAATTCATACCTCAATTAATCATCTCATGAGGTTTAATTGTCTCCATGCATATGAAATCACTTTATCATACTGCATTGGATTTTGTCCTCATCTCTTATACAACATCATTGTATACTATAAAATCTCCAAATCCAGATGATATAATTAATATCAGTATTATAATTCCTCAAAATCCTCTTTACTTTCATTACCCATACGATTTACACTTTCTTCTTGAAATATTCAAACTATTTTTCTCAACTTTTCGAATACATTTAATATATAATCAAATTTTGCTTCGATCACTTTAATCTTCAATACCATAGTAATGTCAAGGCATTTGTTAACTCGAACAAATATTTCCAAAGCTCCATATGCCCATGATTAGTTCTCATACTTCCTTAAATAACTAATTCCTCAATGAGGTAACATTATCTCAAGTTATTTTCAATTTCCTAATTGACTTACCTATCTCGAATGATTTTCTCCATTCTTTAGATTTCCTCATATTTCACATTGATGTATTCTAATATCTTCTCATTCATACTTGTTTCTCCGCACACTCTAATTTATTTGTAGTTTTAACTTCCTGTGTTTGTAACACCTTCATTAAGTCAAATTTGTATCTCCCGAACATATTTACATAGAATATAACATAGACCTATATTCTCCTCATTTTTGCAGTTAATGTCTCCTCAAATTCAAGAATCCACTCACATAGTTAGATACCTTACCTTGAATTGTATATTTTACCTCCTATGCTTTCTACCTCTTATGCTTGAGTCTCTACTAGGGATATGACTCCAATGTTTACTTTTGATTCATTATATAATCATTTCTGATTTGTTCTTTCATTGATCATTCTTAATATAAACTATTTGATCTGCTTAACCTAATTAAATAAATTCTTCTTCGAAAGAAGATTTCTTGCTACTATCATCTATACTGTTCATGCAACCTTTATCGATCAACTATATTCATCATTGTTGTTTCAGCCATTCTTAATACCTCAATAAGATCAATTTCAACTGTTTATGATATTTCAATAATTTCAATTTCTATCACACTTTATACGATCAAAATATTCCTCCTAATAAAACTCAATGAATTAAGAGGCATATTCATTTACTCTTCTTTTTTTTTGGTCAAGATCATTACATCTTATATATAAAATTGATTTCGACAGGTCACCAATTCATATCTCATGCTAATGATACATCAATCACAATTGAGTTTAAACAACCTCTGAATCTTTTATGATTAATCAAAATTTACTCTTCATATTAATTACCTTTTTAACATAATCACCTATACCATACTTCCATTCCGTTGCTCTGATTCATGTCATAATTTTAACCATGGGATCATAGATTACCTCCTATACCTTATCCAAAAATAGATCTTGTATGTACTCATTCACATTATTCACCCATGTAATCACATTATCGAAGATGCACTCATAATAATTGGTCAACATAACCTTGAGAACTTCTAAATATATCACCATCCTTTGTTTCATTTTCCTTACGCACTTTCATGATCAATTTGGAATTTTAGACACATAGCCATCTTGAAATTCTAATCTCAATTCCACTAATATCTACTTACGGCAGATCATAACTCTTATCACATTAATTGAACAACCAATTCGATTCCAAATTCCTCTTCTTAAGATCATAACAAGGTCATGTTTTCATTGCATTCTACTTGTACACTCTAATCTCATCATTTATACTTATATCCTTATATTCCTCAAACAATCCAAGATAATACATTCACATCTATATCACATTCAGGGATATATCAGCATAGTGTAATATTTATGTCATATTCAATAATGCATCCCCCAATACAAATATATTGAATCATTATCTATCATATTTACCCACATATTATTTCTCAGTCGATTCATAAATATAATTTCACATCTATATCAATTTAAGTACATATCCACACAAAAATTCTATCACCAAATTCACTGACTTAACCACAAGTGCTCAATCTGTGCTTAACATATCGGATTACGTATTATCTTTTATTTCTAAATATCTACAAACTTTCATTTTCTCATATCATAAAAGAGTATCATTTTCTCACTAATTCTATCATCTCAAACTCTTAACAATTGCTCATGCATGCAATTTATACACGTGTGCCCATGTAAGATACTAAGCCTGGCTCTGATACCACAACTATTGGACCCCTATTTTCGAAGCCCAACTCTGATGTCCTGAAATGTGAGCTTATTCTAGTGAAATTTTCTTAACCATCTTCGGTTTATCTTCATGCTTCGAGACCATGAATGTTAGGTCCTTAAGTCCTATTGGGCTAGTTCGCTGCAGTGAACAAACTAGCATGTCTGCAGAGACCCTTCTGGAAAAGTTCACTATGGTGAAGTTCCCAAATTAGACCCAGGCATCTCTCGGGATAATTACACTGCGGCGAGAAGCTTAACTTCATCGCAGAGAAGATGCACTATTAACTATAATAATACCTTTAGGGAAGGGTTCACTCAAGAGCCTTCCCTAGGTTTCTCCATCTATCCAATCCTTACTTTCACTCTAAATTGTCCCGATTTCACTCTCTCTAAGGTAACATCATTTCATGACAATTCAACTACCAACATTATTTCATCAAACTCTCTAGTCTCTTTTCATTTAATTCATTACTTACAACTAATTCTCCTTCTTCACAATTTCCTATCTTTCTTTTTCATAACATCTCACTTCTCTATCAACAATTTATCTTCAAAATTCATCATCTCAAATTGATAAATTTCTTAAGTATACCTAATTTCAACTCAATCTTGTCATATGCAAATTCATATTTCCACTCAACATCATTTATACATGATTCATAATTCATTAACATCAAAAGATAGAGTTTTACAATTTCTAATGGCATTCCAATCCACAATACACCCATATCTTAGAATTTCAAAATACAAAAGTTACATGAACTAATAATCCTTGAAATGCGACTAAAGCCTAGTGTTTATGAAATCTAGCTTAAACTACAAAACATGCAGAACTCAAAGTCATGCCTTGACTCTTAATCACTCGATCTCATTTTCTTCACTTGAAGATGGGATGGAAGAGGTGATCTCAAAAGCTCGTGGGTAACAAGTTTATAACGGATAACAAGCAAAACCATTTATAAAGCTCATTTCCATTTAACATTTTCATAAACATAGTCATTCCGCAATAAAATCACAAAGCACTTATTTCTCAAAATTCTCAACCAATTCAGAATAATGCAAATCATGTATGTATCAACTTGTTAATATATCATAAGCACATAAGCACATCAAAATGGTTTGGGTAAATCCATGAACATGGTGAACTACACATTTTCACATAATGATCCTGTGTAGTCGTAAACTTGACGTACTATCGCAATCCCACATAGTGGTTTTGAATAGCCGTAAACTTGAGGAAATCTATAAAGGAGCTCCGTGCCACTAACAGGCAGGCAGGAAAACCCTTTTCTTGGTCAATGTGCACATGACATTCTTAAATGGATTAGACCAAACTCACATAACATGTAATTCGTGACTTGAAAATAGATGCCTAAATGGCACATTTTGAAAACATTATTTTTCTTGAAATTTTGCCACAAAGGCATATTTCAGAAACACAATTTTTCATTACATGAAATATTTTACATTTCATCAACCAAATTCACATATCAATCATATTGCAATTTTTCAAATGATTCAAAGCAATAATGCAACAATTATGAAACAATTTGAAATCATTTTATTCTCTTACTTTAAAAGAAAACATTTATGGCTCATTAATTCTATTGTAAATATGAAACCCACTTTAATCTCCTTGCTTATAACTTACTTAAAGATGCCTCTCATCTTGCTCCTCTTGCCTTCCTTGAGTCCCTTTATCAATGACAGACATCTCCATTCAATAGGAATACAATTTGAGGACCCATATATATCATATTCACTAAGATAAATTCTAAATACTCTAACTCTTCCAAAAATTCAAACATTCGGGTCACTTTTTCATGATCAATCTGATCAGGTAAAAGAATCAATTTGGTAACACTTCCTTCTAGAAAATGTTCATAATTGTCTTCAGTTTCTAATGACACTGAAATCATTCAATTTGGTTCAGTAATCTGAAATTTATACCCCAAACATTTTCAGACTGTTCTTATATTGAAACAATTTTCTATGCTCAACTTCCATCCAAACTTGAGATTCTTAGAGACTAAATTAGATCTTTATTTGATAATACAATGTATAGTCCTATGTCTCTATTTTACTCCAGATCAAAAATCACTCCATTTGGATCACTACAGAAAAAGTTATGCCCAAAATAACTACGAATGCTTTGTGCTAGAAAGTTCGCCGCTTGAAAACTTACAAGTTCGCCACGATGACCCCCGAGTTAGCCGCGGTGAACTTTGACAGAAACAAACGCATAACATACTTCAACTACATTTTCCCAGATTTTCATTTCCAACATTTCACATATAACCCATCTTATACAAAAATCATCCTTTATACTTCATCTACACTTCATTTCAACCCAATATCATTGACAAATGCATCAAGATCTATCTTTGATCATTAACCCTAAAATGTAAAAAATTAACTCATACCGTTCATCATAACTTCCTACCCACATTCAACCTTGTATTTCACTTTTAACTATCACTAAATATGCTTCATCCAACAATCAAGAAAGGTAATGCTTATACTTACTTGTTTTAGCCTCAAAGTCTTCAAACCCTTCAAGATTTCCAAAACCCTAGCTTTTCTCTTCTCCTTCTTTTCTCTCCCACGAAACTCACTCCTTTCTTTCTTCTCACTCACGTTCTTCCTCTCTTCTTAAATGGAGGACACAATTTTCTTCTTCCCTTATTGGCCTTAATGAGGGTAAAAAGTCCACTTTACCCCCTCCTTATATGCTTATGGTCTTATACCCTTAAGTGTCATGCCCAATTTGCCCTTATCAATCTTGCAACTTTAATACTTCAATTCAATTAACCTATGTCATAAATTATTACCAACATTAACTTAATAATTAACTCTGTAAATAATCTCATAAGGAACTCATAATTTATTTAAATCATGCTTATCCCTTAAGGAAAATAATTAGGGGGCCAACTATTTAAGAGGAGCTTCGAATTCTAACCAAAATGTTATAACCCTTTATCAAAACCTTAAGCTTTATTTTTGTTTCGAGACGACCTACCATACAAGGGTTTTTACTACTAAAATAGTCTTTTGTAATTTTTTGCTTCAAAGGAAAATTCAATCCTCAAACATTCTAGCCAATTATTGACATTAAGGGTATTAATTTATGATTTTAGGCCTATTTTACATTTCCTTCTAACTCTTCTTCTAGATTCCAAAGCAATATCTTTGGATACTTCTCCATTATTGATCACAGTTTCCATTTGTTGAGTGAATTTTAATATAAAAACCTTTTCATTTAATGGAATTTTGGAATTAATTAGTGAGCTAATTGAATTAGAATAAGGAGGAGGGATTGAATAGCTCATGGTCAAAGGATGGGACTCTAGATGAGATAATTAGTAGAACATAGGATTGATCCAAAGCTATAATGTTGAGATTCATAGTTTTCTTTATTGAGACTTTGTTTGTATTTGAATTGTTACTAATATTATTAGAAGTACATGTTCCTTGTCCCAATGAAAAACTTATATCTTTAGTGGCGGAGACAGTATATGACCCACTTGCTTTTTTGTCATTAGTTTAATACAATCACCTTATAGGAAAATCTTGCTTGTAGGTCTCCATATTTTGTACCATTGACTATGAGTTGACTTCCATTGATAAGAGATAACATTTTTAGTATCTATAAGTTTACAACTCTCTTCCAGTTTTTGTTTGAATGTTAAAATAGTATCAATGACAATTTGAAGATTCCACAAAAATATATAGTACATTAAGTTTCAAATATTAATATTTGTATAAACCAATTAGATAGAATCAAACTAATGGAAGTAAAAACTCAAATATAATAGTTCTTCTCTTCTCTATATAGGAACATGACTATTAATATACTAGTCCCTCTCTTCCACATATAGGAACAAGGCTATTAACATAACCATGTGTAACACAATATCCTAATTTAAACCTGATCATAAGATTACTATAGATATAAACATGCTTGAGTTTAAAGCCATATAAAGCTAAACCAAATGTAAAGGAAAAAGAAGCAGGTACAAATACAGATACAGATACATCTACGCTTCAAGACGTATATGATAAACAATTAATTAAATATAATTACATATGCATATTTAATATGCTTTTCTTGTTATTTGATAGTTTTATAGTGTTATTAATACTTATTTCACTTCGAGTGTGTTTGTAGTTGATAATTTCCTTCATAGACTAAAAGGAAATGCATTCGGGTGAAATTGTGTCACGTAATGGAAGAATTGGAAGAATTGTGGGCTTACACAACTGTGTATAGTGATTGTGTGAGTCACTGTAAACATGTGAAGTTTTAATATTATAATCCCTACGTGTTTGTAGTTACACACCCGTGTATGTTGATATACACAACCATGTATATTGCTTTTGTAAGTCTCTATGACCATGCAATTCATAATTTGAGGTGTTTTTAGGGATACACGGTCACCTACATGGTCATGTGATCGTGTATGTCCCAAAAATCCTAGTTTTTACAATAAAAGGATATTATTGAAGGCTACATGAGAGGAGGCATTTTTTAGTTCTAAAACAACAGAGAAGAGGTAGTTATAAATAAAGAATGAAGAAAACATGAAGATTACATCACAAGATCTGATAGAGAGCATTATGTAATCTAAATTACATAAAGATTTCATTAAAGATAAGAGCAAGATATAAAATATGAATTATTTTATTTCTATTTTTTCTTCTGAATATTTGTTATTGGATTTGTTTTCTATGTTTAGGAACTAAATTGTATAATGCCTAGGTGTGATGAACTCTAATTTTTAATGATAATATGATATAATCTTTTATTCAATGTGATTTTTATTAGTTGATTTATTATGATTCAATTATGTATTATATTTTTGAACTAATATATCTAGAATATTAGTCCAATGTTTGATTTCATATAAATGAGATTGAAAAATTCTTTCATGTGAATAGATATACCATAATTAGAAGGAGTTGCATGCAAATCTAGAGATAGATCGACATAAATCCTCTATATTAGGTTCAAAACTAATAGTGAAATTCACAAATCAATAATGCAATCTTAATGGTTTTAACTAGAAAGAGATTTCAGTTAACTAACTGAGGATTATTTGTTAATAGTCTTAAGAAAGATATTAACATAAGATAGGAATTTCCACAATCCAATAATCAATAATTTAATTGCATGATAAAGGTTTAGTATTAAGATATCTTAGTGGGGTTCATCACCTAGGTACTACTTACTTGATGTTGACTATTCATAGTATTTTCTTTATCTAATTTAATTATTATTTCAACTTTAGTTTAGTTTGTTTGCTTTAATTTTCAAGTAAATTCACAACCTAAGTCGGTGGTTAGATAATAGAAAAAAGGTTAATACTAGTACTTACAGTCCTTATGACATTGGCCTATACTTAATAGTGTTACCTACTGCTACATCAAGCAATTTCAGTTAAAACTTTATATCTTTATAAGTAAAATAATTTAACCAAGTTTTTGGCACTATTCTATGGATTATAATATTAGGAAAGCCTAACTTTTATTAATCTAGCCATTATTCTTTTATTTTATTTTTGTTTCTAGTTTATTTGTTTATTTTATTGACTCTGTTATTCTTTTCTTTCATATATCTTAAGGTCAGTTTATAACCCAAAGTAATCCATAAACCTTGGTATACAAAGATCTAGAGATTGAGAGAAAAATATATAGAAATCTCCGCAGAGCATAACTTAGAGAGTATGAGTTAGATTGGCAAATAGAGGACTTGAAAGGTCATATAGCTATTGAATAATTAGGAACCATAACAGACTAACCAAGAAAGTTTTTTGATTATAATAGGCTGGACTTGACAAAAGTAGAGTCCAACAATTTTAGACCGACTACTAACATCAACAATTTTAAAATTAAGCAAGGTGTCCTTTAAAGGTTCAACAGACTATTCAATTTGATAGGTTTCAAGATGAAGATCCTATTGAACATATCTCATACTTTATAAAGATTTGTGATACTTTCAAGATTAATGGTACCAATGACAATATAACCAGATTGAGACTATTCCTATTTTCATTGAGGGGCAAGGTGAAACAATGGTTAAATTCTCTACCTAGATCATCAGTTATGACATGGGATCAAGTAGCAGAGAAATTTCTTTTAAAGTACTTTCCACCAACAAAGTCTGTTAAGCTAAGGAATGACATCTCTTATTTCTAGGCTTATTTAAAGGTATTATATGACACATCATGGTCTACCTTCTATAATGGGCTAAATCAAATCACAAAGTAGACAATATATGTAGCAGTTGGGGCTACTTTGAATAATAAGACATTAGAAGCATCCATAACCTCATTGAAAAAATGGCTATGAACAATTATTAGTGGAGCTCCTACCAAGTAAGACTTAACAAGTCAATAAGGGTATATGAAGTAGATGCAGTGGCACAATTGGCAAATCAAGTTAAAGCTTTAAGGAGAAAGATTAATATACTAACTATAAATCCATAGTATTAGGCTATAAGGTGTGAAATGTGCAGGTTAGAATATTTAGGTCAAAATTTTCAAGCATTATAGCCCAAACATGTGGATTATATAGGGAATGCTCCTAAACCCTAAAACAATCCATACAATAATACTTATAATCCAAGATGGAGGAATCACCATAATTTATGTTAGGGAAATCAAGGGCAATCAAATAATAACCCTCCAACAGGATTTCAGCAATAACCACCTTAGACTTAAAAGCTAAATTTAAAAGATATGAAGTTCAATCTTGTTCAATAGTCATATGGAAGATATCAAAGAATGGAGGCATCTACATGTAACTTGGAGGTTCAGATTAGTCAACCTACAAAATTAGTATTTGAAAGATAATAAGGGAGTTTGCCTAGTACTACTAAAACAAATCCTAAAGAACGTGTAATGGCAATCACCCTTAAGAGTGGAAAACAGCATCACGAAGAAAAGTAATGCCAAAAGAATAAAGATAATCCCAAGATTCAAGTAAAAATACTAGGTGAAGGATATCTTAGAAAAGTCAAGGAATTTTGACCTACCATCCCTTATCCTACCAAATCGAACAAAGATTTAATGGGTGTATAGTTTTATAAGTTCATTGAACTATTTAAGCAATTATATATTAACTTACCTTTTGTTGAAGCTCTTGTGCAGATGCTATAGTATTTAAAATTTTTAAAGAAGCTACTAGAAATTAAGAAGTTGGAGGAGTTGGTGATTGTAATGCTAAGTGGAAGATGCTCAGAAATTCTGAAAAGTAAGCTACTAGAAAGGCTCACAGATTTAGGGAGTTTTACTATCCCTTGTCAAATAGGTAATTTCAAAATAGACAATGTTTTAGCCAACCTAAGGGCCTATATTAATATTATGTCTTAGTCATTATTTAAGAAAATAAGAATAGGTGAACTAAAACCTACTATGATAAGTTTACAGTTGGCAAATAAATCAGTAAAACATATTAAAGGCATTACAGATTATATTCTTATCAAGATTAATAAGTTTATCCTCCTAATAGACTTCGTGATTCTTGACATAGAGGAAGATGTAGAGGTATCTTTAGTCCTTGGTTGACCCTTTTTAGCAACTACTAAGTTGATTATCAATGTTGGTGAAGGAAAGTTAATACTAAAGAAGGGGTATGAAGAGGTTTTAGTTAAAATGTCTAATGTCATAAATCCTAACCTTGAACTTATTGATGTGAATGAATATAATGAATTATGTAATGATTCACTTTAGGATATTTCACAGGACTCCTCTTTTAAAGGTCCACTGGAGCTTTTAAAAGTTTAAGGTAGTAAACAAACGGAAAAATACGGCAATAGGAATAGTAGGCAGCTTACTTAGAGGTTATGGAACCTACAATAAGGTTATAAAAACTCAATCTTTGTAAGCCATCTTAAGCATGAAAGGAACGTCAAGCTAATGACATTAAACAAGCGTTACTTGGGAGGCAATCCAAGAATTAAGATAGGTTTCATTTTTATTTTATTTTGTTTCCATTTTTTTGTGTTAGTATGGGACTTTATTGATTTCTAATGGATGTTTTATTTGTTTTCTTTATTTTCTCTTATTATTTATGTATTTTTATTATTTTCTATGTTCTTTTATTTTATTTTGTATGAACATTAGTGCAGTGTTATTTTATGTTATGTTTTTTTATTATCATGTTCTTTAATTATTTAGCTTATTTTTTCTTTATTATTATTTTATTTTATCTTTTTATCCTTTTGTTTATATTTTGCAAGGATAGATGTATCTAATATAGGATGGATCTTCCTTTAATTTAGAACTCTGCACACCTTTTTTATTCAGGGTAATACCAATAGAAACCTTTCTCATGTTTTCTTTTTTATTGTTATTTTATTTTTATGTGCTTCAATTTTGTACACTGGGATAATATACAAGTTTAAA
>JAOQMP010000008.1:21732394-21744822 GCA_027563575.1 Erythroxylum pedicellare
CTTAACAAATTCTATACATTTTATTATTATCAAAACATAAGTGGGATTTAATTTGTCAACCACCATTGGTCCAACAGTTTTCTACTCCATACTTAATAGGGGAATTTAGGCATATAACCTGTTGTAGTATTTTTCCACAACCATGGGAATATTCCCTATAATTCCCATGGTTGTGGGATAAGTTAACCGAAGGTTCACTTACCCATAACCTTCAAACTGCTTATAAAACTTAACTCCTTCATACACCTTTAACACCCCTTCACCATAGTTCATCAATTCCACCTAACTCATGCCTCAATTCTACATTAAATTCATGTCCAAAACCAATTCAAAAATCATTCATTACCTAACTTACAAATCAATATCTTCCACACATCAAAACCAAACTAGAAGTTATCATACAAGGATCATTTTTTTAGCATTCATTTATCATCATCTTAACATATTTTCTATTCAATTCAAGTATCGAACATTTCATATTATAACATGAAATCAAGTTTAGCATTCCCTTACCTTCTTAACTTCAAAGAACAACCCCAAAGAAGCAAGCCAACTAATCTTCCAAGTAACCAAACACAGCTCTTAGACCAAGGTCCATATTTCAGCACCAACATAATAATAACATAGAAAATAGCAAGACCTACTTCTTGATACAGTAACTTACAAAGATGTTAAGTGATGATGCTTCAAATTGTAATAAAAGTCCAAATTTTTATAAGGGAGTAAGAGAGTTTCGATTGAGAGGATCAAAGTGAAGAGAGAAGGCAGAAACATCAAGAATGAGGGATGATTCACCACCTACCTAACTCTCTAGTTGCTAGGTGTTCTTGATTTAATCAAGCCACATGTCACACATGAAGGTAAGATACTTGTCCCTCAATGAAGCCATCTACATATCTTCATGTGTGGCTGCCAAATGTTACAATTCAATTAGGCCACTTGTCACTCAACCAATGTTGTCAAATGTCGATGCATTAACTATGTCAAATGTCATAACTCATAGGCTTAGTCATTCCAATTTTCATGTATCAACCTGTCTTGCTAGTTGATAATTTTCCTAGTCTAAATGTACATTTTAATACCTCAATTCTCTAATGGTGTTAATTAATTCCAAATCACTAAGTATAATCCATTAAACCAAAATTCAAGCCATATGTAATTCTCAATCATATCACAATTTTAACACCTATCATACATATACTTTCATGAACATGTAACATTCCAACTAGGGTACAATTTAGGGCCTTACAATTTGAACCTATTTGAAGGAGAAGATCTTGCAAAAGGGAGAAGCCTTTGGCTTCAAATTCCAAAATATGAAAGTCATCACTTGGAATATAAGAGGAGTAAATGCTCTTTCTAGGAAATTTTTGTTCAAAAACCTTATCTTAGAGCACAAACCAAACATGTTTTGATTGCTCGAATCAAGAATAAAAGAAGATAAATATGATTTATTGGAGATGCTCTCTTTTAACTATAGGCAAGTCACAAACCATCCTCATCATCTTAATGGGAGGATCTTGTTATACTTAAATCATCAAACTGTAAATGTAACAATCTTGGGAATGTCTGATTAGGCTATATATGTTAATGTATCATGCAACACTGCAACTAAAGCTGGTGTAATCTCCTTTGTTTATGCACACAACAACGTATTTCAGAGGAATCAATTATGGAATCAATTAAGAAAAGGTGTTTGTAGTAATTAAAAACCATGGCTATTAATTGTAGATTTCAATAATATCCTAATTTTAAAGAAGTTGAGGGTGTACATGCTTATAAATAATCTTGTTCAAAGTTCAAACAATGTATTACAGATATTCAGTTGTCTAATATACCTTAAGGTGGAAACTACTTCATATGGAACAACAATTAGCATGGAAGCAGTTTCATTAGGAAAAAATTAGATAGATGTATGGCAAATCTGAAATGGATTTAGCAATTCCTTAGCCCATCCTCAATTTTCAATACAAACAACCTCTTTAATCACTCAATATGCATTATATAGAGTCAAACACAAGTTGTAAGTATCAAAACAACTTTCAGATTTAATAATTTCTTAACCTCTTTGGTAGACTTTAATAAAATCATCTAGAAAGCTATCTCCACTGAAGTTCAGGGTATCAAGCAATTTTTTTTACACACAAAAAAATGAAACTCATTATAATTTCCCTAAATTAGTTGTTAAGGAGTATATTGGAAACATTCATCAATTTAACAACTTCCAAAGAGGCACTTAGAATTATACAAGATGAGTTGTACATAAATCTTAAGTCTAATGAACTTCAACAAATGAGAAGATTGAAATGTGTAACCTATCAAGAGCCTTGTTATATGATCATTCTATGATGAAGCAAAGATCAAGGGTGTAGTGGCTTAAAGAGGGTGATAAAAATTCCACTTTTTACCATACTTTTGTGTTAACAAGGAAATGCTCCAACAGAATTGTCAATGTGATTAAATATAATCAAAGCATATCATAACAACATGAGTTACTTGAAGAAGCTTCTAATTACTTCAATTCAATCATGAATGCACCAGCTAATGCTCACTAAACATTTAAACTAATTAAGGAGATCATGTTGGAAACCATAACTCCCAAAGATGTTGAAACATTGTCAAAACTGTCACTAGTGAGGAGACTGATGAAGCGGTAAAGTCAAACAATCCATACAAAGCTCCTAGTCTATATGGTTTTAAAATGATGTTCTTTAACAAAACCTAGCATTTAACTAGGAGTATGGTTCATGAAGCTATTCTAGAATTCTTCAATTGTAGGAACTTGCTCAAGGAGATTAATAGAAACTTCATAACTTTAATTCCAAAAAGGGGAGAGATGATGCACTTCTGTGACTATAGACCAATTGCTTGCTCCAATTCCATCTATAAAATCATATTCAAGGTTATAGCTAATAGATTAAAGACGATTTTCATCAAGTATGTGGATGAATCATAAAGGGCATATATACCTAGCAGATCAATGAGTGATAACATTCTTCTAATGTTGCAGTTTATGAAAGGTTTCTATAGAAGGAGGAGGGGTAGAAATTGCACCTTAAAGATTGATTTAAGGAATGCCTATGACAATGTGGAGTGGAAATTTCTTATTAACATTATGAAAACAATGGTTTTTCTTAAAATATATATTAAATGGATTTCTTAATGCATCTCCACTCCATCTTTTAATGTACTTATAAATGGGGAACCTTCAAAGAGTTTTAGAAGCAACAAAGGTATAAGGCAAGGAGATCCTTCATCTCCTTACCTATTCCCTCTTGTTATAAAGGTTTTTTGTAAAACACTTAATAGGATGGTGAAGAGAACAAAGTAGTTCATATATCATTCTAAGTGTAAAAGGCTAAGTATAACAAATCTTATATTTGTTGATGATTTATCACTGTTATCCTAAGAAAATAAAATATCTACGGTGGATTTGATTACTACAATTCCAACGTTTTCTAAAATGTCAAGACTTGAAGTGAACTCTAGAAAAAGCTCTTGTTACATCTCTAACAAAGTTATGGATTAGGAAGCAATGATACTTGAAGTTACAGGTTTTAACAGACATAACTTGACATTTGTATATTTGGGAGTTCCTATTACTACGTCTCAGTCAACTTATGGAGATTACAAATTGCTAATTGATAAAATACATGCTACGATATCATGCTAGAGTTTGAAAGCTTTGTCCCTAGCTGGGAGAGCATTAGTCATCTCTTCTCTACTCAATGCACTAACTATACATTAGGCAACTCACATGTATTTTCCAGAGGATGTTATCAAAACAATTGATGTTATTCTCAAAAAAAATTTATGGTCTCGAAACAAAACAAATAAACACTACAATCTCGTCAAATGGTCAGAAGTATACTATCTAAAAAAGCATGGTAGGTTGAATGTGCTCCCTTTGGGGATTTGTAATTTGTGGATGATCATTAAAAAAACAAGTAATCCTCATGGGTTAAGTGGATCAATGCTTATTACATCAAAGGGATATATGGAAAATCAATATACTTAAAACTGCCTTAAACACAACTAAAATGATTTTCAGACTCAAATGCAAAGTCAGACCATATGTGATCAAATTATCATATCCTTTGTTATGACAGATGGTTAACTGCTAGAGTTTGTGAGGATATTGGTGAGCTCAATTTGATCAGAAATATCATTGGGGATGACCAATCTGTTGCTTATGCTTTAGCACATAAAACTAAAATTTTATTAAGTATTCGATATCTAATTTATATAATCAAATTAATAGCAGTGAACTCAAGGAAAACAAAGTAGCTGTCAACTGATGGAATTTTTCTAGAAATCATAAATTCAACAATTTGACTTGTAAAAAGTTGTTTTAAAAGTAGGGAAATATGGTAACATGGCATAAACTTGTCTGGTGTAAGTGTATGATACCTAAAGCTTCAATCATAATGTAGAAAGCAATCAAGAATAGGTTACCTACAATTGATAGATTGAATAAATTTATGGATATTTCAAATAGATGTGCATGCAAGTAGGAACAATAAAGTATTACTTACTTATCCATATGCCAATTCACTCAACCTTTGTGGAAGGATATAACTTAAAGATGTTTGTTAGGAGATGCACAAGATAAGTGATATTAGATTGTAGCTTGGTGTTCAAATTTAAATATGCATGATAAAATAAAGCAATGGTGTCTTTTCATTGCTGTGTCATATGTAATGCAAGTTGTACGGGATGAAAGGAATATAAGAATATTCAAGGACATTAAGAAACAACAATTAAGGATACACAAGGAAATAATCAAAGCAATCAGGTTACATTTTGTGACCTTTAAAGACAAATTAACTCCAATCTTATGTGAGCTTCAGATTAATGATTAGTATGTGTTTGATCTTTTGTAATGCCATCATGATGGTTTAATAACCCATTTATTTGATGACATGATTTATGCAAGGTTTTAAAAACTAGACCAGACCGTCTAGTCCAACCGAAAAAATTTTGACCCGACCAGTTTTTATACATAGAGGTTATTAGGTGAAACCACATCTAGACCACTGACAGGTTCAAACTTTTTGCGATCGGACCGGACGGTTCGGTCCTGTTTTAAAACCTTACTTTTAACTCGTCAATCTCTCCAAATGAAAGCTCCGTCCCTCTAATACAACCATCAAAGCAAACCTCAACTTCCCATGTATGATCATCGACAAGACTAAACCCAAGTACATAACCATAAGGCTTTAACAATGAGTAATTACAAACAACTATGTTACAATACAAACCATACACTTTACAATGGTTTTCAGGCTCCGATCAAAACATGTTCCAACTCTCCGTTTGTTATGACCACGTGTACTATTTCGATTGGCCATTAACGTCCAACTTAAATCTCATCAATGGAGGCTTTAGTGCATTATCCAGTGCCATCTCACTATATCAAAAGGTTGTCATTCCCTGCGAGGGTCAATAAAGTAGAAGTCGTAGGTCACTACAACAATATAAACTTTTTGCTGTGTTTTTTATTACCATTTTGAAAATTGTTGCTAAATGTGTTTTCAAAATTAGCATAAAAAGTTAAATTTTTAAGGACAATTTTATAAATTGTGACAAAAAATTAACCTTTTAAGTTTTAACAAAGATTTTTAAAAATTATAGCCAAAGTTAACTTTTACCGACGATTTTCAAAAATCACCCCAAACTGTTTAACTTGTCACAACGAATGAATTAAGAACTTCTACTGATGGTCAATTCATATCTTATTTTGATCATATTTAAATTAAAATTATACTATATTACAAGTTTACAATTGAAAATAATTACATACATTACTAATTCGAAATTTATTTTAATGCAATAGAAGAAGTTGATGCAAATACTTTAGATGAAAGCGTAATTTACAAATCTTTAAATAGCGTTAGAGAATTTGGAGCTTTTGATAATGATGAGATACAACCTCCTTCCGAAATACAATTTTAATTTTTATTATTATTTTAATATTATGTTAGACTAATATTTATTTATTATTAAGTCATTATATAATAATAGATATTGGTATTTTTATTTCAATAAAATATTTTATTTTTACTTGTTCTTTTAAATTTTATTTCTTATTTATTATATACTAGTTTTATAGCGGTTCATTACCGGTTGAATCTCTAAATCTTAAACCTTTCCTTCGACCAATTCGATGTCCGATTCAGTTTTTAAAACATTAAATTTGTGCTTGTAATAATTGATATTGCCTTTTATGACTTAATCTAATTTACATTTAAAAATAAATAAATGATAAATATATATTTATTAACACCAATTCATTTTACGTGGCAAGTGATGACTCATGATAGCCATCATTTGCCAGCCACGGTTTTTTCCCATGATAATTTTAGAAGAGTGGGATTGAATTGAAGGGAAAACGTTTTGCAAACGGAGTCTCCGCATACGACATCTCTTGTTTGTAGGGAAAAAGATACAATGGAAGCTAAACAAATTGAGAATTATATTCCTTCTTTACAACACCCAAAAGCATCTACAGAAATTCTACAATACTATTGAAATATTAATACGGAAACTATTTGTCCCTACTCCGCGGAACTTCAGTTCTTTTCACTTCGGCCTTTGGATCGAGCTGTTCTTACCCTGCTCATAAAGGAAACAGTTTATAACAGCAAAAGGAAAGTACAAACTTATTTTAAGGGAAGCACCCTTGATGTTGTCATCAGACCTTGGAGCTGTCAATAAGACCAACAATGTCAGACACCCTTTTATCAACTTCATCTGGTTGTCCAGCTTTAAAACGAACATAACATTTCTCGACCGAAGAAATTATTCAAGCAACAAATTAAGACATCTCCAAGCCGCTTGTTTGCTTCAAGCTGTAAAGTAAAACAAAGTTCGGTTACTCTCCAACAATTCACATTCTACAGAAAAGTCACCAGAACTATGAAAGTATTTTGATTAACAAAAAGCTAGAACATTCAAGCGATAAGACATAATACATTAGCAACATTCGTTACTCCTTCCCCGAACAAAGAACAACTGGAGAACATAATACCTTGCATAATTTCATTCAACTTTTCCTGTCGTAATCATCTCCAATGAAGCTGACAAGATCTGCTAATGTTTTCTTGAGTTCTTGCAGGTATCCACATCCTCAATCCCTTATCAAGCACAATTTGCCTTAATGTCTTGCATTTAAGCACCATCTCAACATCATCCCCACAAATACTATAACAGGAAGTCAACACCAGCGACTCCAATCGTTCATGATTTGCAAAAGCACGAACCCCAGCTCCAGTAATCGTCTCACAACCTGTTAATACAAGCGCTACCAATTCCTCACAATTTTCTGCTATTGCAACGAGAGTAATGTCCGACACATTGATAAGCCATGAAAGATTCAGTCTTTTGAGACTTGGAATTGAAGCAACCACCATCCCTCCATTATCAGTCACTTTAGGTCCACACTCGGCCAAATTAAGCTCCTCCAGACAACACATTCTCTGCAAAAGAGAGATCCCAAAATCTGTGACTCTGTCACAATCTGCAAGAACCAATTTTTTTAATGATCTTGAAGAAGACCCATTAGCCAAAAAACCCAACCCACGATCAGTAATCAACGAACAGCCTTCTAGATTTAAAACTCGAATAAAGTGCAAACCGCTAATCGCTTCAAGAGATTGGTCACCAATCGAATTACACCACCCCAAATCCAACGTGGTCAAATTTTGCGCTAAGTTTACAAGAGTGATTACCCCGTGATTAGCAACATTCTTTCTCCTTCTTAACAACACCTTGGTCAAATTGCAACATGCCTTTGCAAGAGAGCGAACTCCATTATCACCAAAATCACTGAAGTCGGGGAATTCATCAAGCCCATGAAAATATTCACCCCGCCGCGAAGGCTTTAGATTGAAATTGAGGAACTCGATCTTGGGGCACATTTGAGCAATGAATTGGAGGTGGGAATCAGTTATAAGCAGTTGGGATTCAAGGTGGAGCAAATTTGGAAATCTGGGTAAGAAACTTTGAAGATCATCGAGCTCGAGAATTCTGATGAAGGATCTCGTTTGGCCTTCGACTCGAAGCCATTGCTTGGAGACGAGAGAGCAGGATTTTCTGTCATTATGGTCGTAGACCCAGTTGAGAATTAAGGCCAATTCATCGTCACCAAGATTTGACATGGTTGATGGTTCTCACCATACACAGGAAAGTGTGGGAATTGGAGAAATCAAGAAGCGGGTTATAACTACACGCAAAGTTTATTAGTGTGGGAATTGGAGAAATCAAGAAGTGGGCTGCAACTACAAGATGGGATCGACTTGCTTCTCTCCTTTTCGTCCCTTTCTTTTCATTTTCTGTATTTTGATTTAAATTTTTCCCTAATTAGCTCTCCCTTTTTATTTATAAAAATTTCGATAAAGTAGGTTTTAATTTAAGTCCAACAACGAGCCCAGCTTAAATCAGGAGTAACGATTTGGTTTACGCCTTCCATAATAGCAATGGTACAAAATGTGTAGTAAGGCAGCAACTCCCTTCGTACAACTCACATGTAACCCACCTAAGAAACATGATATGATTGAATACATGAATGAACTCAATTCGTACAATCATCATGGGGCATTGAACATCAAGTCCCAGATAACATCACTATAAAAGAAATTTCATTTAAATAACCAATCAATAAGAACAACTAAACATGTTATAAGCAAGAAGTAAATACAACAGTT
This sequence comes from Erythroxylum pedicellare, assembly GCA_027563575.1. NCBI lineage: Eukaryota > Viridiplantae > Streptophyta > Magnoliopsida > Malpighiales > Erythroxylaceae > Erythroxylum > Erythroxylum pedicellare. Next base: position 21,741,100 of record JAOQMP010000008.1, read on the forward strand.
AAACATCAAAAACTAAATGCAACAATCTCCTAAAATTTCACCCCACTTATGCTATTGCAAACTAATGTATCAAATTATAAAGTTAGATCCCTATTCCCAAATTACTCAGGGTATATCAAGTCTGTCATCCACTAAGAAACAACCTTTGATAGGGTTATCAAGTGATGTACTATATGTCTCAGAAAACATATTTATTATGAATTTTCTTAATATTTTATGTCATTTAAAATAGATCCTAAAGCAAGATCATCATCATAACAATTTATTCTCTCATTAAAGTAACTAAAAATTGATAGAAACGGCATTACTAAAAGCATAAACTCAAAGAGACTTACCACACTATTATTGATCTTTAATAAGATCAATGGGAACCAATCAGTAATAAGAGAAAATAAGTAACAAACTTTCAACATGCCGTGCTAAGGATGGATGATTTCTGGACTTTGAGAAGCTAAAGTAGAAACTTAAGCTTATCTAAATGCATCCTGTTATAGACAGAGGCAATGGTAAAGAGTTTTCTTTTGTTCTACAAAAAACCACAAAGTTCGACTATATACATCTCCATTTTCAATATTTGGAGGCAACCCAAATTCTTTTCACCAAAAAAATGTAAATCAAAATTTAAAGATTGAAAAACCAATAGTAGGAAGGAAAAAAAAAAAAAAAAGGGCCTAACGAATTGTTCTCTTAGGATCGCTAATAGGTCATGCCTCTTTATGTACATATATAAAAAAATTAGCATGTAAATCATAACTTAATTATGTAAAACTTTTGTTAAATGAATGTATACTAATTAACAAATAAATATACATTCAACATCAGACATTCCTTAAAAAAATGTTCAATTAGATGAATAGTCTTTGCACCAATCACATATAGAAAAGAGAATATAAGATAATAATAAATTATTGTTAAAATTCAGAAAAACTAAAAAAAAAGCTAACAAATCATAAAATGTAGAGTTTACCTTTAATATTTTCAATACCCAACTAATTTCAAGCAGACATTAGGGCTTCTATAATCTTAAGATAAAGTAGATTACAATGAGAACTCACCATTTGATCAACAGAATTAAAAGTAATTTTGGAAGTAATATTAGATACTGGAATTAATAACAAGTGTCGTCCAATTATTTGCGTGATCAAATATTGAGCTCCAACTTTCACCAAGTAATATGTCAAAATGCTTATTATTATTTGCACCCTTTTATTGTTAATAAATTCCTTAAAATGAAATGTCAAACCTTTATCTATGTTTGATAATGATGTATCAACAAAAGATAAAACTAATCCTAAACTAATGTAATACAGTTCTTAATCTATTCTTAATTGATAATAATTAAACAAATTATACTATAAGTGTTTAATAATATCGATACGTCCTTTCATACGCTCACCGTATACCTGTGGTTAAAAGATTCAATTCGCTCCATGTATTACCTCAAGTCCAACGCAAACATTACTACCATGGTATTACCAATTATAGTCCAATAAGTATTCAGTTTCTCCACCGTCTACTCCCCAATTGTTAAAATTACCTTACTGGAATAAAAAAAATCCACTTAGTTAATACTAGTTAAATCTCAGACATGCTACTAAAGGAGATGTGTGAGTTAGATATTTTGCTGACATTATGAATTATCACCAACTTCATACAAATTGCTTTAGCTAACTCCTATTGATCTTTTATTAGTAAGCAAGTATCCTGTGAATCTGATTGTCTCAACCTAATAAATACATCAATTACTAACTTTAGTATTTTGAATGTCCAATTTCTTCTTGTTGGACAATCAAAAAGCAACTTATTTGTGTATAGAATGCATAATTATTGTGCAATTTTTAAAAAAAAATTCAACTCATTTGGTGTTACACTCTAATACACTACATTATTCTTGGTTTGCCTCCATCCTTCCTTTATTATCTCCAACTCACATTCACTATCAAATCCATAATATGCATAAAATAATGCATACGGAATAATCTTCATTCCAACAGCAATCTTCCATATTACAACCTAGTCTTCAATTTTTTGACTACAACATCATTTGTGCTATAGTTATCCAATGTTATAGTTAAGAGCTTCGTTGATTTCCTAAGTAAACCTACACTTAAAAACATAAACAAGTATGATTATAACATGATCAATGAATAAATAATAACAAAATTAAGGTATATTATTTACCTTAAGATTCGACTACATAAAGTTCATTTGTTATGAACATAATGAGTCCGTTACCACTATATAACATTTATTTTAGTTTTTGATTGTCCATATACTTATGTGATCATAACTTGTCCTTGATTACTCGACAATTTCTTTAATGTCCAAATTGTTTTGTTCTTTATAAATCTTTAAAATGTCTTTCTTCATGATATCATGATTTAAAATCTTGAAAGTCAGTAAAAGTGAGGTTATGAACATTTTAAAGTTTTGATTATCACTAATGAAAAGGTAGTATTCATTCTTTATCACCATCTTCGTTAGAAAATGTTTGGATCTTTAAAAATCATAACATATAGCAGTTATGTCATTCTTTCCTTTCATTTAACGGTAAATTTTTAAACAAATGTTTTACATTAGTATGAAATTTTTATAATTTTCAATTAAGCTTAAAATGTAATTATTAGTTTAAGTTATTTATTCCCTTAAAAATAAGAGAACAAGTAACTTAAATTAGAAAATAAGCGTCAAAATCTATTTTTGTTTCGTTGACATATTATTTTTTGTCAAAATAAACATTTTGAATTGATAAATTATATTTTATAAAGCTTTTAAATCTATATGAAAATGTTAAAAATAAAATTGATATAAAAATTGCATAAATTTTAACCTTAAGTTAGTGATCAAGTTAGAAATCTATACTATTTAACATATTGATATTAATTTTAATTTTATATTAAAATAAACCAATTTATTATAATTGAGAGAAAAACCCATAAATACGTTTTATTGATATGGAATTGAAATTGACGGCCTTTGACTGTTAAAATGACGATTTATGATTCTTTTCTAAAAAGTTAACAGTATATTTCAATCCATTATTATTTGCATTTTTACTTACAAATTAGAACATATAAATGACTTGAAAGTTGCATCGAAAATTAAAATTACTTTAATATTAAAAATTAAAACAGATTTTTTAAAAATTTCAATATTATTTAAAAAATGTCTTGAACTATTTAGTTGATCTCGGGTGGCTTAAACTCTTTGTCAAGGGGAAAAGCGATTGTACAGGAAAAAAATGTTTGACAAAACCAACCAATCATGTTGATATTCGAAAAGGTTAAGAGTCGAAATCCAGGCTGATAGGCGTCATTGATTAGATGTTGTTGTAGCTCTTTTTCCTCCTAACTTCAATTTCCCAAAGATGGAAAGATTAGCTCTCCATTCACGCGCTTTCGTTTTTTTTTTTTATAACGCCGCGGTAGCTCACTTTTACTTGGTCGTCACAAATGCTAATTAAAATATTCAGTAGATTTGATTTTTAAATAATTTTTATTATTAAAATTGATAAATTTATTTATTAATCAATTAATTTATAAATTAATAAAAAAAAAATTAAACTAAAATTAATTAATTAATTTTCATTTAATACCTTCATTTTAATTGGATGCGAACTAATGTTATGGATTTTGTATCGTATTGACACATTCTTAATATTTATGAAATGATAATTTATTTTTAATATTTGGGTATTAAATTTAGGTAAATAATTAGTTGAGT
>JAOQMP010000008.1:21744922-21765190 GCA_027563575.1 Erythroxylum pedicellare
TAAATTGTTTAAGGATATTTATTGTTCTTTTTATTGGATGTTTTGATTCTTTTAATGTAATATTATTTATTAAAATGATAAAATTGTATTATTGTAATATTTTAAATACTTTGTATTATTTTTAATTTTATGTTTGTATTATGATGATTGCCTTTGTTTATATTAATTGTAGTTATTATTTATATGTAAAATATTTAAAAATATTGTTATTTCATATTAATTGTCATTATTATTTATTATTATGATTTTTAAAAACATGGTTGATGTAAACAGTAAACTAGTAAAGTGTATAGTACAACTGTATAATATACCAATGAACCATTTTGTAAAATTTAAAAATTTTAGGGGCTATTTCATAAATTTAAAAAATTACCCAAAAGGTTATTCGGTACTGACCTATATCCGTACAATACTGTACCGGAACTCAATCCGATACTAAACTCGGTACGATATTTATAACTTTGATATGAACAGTTTTTTAATCATATTTTAAATTCTTTAATTTTATTTAATTTTTAGTCAATTTTATAACAATCTAATACTATTTAATATTTTAAATTTTAAATATCTTATATTACTTCAGACCCATCTTTAAAACATCGATATGAAGCCACTTCAATGTTCATCAATTGTTATATTGGATAATTTTATGCGACATTTTAGCAATATTTATGCTCTTTTTATATTCTTATTTTTATCTTAGAAAGATATATTTACTTTAAGACACTGTCTTAGTAGTATTACCGAAGTAAAATTCATAAATTATCAAACCGTAGAAAATTTATATGAATTTTGAAAAAGATTTAGAATTCATATACAGATTAGGCACATCCTACAGCGGTCAAGTTATAGAACATTCTACAGACAGTACAGTGGTGATAGCGTGAGAACGAATTAATTTCAAAAAGAAAATTAGATTGCATAGCACACAGTGACCTGGCCTTCCTCAACTGCGGTGTGCTGTGCTGTGCAGAAAACAACTCAAAATATTTAATTTCACTACTCGTACCAAATCAATCATCCCTCCGTGTACGCACGCGCGGCCACACTTGACTCGCACAAAAAGAGAAAACACACTCTCGTCTCTCTCTCTCTCTCTCTCTCTCCAGCTCTAGTCAGCCACTCATCCACCTGCCTCCCGGAGAAACCCATAAGCAAATCTATGGCTTCTATATTCAGAGAGCTGTCATTGGGCCACTCCAAGAGAGAGTCAACACCCCCGCGTCCGCCACCACCTCCGCCGTTAGAACCACCGTCTCCATCAAGGCTCTGCCCCACTAATCTCCCATCCCCGCTGGGCGACCTCTCCTGCAACCTTTCGGAATCGGAGCTTCGCGCCACTGCCTACGAGATCTTGGTGGGGGTGTGTAGGACCTCCGCCGGCAAGCCTCTGGGCTACGCATCAAACTCCCCCAATCACAACCACTCGCCTCCTTTGCAGCGCTCTCTCACTTCTGCTGCTGCCAGTCGGATGAAGAAAGCTCTCGGCTTGAAATCCCCAGGTTCTTCGGGTCCGGGTAAGAGCCGACACGCTTTGACTATGGGCGAGTTGATGAGGACTCAAATGCGGGTGTCGGAGACCGTGGATTCTAGAATTAGGAGAGCTCTGTTGAGGATTTCTGCTGCTCAGGTGTGCTCTATTTCGGAATTTTATGGGCATTCTTATTACACGCGCCTTTATTGACGTTCCGTGATTTGATCTATTTTATTTCTGATCTCTGTGTCATTCTTTGTATAAGTGCAAGAATTGAGCCCACAATTCACTATTTTCTACTAACCTTGATGTTTTTATCGTTCCTTGATCTGATCAGAACGGTGAAGCCGAAAAATACATGAGAATTGAGATCCTTTTTCTGTTTTTGAAAGGCAATATGATTAATTTGTATTGTTTTATGTTTTTAACTCAAAGCCTGTGTATTCTGCGTGTTTTCGTTTCTCACAGAACAAAATTCTTTCAATCTTATGTGTTTATAACTTCCCATGGGCTTCTCCACTGATTCCTGTGGATCCTCCGGAAGTGTTATTTCTTTTAAAATATTTGTTCCCAATAATCGGAAAGTGTTTTGGTTTCTTGTCTTCATCTAGCGCTAGTTTATGGATTTGCCACACGAGCGTTGTTTTACATGTTATCAACCTTTATTTATGTATTTATGTGGTTGGTTTGATACTTTTTCATCCATGGAGACTGACTGATGTCGATGGCATAAGTCTTGGAATATTATCCAATACCAATTTATTTATTTTTGGCGTGTCTTCAGTCATTAATTTGGATTATTCAAATTGAACCGTCCATTTTGTTGTCATTTCTTTCTCTCAAATTGTTGATACATTTGACCGTCCCTTTGGCTCAACTTGAATTCTACACACTATTGCATCATGCATGCAATACGTTCACCCCATAGTAATGTGTTTTCACAGGTTGGAAGGCGAGTTGAATCAGTTGTTTTACCATTAGAGCTATTGCAACAACTCAAGCTTTCAGATTTTACTGATCAACAAGAATATGAACAATGGCAGAAAAGAACTCTAAAAGTTCTTGAAGCTGGACTTCTTTTGCATCCCCACGTGCCACTGGATAAATCAAACCCTAACTCACTGCGCTTACGACAAATAATTCGTGGAGCTTTAGATAGGCCTATTGAAACTGGAAAGAACAATGAGTCTATGCAAGTGCTTCGTAGTGCTGTCATGGCTCTTGCTAATAGATCTGATGGCTCTCTGTCTGAGATATGCCACTGGGCTGATGGGATTCCATTCAATCTCCGACTATATGAAATGCTTTTAGAAGCTTGCTTTGACGTATCTGATGAATCATCTGTAATTGAGGAAATTGACGAACTTATGGAAAACATTAAGAAAACTTGGAATATACTTGGAATAAATCAAATGCTGCATAACCTCTGCTTTACATGGGTTTTATTTCACCGCTTTGTCACAACTGACCAAGTTGAAACTGACCTGCTGGATGCTGCTGATGGTCAATTGGCAGAAGTTGCAAAAGATGCAAAGGCAACCAAGGATCCTCAGTATGCCAAGATTTTGAGTTCTACACTGAGTTCAATACTGGGTTGGGTAGAGAAAAGACTCCTCGCTTATCATGATACTTTCAGTAGTGGAAATATCGATAATATGCAAAGTATTGTTTCTCTGGGAGTATCGGCAGCTAAGATTTTGGTTGAAGACATATCTAATGAGTATAGGAGAAAGAGAAAAGGTGAAGTTGATGTTGCTAGGAGTAGAATCGATACCTACATCAGATCGTCACTGCGCACTGCTTTTGCTCAGGCAAGTCTACTTTAGTTGATGAGAGGGGTTTTAAGTTGAAACATTTTCACTTAACCTGCTGCAATTTAGAGTAATGGCTTCTTTCCCTCTCTTTTTTTTAAAATACAGAATACATGATCTTTTAGTGAGAAAGAAACGTTAGTTTAAAGGTTTTGGCCTGCGGCCAAATAGCTATTATGGCTTACCTGTTTGCAAAGTAGATAGAAAATTCAGCTTACTTTTACTGTTACATTGTGTGATATGGACTTCAAAATGCAATTTGCTTTATATGTTAGGTTATATCTGCAGAAAATCGACATGTTTGAACACTTTGCTTCCAATTGTTTTGTCCTTTCATTTTATATGTGATAATTGATTACAGCATATGGTGCAATTATAAGTTCATGAACTAAAACTTTTACTTGAAATGTTTTCCTGTTTATGATAATAGCGAAGGTTTTGAAAGATTTGTTTCAATTTTTAAAATTTCTTTTAAATTATAACATTGAGGTGTTTGCATATCAAAACATACATTTTACATGTTTACATGCGTGTAAGGTCCCCCTGAATAAGTATGGTAGGAAAGAATTGACTGGGGACCAACTTGATACTGCAATATGCAGCCTGTTTCAACCTTGAACAGAGTGAAGACCTTGTAGCTGAAGATCAGCTTGGAATAGCTTGAAGTGAACTAGTTTCAGAATTGGCGCATGTGGTTGACTCAATTATTACAGTGGCATATTTTCTTTTATAATGGTAAAATTCTTATGAAATTAAAGGACTGAGTGAGATTGGTGTGATGCAAGAAGTCAGATGGAGTAGTTCCGAAATGTGTAGGTTTGGTATGACATAAGTTGGACTTTAAAAATGTGTGAAATAAATTTAAATGAATTATGTGCTTAATAAGAAAGTTATGACAAAGTCTAGTTTAATGTTTGTTCTTTTTCTTACACTTTTAAATAATCAATAGGTAACATGTATTTCCAACTGGTTGCATTTTGTTCCTTGAAAGATTTTATGGTAAACTTTCATGTTTGAATTATAATTGTATTAATTTTAGATTTTCAATATGCAAGTTTGTTCATATATTTTAGTTTTTTAAAATTTATTGCATAAATCAACATGAATTGGAAATGGATTTGGCATGGATTTTACAATGAGGGTCATCTTTTTTGGGTTGTACATGGACTTAAGATTTCGTATAGGTCAGGCTTTAGTTGAGGACCACCATTCCATCTTAACTGGGCTTGTAGTCAAGAATAGCATTCAAGATAAGTTTCCTGCCTCCGGAAAATGGTTCTGGATCCAACCGTGTGAGAGAGAAAGAACTTTATTGGACTTGCATACTTTCCTCTTCTACTGTTCATTGGTTGGTTATTTGACTGTTATATTTTTCATCCAATAGCGAATGGAAAAGGCAGACTCAAACAGAAGGTCATCAAAAAATCAGCCCAACCCTCTTCCTGTTCTTGCCATCCTCGCAAGGGATGTTGGTGAGCTGGCGATCAATGAAAAGAAAGTTTTCAGTCCAATAATGAAGAGATGGCACCCTTTTGCTGCTGGTGTTGCTGTAGCCACTCTGCATGTTTGCTACGGCAATGAACTGAAACAATTTATATCTGGTATAATGGAATTGACACCAGATGCAGTTCAAGTGCTAAGAGCAGCAGATAAGCTGGAAAAAGATCTTGTGCAGATTGCTGTTGAAGATTCAGTAGATAGCGATGATGGTGGGAAAGCTATAATCCGTGAAATGCCTCCTTATGAAGCTGAAGCTGCAATTGCCAATCTTGTAAAATCATGGATCAAAGCAAGGAATGACAGATTAAAGGAGTGGGTTGACCGGAATTTGCAGCAAGAGGTAGGCATCCGGTACCTTCTTCTTTGTTAGTGTCTAGAATTCAGAATTCACTAGAACAGTACTGGTAGGTATCTCAAGTTTCCAGTTGTCTCTGTTGAAGGTGTATCTATTGTGCTTGTATAATCTGAGACTGTCATATAAGGCTGTGGGATTGGAACATCCATAATATTTGGTAGCTTATCTCTTCCCTCTAATTATGTGATCAAGGTAATAGACTTTATTCCTTAAGTATTCTCCATTTGTATTTTGTATTTCTCCCCATGCGATGAAACTAACACATGAACTTGTTCAATGGCTCTACTTGTGTAGTTCACTTTTCTTGTATTTTGCTTGAAACTTTTCCTATTGTAAACCACCTATTATTTTAAAAAAATTTAGGTGCCTATGATTTTCTCCATGGCTATTTTTGGTGGTCATTCGCCAGTGTCTCCACAGACATTATTTGTATATGTGCCAAATATATACTGTATTTCTACAATGAGTTCACCAAAAGTAAAGTCTGATCTGCCTCTTCTATTTGAAAACCCTGTCCCTCACATTTTCGGGAGCAAGAGATCTTTAAAAGCTAAAGCCATGCTTAATGCCTGCATCCCTGCAGCTTTTTCATACAAGAGTTGCAATATCTTTTGCAGCAAGCAATCCAAAGCAAAGCCTCTGTTACCTTCTCTGTCCTTAAGCTCAACTTCCATACCTCCTGCTACCATTATAGTAGCTAGAAATCCAGTAATTCTTCTATTTATTCCTCCTCTGTGCATCTGAAACCCAAACTTATCCTCACTCTACCCCATACCAGCAATTTGAACTCAGCACCTACAAGACAACCCAGCTGTCATTATCCCCTAATTACACGATTCAATCTAAGCCATGACCTCTAAGGCACAATATGTATGCTGCAAATTAGAAATCCTTTTTGTACATTAATCTGATTTGGGTTTTGGCCCACAACTTGTTTGATAAGGTTCTATTTTTGCTCCATCGAATCTTGTGCGACACATTGCATGTCACATATGCTAATTTGGCATGTATATGCACCATGTCTTCGGAATATCTGCGCATTAGAGTCATTGATAGTTTTATCCATAGTCCCTGTGTGTATCTTCGAATAGCTGGAGAGCTGTAACAAACAAAAAATATCCATGATTATAAAATTAAGTGAAATAGGATTGTTGCACATTACAAGTAAAATAAGTTCTTAAGAGTTATCCCTTACTTCTAAGGAGGCTTACTTTAGATGGAGGTACAGTTTATGAGCAGGAAATGTCAAGTGTTAATAATGCAATAGATGTATTGATTGGATGATTTGTGTCATTATGTAAGGAATTTATGAGAAAAATGGATTTCTGCAACTGTAAATATCTTTCGATCTAAAGCCTTCCTAATGTCCATCATACATTTAACTGCCTTCAACCCCTTTAATTTATACCTTTTCTCGTATGCGCATTCAGTAGCTTTTCTTGACCAAACTTTCTACAATATTATATAGGTCTGGAATCCACAGGCAAATCAAGAAGGATATGCTCTTTCTGCAGTAGAAGTCTTGCGAATTATTGATGAAACTTTGGATGCTTACTTTCATCTGCCGATACCCATGCATCCTGCATTGTTGCCTGACTTGGTTACTGGCCTTGATAGATGTCTTCAATATTATGCAACAAAGGCAAAATCTGGCTGCGGTAACTTTCACAAAGTTGAAATAATTTGCCATAGCTTCATACTTTGGTTTCTTACAATTTCAGCCACTCAATCTGTAATGTAGGATCAAGGAACACATATATGCCAACTATGCCAGCACTGACAAGATGTACTCTCGGATCAAAGTTCCAAGGTGTTTGGAAGAAGAAAGAGAAGGCAACTAATATTCAGAAGAGAAATTCTCAGGTCGCTACAACAAATGGGGACAGTTCTTTTGGCATAGCGCAGCTTTGTGTTCGCATAAATACTTTACATCAAATCCGAGCAGAGTTGGAAGTCTTAGAGAAGAGAATAATAACCCATCTTAGGAACTCTGAATCTGCTCAGGCAGAAGACTTCTCAAATGGTTTGGCAAAGAAGTTTGAACTCACACCATCTGCTTGTGTTGAAGGAGTTCAACAACTCAGTGAGGCACTGGGTTATAAAATTGTTTTTCATGATCTATCTCATGTCTTATGGGATGGGCTGTATGTAGGTGAGCCATCATCTTCGAGGATTGAACCTTTTCTCCAGGAGCTTGAGCGGAACTTGATGATTGTTTCAGGCACCATCCATGAAAGGGTTCGTACACGAGTTATTACCGACATAATGAGAGCCTCCTTTGATGGATTTTTGCTTGTTTTGCTTGCTGGAGGACCCTCCCGTGCTTTTGCTTTGCAGGACTCCCAACTAATAGAGGAAGATTTCAAGTACCTCAAGGATCTTTTCTGGGCCAATGGTGATGGCTTGCCTGTTGATTTAATAGATAAATTTTCAACCACAGTCCGAGGTATACTCCCACTATTCCGGACTGATACAGAGAGCCTCATACAGCGATTCAGGCGTGTGACACTAGAAGCATATGGGTCTTCCGCGAGTTCCAAGCTTACACTACCTCCCACTTCAGGGCAGTGGAGCCCAACTGAGCCTAATACTCTACTTCGCGTACTATGTTATCGGAATGATGATGCAGCATCAAAATTCCTGAAAAAGACTTACAATCTGCCCAAGAAGCTTTAGTAAACTTGAGGTACAGGCATGTCAACTAGAACAAACTGTTACTCACGTAAAGAGCTATATATACAAGGAAAGTCTTCTAATCATATCCTTACACGAGACCAAGATTGTCAGAGACCACTCTATCCCAGGCTTGGGTGAGCTGGCGGTGGCTTTGAGAAAGGCAAGAAATTGTATAGTATTCTGGAGTCTTAGGGCTCCCTGGAAGTGTGTTGGCCAAGTCCTGCGGCTCCCTGCCACTATCCAGGACTGAGGGTGATTAGTGAACGACCTGTAATCCCAAGCTTGTTTGTTTCAGGATTTCGATCTTATCATTGAAGGTGCATCTGCATCTGCAGCTCGGGCCTTTTTTTTTTTTGGTTTCCCCCTTTTCTATTGGTTATACATGTTTCGAGGTTATTGTATTTGTTTGTTCTTTTCTAAATCGATCAATATGCTTTACTGTCAGTTGTATTTCTTTATTAAAAGATCCGGATATAGCATAGGATAATCGTGTTGGTTGTGGTGTCATTTATTAGCTTGTATTGTAAGGCAGGCTTTGTCTATTCTGGGTAAAAGAGATTATTCTTTTCATCAAATATTATAACGTGGTGATGATATTTGCAATGTGGTTGCTTGATAGCTTCTCCTTGGAATATAATATCATACGCAACTGGATTGCGCGTTGTGTAAGAAACTGGCATGACGGAGATTTTGGAGTTACTTCGGAATTAAAGGCACATTGGCTTTTCTTTACACTATCATGTATCCGAAAATGTTCCCATTGAATAGCTGTTGCGTGCGTGAACCTGCAGGTGTTTACATGACAGTTAAATTACATTTTTAACTGTTTTTTCCTACTCGCGATTGTTAGGCCATTGTTATGCTCTCAACCTCTACAGGCATCTTTATGCGCTCAATTTCTCATATATGCGAACCTTTCTAAAGAATTCAAAATAAATAATTAGTCATATGTTGCGTCATCGTCCTTCAAATCTTCTCAACTAGAATTCTAGTTTTACAAAGCATAGAAATGGCAAGTTCCTTGAAGATAAGTGGGAATTGAAGAAATCAAGAAGTTGGCAGTTATTTAGATTATATATATAATATAACTCTTCTTTTGCAGGCAAAAAGCCAAAAAAATTATGGGTAGAAACTCTCAAACGGACAAATCAAATGCTTCCCCAGCTAGAACATGCTTCAACTGACCCACCACAAAATATTGTACCAGTAATATTAATTGGTTAACCAAGGGTATCAAGTTAATCTCTAGTGACTATTCGGTAAATCATTGATTGGCTCCTCTATCACCTAACTACTAAAGGCACATAATTTCACATCATAGTTGTACAAACATGTCAAATACAATCATATACAGGATACCTGTAGTCCCAATCAGCAAAGCTCCCTGAAAAAGTTGACTGCCCACAGAATAATAATTGCTCTGGTGATCATGAGCTATCCATTCTCATCATGGACACTTCCAAAATAAGGATGAAAAGGTTTGGTGGCTGCTAATGCCCAGCACCATGAGGGAAGGAGGCAAAACCCCCATGCTCACCATTCATTCTTAGAATCGTTGAGCGTCATTTTTCCTCCAGGATAGCGCGTCCAAGATTGGTTGCAAGAGCTAGCCTCACAGAGTTAAAGGCCTGGGGTGGCAAATCAGCTTCAACAAAATCTGGGCGCAGCCTTGCCATGGACAGCTCTTGCAGTTTATTCAACAAAAGGTTTGTTTGAGAAACATTCAACAAAGGTTGTTCACGCCAGCTAAGCAACTTCAACTGCAGTGAATTACCCTCAAAAGTCACTATACAGTTTCAGCGCAAGAAGACAAATTTACCATTTGCCTTCTCCAAGAGAAAACTTTCAGAACATAAAAAGGCTTACCGAGTCATAGAGAAGAGGCAGCCAGAATCTTTGAGGAGTAGAAGGATTCTTCATAAGCTGCAGATTCAAAAAGCAGAAATTACTAAAAAATACCGATGAGGGTAGCAAAATCCAATTTTATGTTCTTATTTTCAATCCAGAATTTTACAAAAGGCCATTCAAATGAGAGGACATTTGAATCAAGGAAGCCTTTTCACAGCAACAAACTCTAAGGAATAAAACTAAGTAATACAATTATATCAATCACACAAAATCTGTAGTATTGCACACACCGACATAAGTGATTCTACAGCTTCTTGAGCGGCAATTACAGTTTTTCCATGATCAAAGTGTTGAAGGGACTTCTTCAAATCCCTGTACCTGCATCATGGTCAAATATTAGAGAAACATTAACAATGGAAATAAAGAAAAGGAAAAAGGAAGAACATATGGTGGGTGGCCACTCTTACAAAAAATTACATACTTATGCAGAAACTCGAGGCCTCCAGCATGCTTGGACTCTGAGCCCAACAACTCAATTAAGCCCTCCCATTGCTGTATGGCAGAGGAAAATGTGAAATTCCAAGATTTTAATTCCAGAAAGTAATCAAGAATGAGCATAAGGACTTTTAATTTCAAATATGCTGACTGGTCACTTTCATGGATATCAATGACAAATTACCAGGAAACATTCCCCAGAGATTGACTTTCCAACATAATCAAATAATTGCTGAGCAATCCTATTAAGACAACGTTCATCGTGAGCTTGTTGAAGCCAGAAGACCCCAGACCCTTTCCTACCATGCTTCCAGTGATACACCCCTGCTATCTAAACTTTCAAATCAACTAACTGTTAGGTTAAATGTACTGGCAACATAAATTTACTATAAAGAGGTTCTCGGTTGTTTTATATGCAAGTCCTATGTTATTTCAACAAATTCAAGCAGAGAAATCCCCAAGTGCAATGTTACATGACTTGCTATGTTCACTAGTAGAAAGCACCTTATTCTACATACCTTCATAATATTCGTACTGACACTATCAAGGTCATAAAGACGACAAATCTCTAAATTCTGCATAAAGCACATCACAATTGACAATGAATAAATGTTCAGTAGCGAAAAAGGATAAGGAGAGACAAGAGAAACAGATGAATAAACGACCTTAAGCAGAATTTTACTGTCCTGAATAGGCTGCCTATTCAACAAAATTTCTAACAACCCCATCCCCTGCTTTATACATGATGCTAGATAAATTGGAGCAATCTGGAAAAAAAAAAGAAAAAGAAAACACAAGTAAAATATGAGAATTATTGCAAAGAAAGTTTACATAAATGAAAAAATAAACTTCGGTGCATGAAACAAGACAAAATAAACTTAGGTGCATGAAATAAGGTCCATAAGATAATTTATATAACGATTCTACTTTGCGATCTCAAAGGCCATAAAAGAAAACATTAAGCAACAAATCTGAATCCTGATGCATAACATCTTTCAAGACAAGGGCGTTGTATGGGAAGAAAATCACTTCACCTAATTAGCCTCATCAAAAATTCCTTGTTCTCTGTAAGATGCTGTTACTAAGTAATTGTGGCATAGCTTCCAAGATGAAATTCGAATCTCTCAAAATTGGCTACTTACTAAGTTACATTAACAACATGATGAAAATTAGTAAGCACTAAATGGCAATTTAACAAAAGCAAATAATTTCTGTAAACAATCTCAAAATTGTTGGTATAAATTGCACTAATGTCCTTAATAAATTAAATCATTCCATGTACCTATTTTGTCCAACATATAGTTCACTCTTTGAAATTGTATATGAGAAACGGAATGCCCACACACATAATCCAAGCATATATCCATCCCAATGGGTGTCCAAATGCTTGTAAAACGGACAATATATGAAAGATTTGGAAATAATATCATTGCACAAGCAGCTTGCACTTACTTGCCAAGTCAAGACATGAGAAGAGAGAACTTGTGCATAAATGAGCCGATGGAGCTCCTCCATGCTGATTTCTCCCAAGCTATAACGTTCTTCATGCAAAAGAATCCCTGCCTGATTGCTCTCAGCAGTTAAAAGCTCTATGGCATGAGACACCATCCTGCAATGAATGAGCCACAAGAAAAATGTTATGAACATGAAATCATAATTGAAGCCACATGTTCCCAGTTTCAAGTCTAACTTCCATAAATTTGTGCTCCAGGACGTTGCCAGAATAACTTAAACAACTGAAATACAACAACAAATGAAAAAAGGAAAAGAATAGCATGGCCAGATGAGATTTTGAAGCAACTCACCAGGGCCCAAACCCTCTTGAGCATTCTGCTAGTACAACCTGCAGTTTATTTGAAAATTTCCAGTCAATCTCTAAAGAAACCATAGGATAATACAATAGAGCCCTTATATCAGCAGGCTGATTTACAAAGCTCACCTCAGTATTTTCCCCAAGAATTCCAATTAAGAGTCTTGCCAACTTATCCGGACAGGATGTTGGTTTCAACTGAAGGCACTTTTGAGCTAGGTTGTACATGTTTTCCAATCCCTTATCCAAGAAGCCAAATTAAACAATTAATTCCAAATATTTACACGCCAAATTTTTACCACTCCACCTAACTAAAAATGATTATGTTCTCTTCCAATTCATAGACACTTACTCTAGTTAAGGGCCTTATGTATAGAAAATGAGATATATAGAGTTCTATCCAATGATATGCGGCACTGCAGAGAACGTTCAGGTTTCCCAGCATGATCTGAAGCATATTTCTCAAGCCCCCCCGAGTCGGACGATGAGCACACTGAACCCAGAAAGCACTGGAATCCAACTTAGTTACTTGTGCCCGCCATCTTTCCCATGCCTAAGTAATTGAAAGATATGTCGTAAGGTAATTTAAATGGCATTACATCAGAAATACCAAAACAGATAAAAGGGAAGGTAGGACAACAAAAAAGAAAATTGCATTAGTAAATCCCTGAACTTTGTGCATTTATGAAATTAAGAGCCCAAATTCAGCTTCATGGAATTGAGCACAGAAAATTACATGTAAGCATGGAGTTTAAACACACACAAATATGTAGACTTGAGAAGTAACCCAGTTATGATGTAATATACGACATAATTGTCATACAAACTCTCTCACATGTCACTGTGACAGGATATTAGTTGGATTGAAAATTGAAAATGTGTACCGAATTGAAACAAAGTGAAAATTTAGACAGCAAGATTGCACAAACCCATAAACTTTTGGTGCTTCTTGATCCATTAAGCCAAAGGGAAAAAGAAGTTAGAAAAGAAAATATATGAAACATAACAGGCACAAATTTTGATGTATTCTTATCCAAAGATGCAAAATTACCTTCATAAAATCAGGCTTGGCTTTGAAGCATTCACCTAATTCGCCAGCTTCTATTTCTGGACGCATGCGTGGCATCTTTGAGACGAGAACAGCAACTGCCTCCACAAGACCATTCTCTATCTGAACCAAATGACAGAAGTAAAAATGAAATTCAGTCCATCCATATTTGTCTTAACTACCTACTCACACAATTTGGTAATTTGAAACGAGAAAATGCAAACTTTTAGTGAAATTAATATCAATAACTTCTAATTGGTTAACATATCAAGGGAAGGAAGCAGGAGACAAAATTGCCCTGCATTTTCTTATGGAACTGATAGAACTCTCAATGTCTGAGAGATTTTCGCACTGAATATTATTGATGAGTAACTTGAAATCTGTCAAGCTACACGGTAATAGGGAGACAACTTTGAGAGTGCTGCTCTCTCCTAGCCTTAAGGCTCACCAGAAATTACTTAGAAAAATATATACCCCCCTTCCCAATCATTACATTATTTATTCTCCCCCTGCTGATTATGTTAGTACCGTAACTAACTCTCCCCTCACACCCTTTCTCATGCACTTCATCTAACTACCAGCCCCTACCCTTAACCGAATGGAGTAACTTTACTTGGTTACCCCTTTCCTTGCCCTTCTAGAATAGACTTGCACAATAGGGGGTCTAACAGAGTGCACATTCATGCTTAAGCGTTAACGGAAAAATCTGATTCAGGTCATTCTGATCAAGACTTTTTTAATGTGAAAGTTGTGCATGATTTCTGTTTTGATATAGTTATTATCAGTATATATAACTTGGTAGCTTCTAGCTTGTGGACGTGAAGGGTTCATGGATTCTGAGACGGTAATTTGGTCCCAGGATGTCTGAATTGTTGTTAACTGTGTCAATGAGTCATGTCTAAACTAACATAGTTCAGAGGCTTACCAGGCAATTATTTTCATCCGCTATAAATCCTAGTGCCAATTCGTAAAAATTAGAAAACTGCTTATAAAATTACAAGTTATTTTCCGTTCTGTTGAAAACACAAGTTCGAGATCCCAATGCAATCGTACGTAGACGTGGCCTTGATCGATCGCCATTATAGGGCCATCATGGACCATGCAACAGCCAAAGTCATTGCCGTTGAAACTCCACCTACACTCGTGCTTGGGTAACCCTTGTTGGTCTTACCGTCAGCTGTCCCTTGATCATCCTCTGAAGGTCCATCAGCGGCTGGCCCATCGCTGGGTGCATCAGCAACTGGCGCGTCCGTGGGTGCATCGGCTGTTGGTCCATCCGCAGGTACTGGCGCTGGCGTCTCCGTTGGTGGTGCTTCTTTGGATGATGGTGCAGGAGCTTCAGCCGGAGACTCCTCGGGAGTTTCTGCTGGTGAAGGTGGAGGCGACGGTGACTTTGTTGGAGCTCCTCCGGCACCATCAATCCCTGCGGCCTCAATAATGCCACTCACTTGGAGCACCGAAACGTTGTAAGGCTGGTTAGTCACGGACTTTATGAAATGTGAAGTTTGAGAAGAGCCCTTCATTGCAGAGCCAAACATGATTCCATTTGGGGTTTTAGTAATGTTCACGAACCCTTGTTGATCGTCTGCAATACCACTTGCTTGGTACAAAGTGGTTACGGTGGTGATCTTCTTTGCTAGTTTTGAGATCTTTAATGGATCGTAGTAATCAAGGATTACATGTGCGCTAAGTATCCTCTTCAGAATGTCCTCTGGCTTCCCTGCGACACGGCCTGCCACACCGTTGTCCACGGCTAGGACAGTGACGGTGCTGCGGCTGTTGATTTCCTTGGCGAGGCCGGTTTGGCTGAGGATGTTGTTGAACGTGTCGAATTCAGGGTAGTTGGTAAGAATCCTTGTAATGTTGAAGGCTGTTGAGGTAGAGAGGTTGAGGCACAAGAAAACAAGGAAGAGGAGGGTCACAACCTTTGACTCCATCTTGGCTTCTTGGGTTATATTCCACAAATCACCTACCATGCATGGAGAACTTGGAGGCCCTTTTATACAAGTTGTTACTTGAGAAATTGGTGTACAAAGAGATATGGACTGGGATTGTTGGTTGAGAGTAATTCTCTGGTTCTATTAGTCATGGTAACTATTGATACTAAAGAGTGGAATTTAGCTATATTTGGAAGGTTTTGAATGTTTTGTACCTTCTGTGATTAGTTTTTTTTTTTTTTTTTTGGCCCCTAAATATAGACAACTTTACAACATCTTCTTGCCCTCACATACAATGAAGAAGAAGAAATGGTTGGTTAGCGTTAACTGTTATTGTAGATTATGTTGGTCAAGTCCAAGTCGTTGAATCAGTTATCTTCTCAAATCAAGGATTTGTTTCTGCCCATTAATGGATGGAATTCTCAGAAGTTATGTTTAGAATCCGGCAAAAAAAATCAATTTTTTTATTTTGACAGAATCAAGTTCAAATTCCTACTTTGTCAATATAAGCAGAGATGGGCATTTTTTACATAAAACTCTCAAATTTCGTAGTTTGGGAAACGCTTAAAGGTATCATCTCTATATCCAAGTCTCCGTTTGGAAGAACGCCATTACACCGTGAATGGAATGAATAGATTCATCCAAAAGCAGAAAATCTTTCGGAGTTTGAGAGAATGATATTATATAGGGGTAAGATGCAATCTTTGTGTTATCTCCATGACAAATGAATCAACTTAAAATCATCATCTTGCAATGAAGCGATAAACGTCACCCTCCGCTACTCAGCTTTGTCCATGTGTTGGAGCTTCCAACACAACATGATAGCACCTCTCCAACTCGTGAGGTGGGTTGACAATTTGATCGTGTTCAAACGCAGATGCTTGATATCTTAACCGTGGCCATCCGTTGATATCTTAACCGTGGCCATCCGTTTTTTCGTCACTTCTCTAACACATCATTAATATTAACTTTAACCTCATTTTTTAAAACCAACTTTTGATATTCAATTATCTGACATTTTTTAGAAAATCCAAATCAGGATGAGATTCCACACCGAGCATGGAGGAATAATTACAAAAACTTCGATGTATTAATTTTCTGAAAATTAAGATTACTTAAATTTTATAAAATAATAACACATAAAGCATAATAAATTATCACTCATCTTATTCTAAAACTTAATTTTTTTTCTTTTCATTTTCTTCAAACTGTTTCTAAAATCAGCTCAATTTAACTACGTAGTCTAATAAGTGTTTGACTTATAATAGTATCCATAAAAAGTAAAAGTATTTAGAGAACTTTGCAACTATTGCAAAGAGAACTAGCCAAGGAGGGTAGCTATTTTGGAGTCAAATCCCATTCATAATAAGTTTTAGACTTTTTAGTTATTTAATTTTAAAAATTATAATTTCAACTAAAAGTTGATTAGAATTATAATTCATTCTAATTAAGTATCAATTGTGCACAACTAATCTATTACATTGATCCTTATTTATCAAACATCGCATACTTTATTCAATATAAATTATAATCATAAATCATATTTAAGATTAGATAAATTAAATTATCTTAATTTATCTTTAACTCTCTAATTAAATAATTTATATCTACAAATCAAGATTAATATCTAGCAACAAGCACGACTATCTAAATATTAAGAATATCAAAGTGATTTTAATTAACCTTTCTATGTATGATTTTTGGTATAATTTAATCATTTTATTATACAATGTTTCGATTTCACAAAGAATGTGATATTAATGTCTATTTTATTTGAGTTCAATCATATTAGTTTTCCACCGTTAGCAATCGATTCAAATAATGACATTTGAAAACTAGTTTTAATGTATTAGTCCACCTTAGCCAAGGATTTTTCGAATCAATACTAATCGAGATCAATAAAACATTCTTTCTAATCATCTTAAGGTAATAAACTCTATATTGATCACTCATCTATCTCCATATAGTTCATGTTATATCTAATGACTACCGAATGAGTTACCCTTAACTATAATGGGTCATAAGTACTATCAAAATATATCAATCCTATATGAGATAATTTTGGAGATTATTAAGTCAAAGGATCAGTTACACAATTCTCACGACGAGAATTTCTATAGACATAATAAATAATCTTCTAAATAGATTTTTCATATAGGGTCAGTTTAGTAAACTTGTTTTTTAACAAGAATTCGTAGTTTGTTTAATTATTTCCATAATTTAATCTATGAGATCAACTATTTTCTTTTATGGAAGAAAAATAACATATGCCAGTCTTTTATACTCTATTAATATCCTGTGTTAATAGAATAATGACTAGGAAATTTTTTTGGATAATACATAATATAATATGAATCTCATAAGTATGATCTCATCACAAATTTATTTAAAATGTATATTTACCCTTATGCACTTTATCATATAAATCTAAATAAGTATAAGATAAATAATACCTTTAAATATTTATATAACTAAACTATAACAAACTGATTGGTTGTATAATATAAACCAATAATCTCCTACTTGTACTAAGTCAATCTTTTAAGTATCTTGTACTATATTACCATATGACGATTATGCTATTATTGAGACATTAGTTTAGTGAGAGAATTTTATAAGATTCTCTATAGCCAATACTTACTTAAATCTTACATCTATTATCTTAATTATCATTACAATTAAGAGAAACTTTGGCTCTTCTTATATGCCCAATGACTCTAATATTCTACAGTACATTACGGTCTTGAAAATACAATGAACTATATCAAGTTCATTAAAGAACTTCATAATCCAAATAATCATTTCTACTAAATAAAAATATATTTTGGCTTAATTAGTAATTAATGCTAATTGGAACCTTTCTAAGTTCAAAATAATATTATTCTAAGTAAAATATACCTTAATTAGGGATTGCTTATAAAGTTTATATCCATATGTCCTTGAACTCAAATATCAACTCATACATAGAATAATAGATATCTTAATACTTCATAAATATCAAATATCTCAAATAATAAACAATTTTACTATATTATCTATAGATTTGGACTAAAATAGGTAAACAACTTTTGTATCTATCTTTATATATAGTTATATATCTAATTATCAAATTTAAGTTTTTACCTTTTCATATCCTATATGATTTGTTTTTGGACAATTATATTTTCAAAAATTGAAAATAGGAATTATTGTTCTCTCTATAAGCAATATGTCTCGACATACTCTAACTAAAGAGGACAATTGTACTCCCACTAAACTCCTTGTAGAAAAGATAATTTCATAATAATCTCTAAAACAAGCTATTTAAATTCATCATAAAAGTGAATCTTTTTAATGTCTCATAGCCTTTAAATTATACATCAAATGTATTAACAAAGAAATTAGTTCTAATTAAATGTATTATTATGAGATTTCAAACTTCATTTTACTGTCACTACTTATTTTGAGACAGATTCTCTTTTAAGTATATATTGAAATAAACAATTTGTTTAAAAGGTCTGTAAGAATATATCAAACCTTTTGGATATCTCATAACCTTATATTGTCTAGCTCAGTTCTAAATTTATTGGATAATACATACTTCAACTGAGCATTACATCCTAAAATTATTTAATTTGACTCTTTTGAAGTCTTAATATTTCATATCTAATACAAAATCTTGCTAATTGATTTAATTAAAACTTTCAAAGGTAAGTTATGGTCCTAGGAATAGTTATAAATATTGCATCATATAATATATCATTTTTTTTTTTTTGCTCTTTACATAAATGAGGAGCAAGTTTTATCTTATAAAAGCCTTAATATTCTGTAAGTGCACGGGTCATAAGTGTAATATATAAGTTGTCAATCCATAAGCAATTAATGAACTAATCAAATCCTAACTTGTCTAAGGTCTAAAAGTGTAATTAAAATGAAAATAAAAATGAGCAAAAAATTAAACAATTGAATATGGATAGATTGAAAATTGAAATTCTAAATTAATGCAAGGAAATCAAAATTGAGCACAACTAATTGAAAAATAAAAAATTACACAAGTAAAATTAACCAATTATGAGAAAAGGTGGATTTATCATATCATCTAATGTTAATTTGATTCCTTTCGAGTTAATTCGGTATCGGTCCTAGAATTTCGAATGGTAGGTTATTCTTTCTTGAGTTCTAATCTTTAACCCTAAATCATAACCTATTTGAATTGTATTAAGGAATTTTCAATCTCTCAATTAGCAAACAGCCCCAACATCCAATTATATTTTAAGCACTCTAATAGACAATCGGATCCTCAAATGGCATCTCTTCCGATTTGATTGTTTGTATGATCTATTAGATTATTTAACTCTCATTACCCAACCTAATCATTTTGCCATCGGTTCACTCTTTCGATTTATTATCGAAGGATGCAAATATGACAAACAACCACAATACCCAACATATTAACATCAAAAGCAATCAAATTAACATTGATTCAAGAACAAATCCCTAAAAGAGTTTAGAACATCCTTAAACCCAAATTCATCATCATCATATCCATCTTATACATCAAATGAAAGAAATAATAAGATGAAATGAAGAAGTTCACTTAGAGTAGACTAGGAGTGGCAGCACAGCTCCTTCCTCCTCTCTCCTCTGCTCTCTCTTCCTTGGTTCTTTCCAAATGTAGCAAATGGAAGCTGTCCTTTAGGGTTTCTTTTTTTTAACTTTTATATTCTTTTCCAATTAGGGTAAAAACTAGGCTTTAACTGGGCCCAAATGTCTGAAATAACCCTCAAAAAGTTGAGTTCGGAAGTAGTCTTTGAGTCTATTATCGTGCCTGTCACAATCGTGAAATTTAAAATTGGGCTTCTGTCATGATCGTGGCCAATGAGTTACGATTGTGACCCACATTGGTTGGTTTTTGCCGCGATCATGGCCAATGAGTCATGATTGCGACCTAGTCCTATTTGGCTTCTATCACGATTATGACAAGGATGTTATGATCGTGACCCTGGCTGGGTAGTTTATATGAAAATCATGACTGGTATGTCACTATCGTGGCCTTGACTCCTCCTTTGAGCTTTCTCCAATTCTTATCCAATCTTCTTTACCTAATGTCAAACACTAACAGACTCATCCAAACACCTCAAACACATAAAATTAAAGCCTGATAACATGCTTTAAACCACATAACATTAAAAAAATAAACATATAATCAAAATGACACAATTTTAAACCTAAACATGCACAATTCTTTTAATTAACAACTAAAAACATACTAAATTACCCACTAAAACATAAAGCAAACTACAACTATAAATAAATCCATAATCTTATGGAATTT
>JAOQMP010000008.1:21778741-21788805 GCA_027563575.1 Erythroxylum pedicellare
TAAAGGAAAACGGAAAGCTATTATTGACATAGATTCTTATTTTCTTCCTAGAACTACTCTTGGTTCTCAACCTTGTCCTATAGTGTTTTGATAGATAAGGATGTTGTTTTATGGTGTAAAAGAGCATAGGCTAGATGATTCTATCATTCACGTATTCCTTTAAACGCTCTAAATTCACCATATTTTCAAGAAGCAATAGATATTATAATAACGATAGGTCTGGGATATTTATTCAAAAACCATCTGGAGCTGCGTCCTACACATGTTGGGGGAGACAATTAGCAGTTAAGAATGGGGGCATTCCTTGCAATGAATAATTAACAAGGTGCAGCCTAACAAAGAGAATCACATTCTTTTTAAAGTTGTGTTCATCACCAACATATATATGCTCTGGAAAGAGAGAAACAACAAACTTTATAAGTAAAAGGAGGAAAACAAATATCAACTAGCTGATAAAATACTGAATCAGATCCTAGCCATCATTATTGCTAAGAAAGTTAATCACTTATTAACTCCCTACATGAAAATCACATGGAATTTATGATTTGTCACATATGTTGTGTCTAGTTTCTATTGCTTTTAATTGCTTTCATATCTTGACTTTGGTTATAAATCCTTGTGTTTTGATCCAAATGAAAGCTAGACTGAGTGAAATTGGTTTGCATTTTGCAGGAATCATATTTTGTGAATGTGAGTCACAGTCGTGACTTATATGCACGACCATGCATGTGTAAGTCACAGACACGACATGACCGTGACTTACACATGACTGTGACTTAAAGTCACAACCATGACCCTCCTTCATTTTCTTGTAATTGTTTTAGTTATTATGTGGTTGCTAGAGAGGTTGAGGGCACGAAACCCTAGACCTAAGAGCATACTACAAATAGAAGGAGAGGGTGGCAACAAAGGGGGAATCATTCATCTTTCATTCACTCTTCATTCTTCACTCAACACAGACAAACACATTTGAGAGGCACAGAGAGATAGAGAGAAAGAAGGGAGAAACAGATTGAGTCGATAAAGAAGAGAGAAACACAACAGAGAGGTGGAAGCTAAGAACAAAGGCCAAAAGCGAGAGCTAGAGCTAGAGCTAGAGTTGAATCCATTGAACTTGAGTAACCTTTTAGTTAGGTGAGAACAAGCTGAAGCAAAATGTGAGAGCTAATGCGGGAAGCTTGAGATGGGCAGGAGACCAATAACACTCCCTCATTCGATCCTTGTTTGCTCATTCTATTTTTCATCTGTTGCTTAGTTTCTTGTTTATTTATTGAACTTATTACTTGTTAACTTAACCGACTGTTATTTGTTTGTTTATAATTCATCTTTAGTGTTCATTTCGTTCATTGTTTTTACATTTTTTTTATTGACGGTAACATGCAATTGAAGTGTATGGAGATGATGAACTTTGTTTATGCTATGATGGGTTGATCTCTTTTTCTCAAGAATTAATGTAGCTATTTTAGTTGATTGTGCATGATTGAGTTATAGATTTTTTGTCTTATTTATTTATGTGGTTTCTGAGCTGAATGGATGTAATAGAATGGCCAAACTTTGCATCATTTTTAGTATTAAACGAAGGACTAAGAGGAGAAATTTAATACAGATCGAGAAACTATGGACGTTTAGGTTAAGAACTAGAAATGTATTAACTTAAATGGTAATTAGTATTTAGGTTTTCATAATTAATTCAGATGATAACTTATTGAATATGAAAGTTAGATTAGTTCATTATTTGATTTAATTCAGAACTCAACTGTTAATTTTAGTAAGACAACTATCCAATCATTCCCTTTAATCATGCATAGGAGAATAAACTAGTGAAATTAATTCTTAAGAGTCTTCCATTTCGATTAATTTATTTGTCTTTGTTTTTGGTTGAATCATTTTACTTTTCATTCTAATTTTTGTGATTTTCTTTAAAGTTTTCATTCAACAAATTGGGATAAAATGTTTAGGATTGCATTTGTTTTTATTTTGGTTTGAGATTAATTTAAGTTAACCAATTTTACCTCCGTGGGAGACGACCCTGGGTAATCACTACAACTACCTCGTATACTTACGAGTAGAATAGCCTAGGTATTTTTAAAACTTATTTGAGCACAACAATATGCTCTGATAGTTTCTTTGTCTAATAGTATGATATAGTTACTGTATATGTTAGTTGGAAATTTATTTTCTAGTTGATCTACTGTAGCATGTATTACGCAGTTACTTTCAAAGCTAACTTCACTTAATAGTCTTGTAACTATGTTATAGCCTTAGTTATTGTTAATATATTATTCTTTTATTTTCTAAAAAAAATGATAGGTCTGAGATTTAAGGTACCTTCTTATTATGATATTCGTGTGCCTTTGCTTCAAGATTTAAAAAAGGAATATTAGTTAATTGTGGATACATATAAGTTTAGTTGGGAATCAACAAGATGCATTATTATAACAGATGGGTGGCTTGATCAAAGAGAAAGAACTTTGATTAATTTATTGGTTTATTGTAACATTGGAACAACTTTTATAAAGTATGTTGATGCTTAGGGTATGGTAAAAAATGACAATGCTTTATCTAAATTATTTTTTGAAATTGTAGAGTGGGTTGGACTTAGGAATGTCAATGGCCAAAGTTGGACCAGAAAAAAACCCAAGAAGGTCAACCGCTTAATGTAGCCATTCATCTACGTATTGCACTGGAGATGTCCCATCAACCATCTTAGAGTGGAAGAGCAATCGTGAAGTCTCAAACCTTTAGAACCTTACTTTTTCATCAAAGAGCTCCCTAAAATGATAGACTATGGTATGAGCATCCATAGTCTTGTGCTGCTTTTGTAGCTTTAGTGACATAGTGGCTAGCATAATACAGCTAGCCATCTCCCTATCATCAAGATGCTTCCTATATACCCTTCGATCATCATCAGATGCATCAGTAGCAGAGGGATCGGGAAGTAGTTCTTCCAAGATATAACCAAGCTTTTTATACTTAGGAACTATTCTCAAGTTTCTGGGCCAGTCAAGGAAGTTTGGTCCAGTTAACTTGTTAGCTTCCATCAATTACCTTAGATTCACACTATTACTCATAGTATTAACTCGGGCAATAGCAACCTATCGTCAAAGAGAGAAAAATTACAATGTACTTAAATGCATGTTTATAAGGACTTTAATAACACACATTATGGCTCCCACTATTTTTCACGAATTCATAACCCTCAATATAAACTCGTGAGAACTGGTAGAGAAATTCTCCTAGTGGGTCGATATCCAATATCCTTAAGAACGACCTTGGGTTTGCCTAATAAGCCACCTTAGTTCAACCGGTAAGTATCGATCATACCAATTGCATCTCAAATGCAACTATCGAATCTAGTGGTATCAACTGTTAATGTGTGCACACTCATTGAGTTATCAACTCTTGACATGTGTACATCTAATGTACACTACCCAACTTTGCCTCTGTCCACGTTGATCTTGGGTTTGCCCAACAAACCAACACTTCTAGTTAAAACCAACCTATTCCGGAAATCCTATTTCTATGGTTCAAACATATCTATGTAAAGAGGGCCTAGGTTTGCCCAACAACCCTAACTTTAAAAGGACTCTAGTTCACACCATATTAAAGGAAGGCATTAGTATTGATATTCTAAGTGAGGGGTTTGACTAAGGTCTCATATGTGTGTGTGTGTGTGTGTGTATTTCCCAACAAACCAACGCTTCTAGTTAAAACCAACTCATTAATCTAGAAATCCTATCTCAATGGCTCAAACATATCCTTGTAAAGAGGGCTTAGATTTGCCCAACAACCATAACTTTAAAAGGTCTCTAGTTCTCACCATATTAAAGAAAGGCGTTAGTTTTGATATTCTGAGGGGTTTGACTAAGGTCTAACCTAACTTAGATGGTCTTACACACACACACACACACATGTGTGTGTGTGTGTGGTTATGATATCTTATGGATCCTAACATGAAAGGCCCAATCCAACACTTGGATCTAAACTCAATCCAACGCTTAGATTTAATACCTTCCTTTTACTAACTTGGTTAAAATTACTATTGTATGTTATTTCATTTGGAATTAATATTAATCTAATTAACATGAATTCCTAATTCTAGAAATTAATTCATAATTAATTTACCTTAAAATAATTATTTGTTGTCCACAATTAAATAACTTCAATTTTGTCACACATGCCAATTTTTTTAGTCTTACTAGAAATCTATTGCTCTACTAAAATTAATTTCTATAATTTTACAAAATTTACAGAGCAACAAATCATCATTACAAGCATTTTTAGGTCATTTCATGATGATCAAAATATTTAGGAATCACCCAAAAATTATCCTAATCACCTAAACACCAATAAAACATCAAAAACGACAAATATGACTTTTAAAATTTTCTAGATATCAAATTTCAAGCAAAATCATTTAGGAATGCATCAAAAATCAAAGTAACACATTTTTATCACATAAAAGTTTTTTAAAGGTTATGGAACTGAAATATAAACATACAAAAACATTAAACAAAACAAATCCTACAATATCTGGAAAACTATTCAGATCTGGAAAATTGTTTCATAAAATTATTGAAACATTTTTAACAATTCTAGAAAATTTACAGAGGCATAAACACATCCCATGTATGTTCATATAATTTTTCCAAAATCAAATTACATGAAAATCATGTGTAACCTCATTAGTTTAGCCAATAGACATCACATACCCAACAAAAAGACAAATTTCATGCATGTTCTTGTAAAGTCAAAATTAAATATTTTAATAACATTAAAAATATTTTCAATCATACTGAATCATTCATATACATCTTATGAACATATTGGCGAAATAAAATCATGAAAAACATTTTTCTATAATTAAATTTGAATAAAACATTATAGGACCCTAAGTTGTCATAACCATGAAAACAATTTTCACATGTCATGTATTCTACATCTAATAAGGCATAAGATGGCTCTGATACTACTGTTAGGTTTCAATCATGCTTCTCATACATAACATATATCAAATATATGCAGCGAACCTCAAAAACTAGATCTAATCATGCATATAGATATAGAAAAACAAAAACATGAAATGTAAGATGTTTACATACCTTTTTGACGATCTCCTCCGTTCTTTAATCTTCTTCATGTTGGGATATCGTAAACCACAACGATTAATGAAGACTGTCTCTAATGAAAGTCTACACGAAGATAGAAGGATGAAATCTCACTAGGAGATGGCTAGAATTCTTTCTTTGTGCTAGCAAAGATAAGAACTCTTGAGAGAGTTAGAGAGAAAAATTGTGTGTAAGAAAAAGAACTTTTTTTTTCTTTTCTTATGTCTTACACAAGATGCACGAAAATCATCTTAATTTTGTACACCATTTGGCCTTCCATTACCACCATCACTAATGGAAAGTTATGTGAAGGTAATGGTCATGAATAGCATGCATTAATGGAAGTTAATGACTATGAATAACATGCATTAATGGAAGTTATAGGAAGTGAATGACCATGAATACCATGCATTAATGGAAGCCAACAACGCTTGTTTCTAATCCATTCTATGCAATGTTTTCTACCACGATCACATTGTGATACAATCTCGAAACACTCTCTCATATCTTAATCACTATTCAAGATTATTTTACTCATCCTTCGAATCTCCTATATGTATGACCCATTAGATTCTTGGTTATGTTGGTCACTTGAATTAGCACTTAATTCAAATAAGTCAAGAGAGGTATCTAAAAAGACTTCATGACCCCCAATTTAGTAAAAAGTTAGTGGTTTGACTACAAACCCTTCCATATGTAGTGTTGCCATGCAATTCATCCTTTTACCATCTATAACCCACTTGGTTCAGAGTATGGTCAAAGTGTCAACCCCCACTAGACTGACTACGTAACATCTAGTCCAAGTGTTATTATATCTTGTCCTGCGGATCTCATTAATCTATGTATCATTGAAGACTCTCTTCATGACACATATCTGTTTTGGCTAGAGACTCCCGAGTGATGACCCGACAAGAGGTCGTGGGTATCATCTCCTTATATCAGGAGTGGTGAATCCTTTATTGGCTACTCAATTACCTCTGCATACCTCAAGCACTACCCAATCACCACCCTATGAGTAAACCCTAAAAGCACCGATGAATGGAGTCAAAGCGTAGGATCAGTATCTGAGATGTCCTTGAGCACCTCAAATCAAAGGATATTTGCATCATTGCTATGATGAGACTATCATTAACACTGGAATAGAATATCCATTTGATTGTCTCATAGTAGGTCAATCCAATGTACTTACTACCTTTAGTAAGTATCCATATGTTAACTCTAAACAACTCATGTCTATAGCTTTGAGATCTACTGCTTAATTTAATCAAGGAGTATAACATGTGCTAATCTATTCGGATTAATGAGAACATAATTATGCATGATATGAATCTCATTACCACGATCTCATCATGATTTCCTCCATACTATGTTTTGTATCAAGGATTTCATTAAATCAATTTAAGATCAACATCAAATCTATAAATGTATGAATATCGAAATAATGAAAAATGTCTTTATTAATTATAAAATGATTTGAACAAAAAGTGTTAAAGGTGACTGCCTTTAGATAACTTCTTTAACACCACTAACTTTCAAATGTTTATTATAATACAAATAAATAGTCTAGTTCTTCATACTAGGAACCTGTCTTGCATGAGCCAAAAATGGATCATCAAATCTTCCTAAAGAGTTTAAATCATTAAGAGTACTTTAACTCCCCTTCATTTTTAGTTCTTTTAACTAAAAATAGATCATATTTGATCCCTTTTTATACCTTCCATATTATATGTTTAAGAAGATACAACATGTATTATAGTTGTACTTTTTGTAGATATCACTAGAGAATAAAAACATCATCTACCAATTTCTTAATAGGAGAAAAAAGAAAAAAGAAAGGGTAATTATTCAAGAGAAGTTTATTTCAACAAATTTTTTTGATTAGCACTTCTTCTAATATGGAATAAAAATATTCAACTTGAACAACTTATGACTTCAAAAAATTAAATGAATATTTAAAAGAGTTCATTAGTTTATTTGAAATAATTCATATTTTTAGAAATATATTGATGACACCTTTAGTCAATTTAAACAATGTCATACGAAAAAATTAACATTACTTTTTTAAAGCTTTTATTCAAATTATGTGTTGAAGTCTAACATTTTTTGGCTTAATTTCACAGTTGACACCTTATAATATAACATCTATATATATATATATGCAAAAAATTTAAAATAGATAAAAAAAGTCTTTTAAAAAACATAGTATAGCTTTTGCTGCCTCTTTGACAAAGGTTCAAGTTTATAGATAATCAAAGGAGAAAAATATTGCATTATTATTCAACTTAGTAATTCAAAGGATCAAAATTTTCAACTATAAATCAATAGTTTTTTTTATCTCAAATTCTTTCACATAAGTTATAAGGTCATATACTTTCATAACCTGTATAAATATACAAGTATAGCCTAAGATGCAAACTCATTGATTGAAAGCAAACATTAAAATAAAAAATCTTATATTTGAAGAATAAGACTTATTTTATTATAGCACTTATAGCACCTAACTTAGATAGTATCTTGAAATACTAGCGATGGTATAGTGGCAAGTTGGTGTGGCAAATGAGCTAGTGTGGTGGCAAGTTAGCTATTAAGATGACTTGGCATGGTGGTGAGTTGGCATGATGATAAGTTGACATGGTAGTGAGCTGGCATGCAGTGAACTGTATGGAAGATGAACTGGTATAGTAGTAGTGCGGCGAGTTGGAATGACATCAAGCTGGCAACGATAGTGAGCTTTTTAAGAAAAGAGGACAACATTCGTAAGAGAGGCAACCACAGCCAAAGGACATAAGACGAAGAGAAAACCAATGCTTCAGGTTAGCTAAAAGTTAAAAATTTTAATTTAGTTCTTATTTTTTTTAAATTTACACTTTGCACTTGATATTAACCGATATTTTTAAATAACTACTAGTATCGATTAAAAATTTCAGTTGATATGGTATTGTTTATTTGAGTACCATTTTTTGGTTGGTATATACTAGCCAAAATGGTATAATACACCAATCACTAGTATCAACTAAATGTAATATGAGTGTCCATCCATTAACCATATTAGCAAAAATAATGTTTTGACCTAGGTTATATGAATTTTGAAACGTTAATCACTAAATCAAAACCTCTTAAAAGTTAAGTACTTAATTGAAGAATTTCAAAAGTTACACTTTTAGATTTGTTATCTCTTATATTAATGTTTAAAATATAATTTTTTGGCCTTTTCAATTCTTTAAAAGTTTTTTTACTTCAAAAATTTCATACAAAACTCTCATAATTTATAAAAATTTCATTACAAATTCTATTAAATCATTTTATTTATTCTTGCACATATAATATTAATAGGCTTACAATCTAGTTAACTCAGTAACTCATATAAATATCCAACACATTCACACACTCAGCAATCATTTTTCTCTTTTTAATTCCAAACACCTAAATACCCTCTTTTTTACCCACAAATTCGAATATCTTGTAATACCCGATACCCGATAATGAAATCGACATACCGAGTGTTACCATATTCTTAAATACCTAATACTTCAAACTACAACATTTTCTATTTAAACCTCATTAATATACTAATTACTATTCACTTAAAAAAATTTAGACAGAGTTTCCTCTATATTTACTTAAAACCTTATGCAAGAAACTTCAATAAACTTCTTATGCATGTTTCTTAACTATCCATCCCCATGTCAGACTCCTTGAAAAAAATAATTTACCTATCCTCCAATACCTTTCAACACATCTAAACCATATTTCATTCATAACTTTCATTTATTCATATATAATTCACATTAAAATCCTTAAGATCCTTCACTTCTTTATATGTACATGTCATAACCAAAAACCAAATAAAAATTTATAGTACATCCACCTCCAAATCTTTCAGGGTCCTTTATATGACTCTTGTCTTGTAGTAGATCCACCATAGCTTTCTTTTAGTTCCCTTCAAAACCTACGCGTGGAAAGAAAATCCACATTAGGCTATATGCTTAGTGGTGTTCAAACAATTCCATTTGTCATTCAATTTAATTCATTCAATCATCTCATGCATGATATATAATATTTTGCACATATAAGTATCTTCATTTATTTTTAAGCAGAAATAGGCATTTAAAAATCAAGTTATGAAACATAAACATGTATCTATTATAATAGTTTATATTGAAATATACAATGATCTCATTTGAAGTCCTTTATCACTAATCACACATTTATCTACTTTCTGTAATTGCCCCAAAGTAAAATCCATCAAAATTGGATCACTGAGCTAAATAAACGGGATTTTAAAAATACAAGATAAGGTTCTCAGAACTATACGATCCAATTTTTTTATAAACATTCACATTGGAATTGAGCTCTAAGAGCCATACAATTCATAACCCAAATCAAATATCTTACATCAGAATCGAGCTCTCGGAGCCATATAGTCCGGTAACATATATCATGACATAGTACTTCTAATTTCCTAATTGGCATGCCAACCTTATCACATTCCTCCAATTCTTATCTATTTACTCGGGGCAAATCTAATTAAATTCCATTGAAATTTAATGATAATCACTCATAATAGCCAATTCAAGTTATTCCATATTTGACCAAAGCAAATGTCATTCTTTAACATCATTTTTCTGTTATTGGTTTTAATTTAATTCATAGAACATTCAAGACATATTCATCTCATCAATTAGTCAAAAATAACATGCATAACAGGTTTCTCAATTTAAATATAATGTATACCAATTGGGGAAAAATACAAATTATAAGTCCAAAATCTCAATTAATCACATATAATACTTCATTTAACATCCAGTTAAATATTTTTAACAACAATTTCATAAACCCCTAATTTTTACTCAAGAACCCTAAATTTCCCAATACATAATTTTTAGGAAAAAGTAGAATTGCAAGAACACATACCAAATTGATGTCCAAATCTTCAAATTAAACTTCCATAAACTT
>JAOQMP010000008.1:21818070-21848399 GCA_027563575.1 Erythroxylum pedicellare
GCTTCTTGATGTAGCATATAGAAGTGACAATGATCTTCTTCAATGATTGTTAGTGACCCCCAAAGATGCATGTAGGCTCACCCATAAACTTATTCTTTGATACAAATCAACTTCATCTTCACACATTAACAAAATTTTCAAACAAGAGGCATTTCATCAAATACCTAATATGTATCAACAAATCATCCCAACTTCACAAGCAAATTTAAAAACTGAACCTTCTAACACTAACATTTCAACCTTAAATATTCTTATCCATTCACAAAATACTCAAACATACGAAACAAAATACTCAAACATACTCAAAAATACTTAAATCAATCCATGTTGAAACTTTATACCTCCACGAAAATGCAACAATGGTGGGAGAAGACGACTAGCTTTCGACGCACCACAAACTGACAACAACATCGACGACAACGCATCACCAACTAACGACAATGCATTGGAGAAGAAGACGCAGCAGGGAGGAGAAGAAGAAAGAAGGAGAGCTGATAGTGGGGGGGAAGGAGGGTCTCGGGTGTGTTTTAACGTTACCAAATGACGTCATTTTCTTTAAGTTAATAACGTTCAATTATAAAAAGACGACGACGTATAGGTTGGAAATTTATCAACAGAATTTTTCGTCACTAATATTCCATTGGAAAAGTCAAAACTTCATTATTTCGTCATCAATTTTCGCCTTAATTGTCGACGATATTGTTCCGTCGCTCAATTATATTTTCTCGTCAAATTTTCCGACAGACAAATAAAAACCATCGGTAATTTGCAACGGATTATTTTTCGTTGTCAGTTTTCCATTTTCAATTCCTATTTTCTTTGTAGTGAAAATAACTTTTTTAAATAATGAACTCGAGAAGGTCTCATTGTTGAAAAAAAAAAGAAATAATTTCTATTTGCTGAAGAAGTTTTTGTATAAATTGAAATAATCACTCATTTACAATCGGTTATGACTATACTAATAATCAGTATGACAGTTGCATTTTATATAAATTTTTCTCTTATTTTAAAACACAAATTTGTTAATAATTTACTTTCTCTTATTGCTGTATATAACCTTAAGTTGGAATATTTGCATCTTAAAATAACATTTTTACATAATGAAATCGAAAATAACTTGAAGGTTTCATCGTTGGAAAAAAATTAAGCTTGCTTGTTAAAGAAATCTTTTAACATATTAAAACAATTAAACTATAGTAGTTTATTGCTATTTCTTTGACTAAATATTTAACATTTTGGGACGGTGAAATTGCATAAAGATATTGTCCAGTTCAAATGAAAGCGAAGATTTATTACATGTAACTTAAATAAACTTTAAAAAATCGATGACAAATTTAAAGTTGTCTTTAAAGATGATCCAATGACTTTACAACCCTGTCAAATAAACAAATTTCGTCACATAAAGTAAAACGGCATCTTTCCTAGCTAATCTATGCTTACAACTTGGCTTCATAACCATGGTTAACCAACGCAGACACCCGGATCATTCTCCCCGGTGCGATCATCTTCGCTAACATAAGCGGCCAAGTTTAGGTAACTATCCTGACTCTGATCATTTCTATCTCTCCATCTAGCTCTGCAAATCACGCAGCTCGTAGCTCTCCTTCCCCTGCTCCTTTTCCACCGCTTTAAGCACTCTTCATGTACTACATTCCTGCATGTTCCACAAGCCACCACCTTCTCTTCCTTCTCGATTTCATCTAGACAAATTGGGCACGTTGTTCCATCTTCAACCTCAATATTGTTATCACCAACCTGCCTCGCTTGAAAGAATAGCTCATGAAACCTCTGGCGGAGGCTGGCTCCGGCCAGTGCATCGGGGACTGTTTGTGTGCCGAGTAGACGGTTAAGCTGGCACGGGCGGAGGGATCTTCTCCGGAGGCATGCATCGTCAAGAGGAACACCTAATACGCGAATGAAAACGAACAAGATGTGTTTACAGGGAGTAGTTCGGTCGGGGCAGGTACATGAAGGGTTGGACGTTAAAGTGACGGTGTACACGTTTCCGGTTGCACCTAATATGAAGAAGTTGGATTGGGAGCGGTGGAGGAGACGGAGGCGGTGACGCAGGGCTCGGATAATGCGGTCCGCCAATGGTAAGCGGAAATGGTGGTGGTGGTGGGCAGAGGAAGAAGTGGAGGGCAGCGATTCCATGAGGAAAGAGACAAAGAGGAAGTTGGGATAGAGGGACAAATGGATAAGAACGGAAGCTTTAAGGAAAGGGTTTGTGTTTGTGTGTGGGGATTGATAATGGAGTTTGAACTTGAGGATATGCTTTGCGTAAAAGAGTGGAGGGGTACTGCTATTGCATTTGCGTTTGCAATTCCATAGAATGCTTTTGTTTTTGTTATAACTTGTAATTGATTGCCTACTTTTCTTGAGTACCTTTCCGTGTTCACTCTCCTGCCAAAAGCCCAAACCTTGGCTGTTGGGCTCCTCGACCAACACATACCCACCACGTTCTAAGTTAATTTTTCAGTTGGCGGAAACGACGTCGCCTTCTCAATCCTCCTCTCCTGTAATTGTAAATTACTAATTAGTTTGCTGAAATTGAATTCCTCCACTGCTGTCTGCTGCTGCTTAATGTTATCACTACCAATCAACCAACCAACAAACCATGTGGTGGGCTTCAAGTACCGAGGTGCTTCTTGCCTTTTCGTTTCTTTCGCTTTGATCTTTTTTGGTCCCTTTCACTCCAAGGACACTTCTTTTACATAACTCCTCGTTTTTGTTTTAAATGTTCAAGTTCTTAGTTTAAATTTTAACTTAATGCATTTCCGGCCCCAGAAGCCGCAGAAACGGGAGGGAGGAAGAGCAGAAGGCCTATCCGAGAGTTTCAGGCCAGAGAACTTCATTCCTGGCATTGTCATTGGCTTCATTCTTGGATTCTTCTTGGATTTATCAAATCCAACTAAGAATTACGCTAAGAAGAAGAATTCTTTGCCAGGGAAGTCCCAACTGCGATCTCTTGTCCCAAAAGCTGCTGACCAAGACCTTAAAATGGTATGTCTCCAAGTGTCTTTAGATTTCTGTTTTGAAGTTCATCCAATCTTTTGATATTAATTAGATTAGTGCCTCTGTGTTTCCCTGCTGTTTCTTGAGAAATTTGACATGTAATCATTAGAAAGAGGTACATCATAGTATAAGGAAAGCTAAATTGTTTTGATGTTCCATTGTTCTCCTAAATAGTCTTTTCAAGGTGGTGGCAGTCATGAATGGTTTTGAAATTCATGAAACTCGTCACCCTTTTTATGCTGAAGCACGTTATTTATATCCATGACAATAAACATGTTTCCTCTGAAGTCCCAAGGATAATTTTGGATGCAATTGATGTTTGAAGTTTTGTAATTTCTTCTTCATCAGTCTTCAGTTTCCTTGAAAAGTAACATGTTTCTCAATCAAAAAGCTCAATTTGATTTGAAGTTCTTGTTGTTCTTGAAACGGTTGGAATACCTTATCATTTTGACTAGCACCAATTGTGGCCTAGGCTTATTTGACCTAGCTTGTTATATATTCAATGAATGCCTAATGGGAAGAACTTGGGTTTAGTTGGGTAACACCTCTAATTCATCCTGTTGTGTTGGAAAGTTCCTGGCCCTCAACTAATTATTGATCAGATGGCTAATATTTGTCGCAGGTTTTGGTGGTCAGGCAAGACTTAAAGATGGGTCAAGGGAAGATAGCATCTCAGTGTGCTCGTAAGATAAACTTAGTACATTTTAAACTTTTCATTTTCTTGACTATTTATTGCAACGTTTGCGCATTCTGCTTTGCATTTTTCTTGAGTTCCTGATCGTTGATGCAGATGCAGCCACTGGCATGTATGCAGAGCTAATGCAAAGGTATATGGACGTTACTTGCGAATGAGCTTAAGGAATTCTCATTGGCTGTCAAACACCATTTTTCATTCTTCCATGTGTTTGAAGTTCACACGTCTTTTAGATTATTGTTGTAGGAGTCTACTTTTTGGTAGTTACAATCTAAGCTATGTCTTCCAATTGGAATTCTTATGCTCTCTATTCATTCCAGCCATCCGTCACTTTTGAGGAAGTGGGAGGAAAATGGACAGCCTAAAATAGTGGTCACATGCAAAAACCAACAAGAAATGTAAGCAGGTGACTTCATGAGTTTCGCATATGTCGGTTGTTAATATTTATCAATGACAGCATAAGATCTCTCTCTTATTAACTTACATTAGAAGAACTTATTCTTTCAGGAATAAGCTAAAGGAAGCAGCTGAGGACATTGACCTTCCAAGTTTTGTTGTCTCTGATGCAGGAAGAACACAGGTTTAAGCCACATAAGTCAGCTTCAAATGACTTGAGTTTGACTTAGGTCTAGTTGCAAAGGAATTTTAAACAAAATGCAATTACAATGGCCCATACCAAGAAATCTTTCTTTTTTTCCAACTTGAAGTTGTATTTGATGGCATTGTCTTCTTTTTCTCTTATTAAAGCATAATTTGTTAGGACTTCTGTAATAAACAATTTCTTCACTGATAAAACTGCACTTATTTTGTCAGAAGAAAAGCTCAACACTAGCTTCAGATGAACTTTTTTGGAGATAGAGTTACTACTTTTTTCCCTGTAGATTCTTTGTTTAACACGATGTGGATTGGAAATAACTTTTCAAGTCTGCAATTAGACATAATAAGTTGACTTATGTTGGGAAATCTTTGAGAGTGTGTTTATTCCAAACAGGTGTTGGCTGGCTCAAATACTGTTCTTGCCATTGGGCCAGGTATGCACATATCTGTTTACTACCAATTTGAATTAATTCTTCCTACTCTTTATCAAAGTTTATTCAACTGTTCGACATGTTAAAACTTGGATTTACTTTTATCCTGAAACGAAAAGGACATTTATTTATTTGCTGCTATATTATTTATCTTTGAATCATGTCTATGCTTTAAATTCATACATAAGCTAAAAATTTGAGTTTCCACCAAAAGCAGGAAAAGTGTTACTTTTGTTGCTTGTGAGCAGGGTCAAGGGCATTGGTAGATTCAGTTACGGGGAAGCTGCGCCTGCTCTGATATTCTCTACAAGCAGAAATCAAGTGATTGTGCATCAGAGGTGAATGCGTAGCCCATTCCAGCTAATTCTAGTACATATTCTTGAAGCAGTGAAGCAGTGGCATTCATCCTTTATGGTTGGACAGAAACGAATCAGTGTAGATGCTATACCAAGAATTAATTTTCTTTTATCCTGAATAGGAAAGTTTTCGTGTCAACGTAGGTGCATGGGTCTGGTGGGTGAAGTCTTTTTTTTGTTACCTGGAACTATCCATCATTTTATGCTACCTCTTCACATTAATAATTGCAATCAGGATAGGTTGGATTGACAACTCGTCACTTGATGAACTAGATGTAGTAGTTTCGCTGTCAGCTTTCCTCTGGTCCTGTTAACAGGGCTTAGTTTATGCAATCCGGTTTTAGTCCTAATGTCGTAGCATTCTGAGTCCAAAAACTGGCTAAACTGTGACACTTAGTGCATTGTTTGTTTAACAGGATGCAAGTCCTAGATTAGTGCACTTGTCAGCACCTGAATGGGTTCCTTAAGGATTTCGTTGGTAGTTCGAGCTGGCTGTTGGTCGTATAGTACACCTAAAAATGGGGGTAAATTGAATGCGTGCAATTATTTAATTTCTTATAAACCACTTGGCATATTGATGTAATGCAATGTCCAATAGTAAGGGTTCTAATCAAATGAACTTTAAACAACACATAATAATTTCAATTGAAGTAGAGTATGTAATTTCAAGTGCAAGTAATAATAAATAACATGGAATATAAAAGAGTAAGGACGTGTTAAACAAATCAATTTATAGGGGGTTTAATTAACAATTTTGATTTATGTTCACTTTTTAGGTTTTAGTTGAAAATTTTGTTAGTGCCTTTTTTAATAGGTGAAATGTAGCTTTTATATAATTCTTTTTTTTTTTTTTCTAGTAAAGAGGAATTCTCGCAACATCCTTCTTTTATCTACGGTGTTCTTTCTTTTGTCAATGTAGAATAACCTCACGTCTTAATTTGTGATGTGTGGAGGAGAATCATTTGCAACAAATCATTGTGTTGTTTGATGCATAAAACCATGACTGTAAGTAAATACTGCACAATTTATACACAGTCAAGCAAGAATCATTTTAATCTTTTTGACTCATCAACATGTCAACAGACCCTTCAACAATTTAATTGTGAAGTATTTATACCAAAAACACTTGATCATAACTATTAAGGTAAAAAAAAAAGTCATTTTAATAATTAGTTTTAGCAATATACATCGACTTAACTTTTTATGGGGTCAATTTATATCTATGTAGATCAACCAATAGGTCAATTGATGTAGTGGCTGACCTATACCTTACATAATGTGATCGATTTATGTTGAGTTTTAAGAAATAGTCAAGATATTACTTTTTTGGTTAAATAAAATATAAAGTCCATAACTTAGATTTTGTGTTAGATGATTTACTATTATATATAATACATAGACTCTTATGTTCTTGTTGTTGTTGTTGATGGAATCTTATCTATTAACTGAATTAGTTATAGAATTAAGAGATATACTATTATTAAGAATGCTTAGACTATTATCTACTAGTTGAATTAGTTACAAATATATAGCTAGGTCTTAGTCATTAATAGTTATACTTACTCATGAAAGAATAAAAAGAATAATTGATTTTCCTTATAAAGCTTTTATGGTATCAAAGGTATATGCTCTTAACTTTTCCACCATTTTCTAACATCCAAAATAACTATGAATGACTCAACAAAAAGATTAGACATCTTTAAAAATTTATTGAAGTGCATCTAACCTGCACCTATAACATCCAATGATGTTTTTTCCTCTTAAAATTCTACCTTATAACTTCTGATTCATAAGTTCAATGGGAGGAATTGTCTTTAATAGGCACATTTACGAAGTTGATAATTAATAGAAGAGGAAAATGAGGTCACCTTATAAATGAAGTAACATAACCTACATTAAATGATCCATATTACAAAAATGACATTCTGAAAGCTTCTGTGTCATTATATGACTCATCAATTCTACGAAACAAG
The DNA here is from genome assembly GCA_027563575.1 of Erythroxylum pedicellare. Classification (NCBI taxonomy): domain Eukaryota; kingdom Viridiplantae; phylum Streptophyta; class Magnoliopsida; order Malpighiales; family Erythroxylaceae; genus Erythroxylum; species Erythroxylum pedicellare. The sequence continues at coordinate 21,825,137 of JAOQMP010000008.1, forward strand.
TAAATGGAAACTGATTGTTATAATTTTAAACCATAGGTTTACAATGTAGCTGTAGCTAGCACTAACAAGTATGGGTTGATCCCACAAGGACTATAAATCCTAGTAATGGCCTCTTTTCTATTATCTAACCATCGAATAATATGGTGATTTAATTTAAAACTAAACTAAACTAGAACTCAACGCAATAGTGAACTAGGAATCAGATAACATAACAATTAGATAATATCAAATAGTTAGCACCTAGGTAATGAATCCCACTAAGATCTCTTAGGCATTAACCTTTTATCATGCAATTCAATTATTGATCGACCGTGAAAATTTCTATTTTATACTAATATCTTTCTCAAGACTATTAACAACTAATCCTTGGTTGATTAACTAAAACCTCTTTCTAGTTAAAACCTTTAAGTTCGCATTATTCCATTTGTGAATTTCTCTATTATGTTGGACTCTCATCTAGAGGATTTATGTTAACTTATCTCTAAGTTTGCATGGACCTCCTTCCAATTATGGTAGATCTTAATAAGAGGATTTCTCAATCTTAATCATATGAAATCAAATATTAAACTAATGCACTAGAAATATTAATTCAAGAATGAAAACGTATAATTGAATATTAATGAATCAATCAATCAAATTGCATTAAGCAAAGAATCAAATTATAGTATCCATCCCTACTTAGGGTTCATCCTACCTAGGCAAAAAATAAACTTAGTTCCTAAAAATATCAACTGAAACAAACATCGAAAGTTTAAAAGAATAATTAGAAAGAAAAGAATCGATAGATATGTATATCCCCCTTTTCTCCAATGAAATCCCTTAGAATCTTTGATGGAAAGTTGCTCTCTATGAGATCTCTTGAAGTAATCTTTGGATTTTCCTCATCCTAGGTTTAGAATTGTGTCTCTAACTCTAACTTTGGCTGTAACTTCGAACTCTAGTTGTTTTTTTAGTCTCCTCTTTATAATTGCCTTTCATATTGCAAAATTAGGGTTTTTGAATTATACTCAATCAGTTACATGGTCATTTAAGTGACCATCTATCTCAAAAACACTTCAATATAGCGACTTTATATGTTCTTATTTACTTATATGGGCAAGGGACATGGTCGTGTATGTTATATAGGCTTATATCTTTATACTGGTAAAAACAATGTCTTCAAAGCTTTACAAATTTATAGTCTCTTACATAGTCCCTTTAAGTGACCATCTATCTAAAAAACACTTTAATATTACGACTTTATACGTTTTTAGTTACTTGCATGGGCAAGGGACATGGTCGTGTATGTTACTTATATAGGTTTGTATTTCCATAAGGGACAAAGATGTTTTCGAAGCTTTACACATTTATAGTGTCTTACACAGTCCTTTTACACGACCGTGTATATTACTCACATAGGGGTGTACATCTTCACACGAGTTTGTATGTCTAAAACATCTGTAATTTTTCTATTTTGTGTTTTTTAATCTCTTTTGCAATTACCAACAAACACAGAATCTTTAAAAGAGCAATCATTCAACAAAGAAGAAGTAAAGAAGTTGGAGAATGCAGTTTTGAGCGAGAACGCTCAATGAAGAAAATCAAACTACCAAAGAAGCAAACTGACCCAGGGAGTTTTTATATCCCTTGTATTATTGGTAGTTTAAAAGTAGATAAGGCTCTAGCTAATCTAAGGGCTGGCATAAATATGATGCCTTATACTTTGTTTGAAAAAATGGGAATAAGAGAACTTGAACTGACTAGGATATGTGTGTAATTAGCTGATAGAACAATAAAATGTCATCATAGAAGATGTACCTGTTAAGGTTGATAAGTTTACTTTCCAAACTGATTTTATAATTCTTAACATCGAGGAGGATATGGAAATACGTTTATTCCTTGGACAATCAATCTTAGCGATTGCCAAGTCAATTATAGATGTTGACAAAGGCAAGTTAACTTTGAAGGTAAGGGATGAAGATATTATATTTAGAGTTTTTGATGTCAAAAATAATTTTCTAAAAGTTTTGGATGTTATTGAGGCTAACGAGTTGTGTCAAGATATTTTGCAGGACTCTACACTTAAGTATCCAGTAGAACCATTGCAAATTTAAGGAAATAAACTAAAAAAGAAGTGTGGTGCTAAGGCATAAGGTAGCCCACTTGTAGGTTATGAAACCTATGGTAAGGCTACAATAACACAATTTATATAAGCCACATTTAGTGTAAAAGTTACGTCAAGCCAACGACGTTAAAGAAAGTGCTACATGCGAGGCAATCCATGAGTTAGTTTTAATTTTATTTTCCATATTATTTTGATTTTTATTTAATCTTAGTATAGGTTTTAATTATTTTTGTTTTTTGTATGTTGTGTTTTAAGATAGAAAGATTGAGCATAATTAGCACGTTAGGGTATGCGTGTTTACGCGTTATAATGCTAAAGTGCAAAATTTTTATGTTTGAGCATCAAAGTTTAAAGTTGCACACATTTATAGAGAGTTGCATGCTCTCTAGACACACTGGTGTAGTTTTAAATAATTTGCACATTTACAGAGAGTTGCATGCTCTCTAGACACATTGGTGTAGTTTTAAATAATTTGCACATTTATAGAGAGTCATTGGTGTAGTTTTAAATATTTTGTACATTTACAGAGAGTTGCATGCTCTTTGGACACATTGGTGTAGTTTTAAATATTTTGATACACGCTCGTGTACCAAACTGTGTAAACCTACAAAAATTTATGATTCAATGATATACATCGTTTAATGCATGGTTGTGGATTAGACTATATAAGTCCACGATACACTTTAAAAAGCCATAACTTCTTTTTTTTTAATCACTTTTCCCTCTCTCATTGTCGTTGTCGCTCTTGCTTTCTCCAAGCCTAATTTTTGCAAATTTCTTGCAATTTATCGACACCCAAGTAAGTAATCTTATCAATTTCAACTGTTTATGCATGTTTAATTGGGTGTTGTGTGTTATTTAGTTTAATTATGCTTAAAAATTCTTGAATTGAGAAATTGGGGATTTATGCAAACTTTTGTGATTTTTGTCTAATTGTGATTTATTTCAATTTTAGGTTTAAAATGGTAATTTAACAATTAAATTAGTGAATTTGTTAATTACAAGATTTCTAGTTTTAATTTTGATATTAATTAGTTTGTTAGTTGGTTTTCTAATTAAGTTTGTTTAATTGTTTATTTATTTATTTGTGTTAATTTATTAATTATTTCTATATTTTAGTTTTTCATTGATAATTTGTTTTAACAGTTAATATTTAGTGAGCATAATCAAGTTGTAGCCACAATGATAAGATCACAACATAAAAAGGAGACCCCTAGAAAGAGACAACAAGGAGAAGGATCTTCCCTTATAGACCAGCCTCTAGAGCAGTCACAATGCTACTGTTTAATGTCGAGGCCCAGGAGGAACAGTACCATCATTTGAAAGATCAAAAGTTCAGCACGAGCAGATTCATTGATTGGGAGGCACTTGAGCAACTTGGCTTAGCCCAATAAGTTTAGGATCTATATGACATTGGTTCGTGGTCTTGGTTCTTCAAAATTATGGAACCTATTTATTAGGAGCTTACATTAGGGGTCCTCTCCACATTCTTCATACAGAGGTTGCTACAATGAGGATTGTCTTAACATATTCCAGTTCTGGATGATGGGAGAAATGTTTCAGACGAGCTATATGAAATTCTCCATCACAATGGTTCTTTACGATTGGGAGTATGTGGGGACACTGGAATATATTACACTACGGATAGACTTTCCTTATGGCTTGTCCCCTCGACACTTCTGACGTACGATCAACACGCATGACAACTATGGCCCAACAAGTCCAAAGCTTGTACATTGCAGCATCCTACGCTTAGATACATCCACGATATTCTGGGTCACAAGCTGAGCGATTGGGTTGACAGCTAGGGATTTGTCAGGAATATAGACATTAACTACCTATGGAGTATAAGTGAGCGGATGAAAATTCACCTGGGACATGCCCTTGTCCAATTCATTAGGCATTAAAGCGAAGACAGAAAGGCAGACACAATTTATGTTAAATGCAAAACCTATCTCAAGTAAAGATATCATTACAGGAGAGATGGGTGGGCAAGCTTGTGGGAATTCAAAAGACTATCTAATAATAACAAGTGGAGTTTATTGAGCAAGTAGGATAACTCGAGACTACAGTTAAGTGACCAGGAAGACTTAAGCCTACAGTCGGATGGATGGGAGAGTTAATGTTATTAATAATGAGCCATCTAGGCATCGATTTCTAGCCTCCATCATCTAGCAAAGGTACTTCTTCTGCAGCCTTACACCAGTACAGGATAATCCGCTTGAGGACTCTCCTTCATCTAACCAGCCAGGATCACATAATGAGGGAGATGCTTGTTTTTGTTTTTTTTCTTTATTAATTGTGTATTTATTATTTTCTTTTCTCTAACAATATAATTAATGTTATTTTTTATTCTTAATTTTTTGTTTGTTATTTTATTTCTTTTATGTTTTAATCCCTTTTTGTTTATTTTTTGCAAGGATGTAGTCTAATATTGGATGGATCAGAATTTAGAAAAATCGTCTTACTCAGGAAAGTGCCACTAAACTTTCTCCCTTATAATATATACTTATATTGTATACATTGGAGACAATGTACAACTTTAAGAATGGGGAAGGGGTTAATGATTTGTAATAATTTCTTTAAGCTTATTGTAATCTTGGTTATTAAATTTTATGAACTGATATCTTGACTTAATTAAAATCTTTCCATCAATGCTATACTTCATTATTGAATATTGATTTGAATTAGTATGCAAAAGGATGATAGTTAGAATAAATTTACTTTTATAAGTTATATTTTTAGTATTCATTGATACAATCAAGTTGAATGAAAATTGTATACTATTGAGACATATATATACCCATCTTTTTTGTGAGCTTTTAAGTCTATGAGTGAAATTTTCAAAAAATTTAAACTCTTCTATTTTTTTCATGTATGTTATCATATATAGTGGGATGGTTTTAGAACTTACTTGAACTATACATATTAAGACCATATTTGTTAAATTAGAAGCATTGGAGTGATAAAGCCACTTATAATCAATAATTTGTTTTAGCCTATTTCTTTGATAGTTACCTTACCCATAATTTATCCTTTAGGAATAACCAAGTTTGAGCTTTAGCCTTTTTTATTGTTTAAAACCAATATATTAAACTTTACCATATTTTTATTTGAAGCCTTTTCATTATTATATGATGCCCTGTGTATTTGTAAACAAGTTTCTTGTAATTTTTCTTATGTAAATTTCCTTCAATTCATCCCTTTTTATTATCCCCACCATATCATACCTAAGCCCCTTTACAATCTGTATAAAGACCTTTCGATTTTTATTTCTAGTTTATACATAAGTGGTGGAGATGTGATAATATTTCAAGCATATGATAAGAGTTCCACTAAGCACTGATTTGAGAGTTTTGATACTTTTCACCCTAACATTTGAGTGCATTAAGTGAAATCTTAGTGAGAGTGTAAAGGTTTATGCTTTTAATTTCGATGTGATTATTGATATAATTACTATTAATATTGACTTAGGAAGTTAAATTTAGGATAACTTAGCTCTAATTGTATGTTAATTTGATTCAATATGAAATGATGATTTATAATATGAATGGAAAAGTTAAGATTAATGAGGGATGGATGTCGTAATTTTAATAATTTTGACTATGGTTTGCTTAAACAAGCAAAAGCTTAAATGTGAGGATGTTTGATAGATACATATTTGACTATATTTATACACCCATTTTTGATGTATTTTGCTTGATATTTTATACTTTTATTGTATATTTGGTACTTAATTTGCTTTAAGTGCACTTGTAAGTTATAGTTGCCTTCACAGACTAAAAGGAAAAGAATTCAAATGAAAACACAGCAAAAACAAAGATTTGAAACAAATAAGGGATACACGATTGTGTTTATGGCTGTGTAAATCTCATAGCTCGTTCAAAATCATGAATTCTGGAGATTTTGGGATATACATGGTGTTGTAAATGCCTATATATCATATCTTGTATGTCCTAGAATCCCTTAAAATTACTATAAAAAGATGTGGGCAGAGGTAAAAGAGAAGAGGAGACTTATAGAGGTGATTCTAAACGTGGACAGCTTTAAGAAGGGACAATAGTAATCCAGAGAAGTGGAAAGCATGAAGAAATCATTAATAAATCCAATAGATTAAAACATCAAACCTCATTTGATGGAAAAAAAAGGAAGATTTAGAATTATGAACTCTTTTTTCTATTCTTTTTTTTTCCTATTTATGCTTGATTTTGTTTTTCTATCATATGTAACTAAACATCTTTAATGTCTAGGTGTGATGCACCCTAGCTTGTGTTACAATATGTTTTGATTCTTTTATTTAATGTAATTATTTTGATTGATCTATTGTGATTCAATTATGTGTTTAACATATGTTTTAGTAGATCTAAAATATAGTATGTAATCTAATTTCATAACATAGAGATAGAGTAACCCTATGCATGAATAAATCTACTATAATTAAAAGGAGTTAATTGCAAACCTAGAAATAGGTTAACATAAATCCTCTGGATTAGGACCAAACCTAATAATAGAATTCAAAAATTGGTAAATCAATCTTAGAATCTTTAACCTAAATAAATTTTGTTGATAAACCTAATATTAGTTGTTAGTAGTCTCAAGTGAGTTATTAGCATATGATAGGAACTTCTATGATCTAATAGTTAATAAAACAATTACATAATAAAAGGTCAATCATCTAAGGGTTTTAGGGGGGTTCATCACATAGACACTAATTCTTGATATTGATTATTTTCTAAAAGACTTCTTTATTCTCTGCTCATTATTCTTTCCTACTTTATTTTGCTATTTTAGTATTATTTTAACTAAAAGCCAACATCCAATCCATAGGCTAGATAATAGAAGAAAGGTAATTACCAATAATTATTGTCTTTGTGGGATTGACTTGTACTTGCATATGTTAGCTACAGTTATGCCATGAACTTGTAGTTAATTCAATATTGAATAAGTTAAAATCTAGTCAATCAACAATCAAACCTAACTTTTTGCTTAAACAATCATATCACTTTCTTCAAATGTTTAGGTCTAGTTTACTTCAATATGCTTATCCCTTTCCTTTATTTAGTTCTTTTAATTTTAATTCAAGATCATTAAATCATATATCTCTTTTCATAAGTTAAATCTAATCTATTTCTTTGACTTATTACTTTATAGGAAATCTTTTCAAGTTTTTAAGATAATCAAAAATTAGAATTTCCTTTTCAATTTCTATGACACATTTTATAAAATTTTATTGCTTTATTTTAACCCTAGGTAAAATCACAAACTCCTAAATATTCACCTTATGCTTTATTTATAATTCATTGACATGTTTTTAAAATTCACACCCAAATTTTCTTTTTAAAAAATATCTAAATTTCTAAAACCTTTTTCAGACCTGGTAATTATTCAACTGAGTAAAATAAGGTGCTTGACACCCTTCCTATTTTATAGTTTTTTTTCCTTGAACTCATTTTTTAGTTTATGATGTTTTTAGCTTTTTCATTTGTAAGAACTAACTATATAGAAATTGATTAGATTGAAAAGTTGTAATGTTCCTTTCCTATAGGTTTCCTCCATCTTCTACTAATAAGGTAAGGTGGCAACTTCATTGAATATCATTTTTCAATTTTCGTTCTCATTCATATTAATGGAGTCCAAGAATGTTAGCAATACTCGCTTTATGAAAGCTTAAAATTTCCTCTTAAACTTAGAAATATGTGTGCATTAAGACAAAAAAATGAATGATAACGCAGTTCTAAGTCTAAAAAGAATTACATGAAAGATTACATTGCACTTAATATAATTTTCTTATAAAACACTGTTGACTTTTTTTTTATAACTTTGCTTGTTACTTTGTTGTCTAGAGAAAGAAATTCTAGCTTTTGTTTAAGCTCTCCCCTCTCTATATTCTTATCATGGCATACATGTTGCATTAAACCTTTTGTTTCAACTTGTTTCTCACCTCTTCTTCAGCTATCTCCTCCCTTTAAATATTCCTTTTCTATCTTAGCTTCACTTAGTTTTTTCCTTGTTATTTGTTTCTCCTTTTTCTTATAACTTTTCTTCCTACCAACTCCACTGTTTACCATCTTTTTTTTCCCCATTTTTTGCAATGTCAAAAAACACTTTAGAATTCCTACCCCAGCCTAATCCTCACTCCGTCTAAGCTTCAGCCTTGTACCTTAACCTCACTAGCTCCATTCAACTGCCTCTAATTTTTGAGAGTTCTACAAAACATTCATTCTAGTTATTACAAAAAATCATGGAATTACGTTATTGTTGGCTTAAATATAAAGATTTGGTTGAGTCATGACCCTCCTAACATGAATGTTGAGAATCATATTGTTGCTTCTCCATTAGATACTTTAAAACCAAAGCTAAAATATGGAATACAAAGCTTACAAATTTCATTATGGACAAAAGAATACCATATTTAGTCATGAAACCATAGGACAATAATGATTGGGAATACCTTGATTTAAATGAAATCCTTGTAAACAACCAAGGCATAGTTTTCTTTATATTTCACAATAACTTCTATAAGGAAGGTCTTTGAATTAGGTACTTTCATGTGCAAAATAAACAAATTATGCTACCAAATTGGTGACTAGGAACTAATATTGAAGACATCAAGTAGTATAATATGCCTATATAGATACGTATTCATGGAATTCCAGTGGAATATTGAACCATAACCACACTCATCCAAATTGTCAGCTTTATTGGAAAGCCTATTTGCTTCGATCAAGCTATAGGAGAGACAATCAGAATAAGCTATGTTAGATTCTGTGCAGTTGTCGAAGCTATAAAATATTTACCTAAGGATATAACTATTCTCTAGTTAAATAATAAGTTTGAACTGGTAGAGGATGTTAGGAAAGTAACTTATGGATGGAATCCCTCAATGATGGCAACTAAGAAAACTTGGAAACCACCATAAAGAATCTTTAGGATTGAATTCTTACAGGAGTTGTTAGAAGAGGACAATATAATCACTCCTCCAATGGTAATAGCTGCTAATAGTAGATGCATTAGCTTTTGAATCTAATCCCAATATGGACATAATCCCCCAAGAAGATATAAGTAATGAGATAAAAAAAGCTCCAATAATTGTCAGTAACATCATCTTAACTATATTTGACATTACTAAGCAATCTAATAGCCCTCAAACTGAATGTGGTAACGCAATAAATTACAACATTACTATAAACACTCCTAATAAAGATCACTCAAGCTTATACAAAACTATGAATGAGGATGATGGTTTAAACTTACAAATAGTAGAAGATCCAACAAGAAGAAAAGGTTCCCTTATATGAACCAAAACTCATAATTTTTATAACTTAGAATGTTAGGAATCTAAATTTCCCTAAATTACTCTTACTAAAGTAATTTATTTTGGAAAATAAGCTTGTTTCATTAACCATTTTGAAGTCAATAATCAAGCATTAAAATTGTCACTTAATCTTTTGGAAAAATGATGGAAATTGATTCATAATTATAATACATATCCAAATGGGAGAATTTTGCTACTTTATAATGAAAATAGATCTCCATCCTAAACTCTATGGAGCTGGATCAACTAATACTCACCAAGATATGCTTCAAAGAGCTTAACATCACTACTTATATGTCCATCATATATGCTTTCAACTATCCTTTTGAAAGGACTACCTCCTGAACTAAACTTAGAGAAGTCGTTATTACTCTTGAGGACCTTGGCTCCTTTTAGGTGATTTTAATGAAACATAAATGCGGAGGAGGTTAAAGGCAATTACTCTCATTGAACCTTTTATGATGATTTAAGGAGCTACCTTAATGATATCAGGTCACAAACTTTCCTTTTAGAGAAAACTTCTTTACTTTGAGCCATAGGCAAAATGAAAGTTCTTATATCAGAAAGAAATTAAATTGGGGTCTCACCAATCTAGAATGAATTCAGGCTTTACCACACACCAAAGATAAACTTCTAAACACAAAATTATAAGACCACTCTCTTGTCCTAGTGCATTTTACTAATCCTAAAAATTTCATTAAAACTCATTTTAGATTTAACAATTTTCTAGTTAATGTAATAGGTTTGAATGAAGCAGTTGAGAGGCGTTCTAGCTTTCATGTTGAAGGAACAAAACACTTCATTCTAATTAGGAAAATGAGCAAAGTAAAGGAGGAGATCAAATTATTTTACTAATAAAAAATTGACAACACACATCACCTAGTTCAAATTATAAAAGATGCATTAGAGAAGACATAAGCTGAGCTATATAAAAATACTCTATCCACAAATCTTCAAAATAAGGGAAAGAAAAATATGCACAATCTGTCTCAATATGTAAATTTTAATCATTCCTTCATGAAATAGAGGTTTAGAATCACAAAGTTGAAGCTAGGAGACAAAAACTTGACCTTTTTTCTCATAAAACCATCACCTTTAGACAAATTGTTAATAAGACTATATCTATCTCACATTCAGGTACTATCCTAACAACTTAAATTCACTTTCTCAAAGTTACAGAGGAGCACTTCTCTAGCCTCTTGAGCACCCATTCAAATACATAATTAATATAGGAGATAATTCAATATCAAATTTCCCCTCAAGAGGTTAACATTTTAGCTCGATATATGACTGCTTAGGAAGTAAATAAGGCTTTAAAATCTCTGCATCCTCATAAGGCACTAGTGCTTAATAGCCTCAATGCTAATTTCTTTATCAAAATCTACCTTATCAGTATTCATTTAATTGTGGATGTAGTTCTTGAATTCTTAAGGAAAAGAAAATTAATGAAAGAAATTAACCGTACATTCATCACCTTTGTTCCTAAAGGCAAATAACAGAAAACCATGGATGATTATCACCCTATTGCCGACAAAAAAACCGTCTATGGGGGCCAAATTAAGTCCTTTCAAACCATATTCATAAAGATTAGGGGGCTTATATATTTGGCAAATGCATTGGTGATAATATCATCATTGTTCAAGAACTCTTTAAACACTATAATGGGAAAAGAGGCCATAAGAATTGTGCTTTGAAGATTGATTTCCAAAAAGCCTGTGACACAGTTGAGTGGTCTTTCATTATTAATATGCTGTTTAGATTTGGATTTTCCAACACCTTTATAGCTTAGACTCATTAGTCCTTAACAAGAGTTTCATTTAAATATTGATGAATAGAAAGCCCTTAAGTATAATTAAAGGAGCTAGGGAAATTAAGCAAGGGGATCCTTTATCCCTTTACTTATTCTTATTAGTTAAAGTAATGTTCAAAAAATTATTAATAAGAGTTGATGAGAGAAATCAATCCTTTAAATTCCATGGAAAATATAATAAACTAAAAATTCTAAGTTTAAATTTTATTTATGATTTATTTATCTATTCAAAATATGATGAAAATTCAATCTGCTTCCTCGTCACTACTCTTAAGATGTTTAACATAATGTTTGGTCTATGTAATAGCCCAGGTCACCGGCTCGCAGATATTGTTTGCTTTGCATGTAAGCCTCTTTTGGACACTACTACCGTTCACGGTTTTGTTTTTCCAATGTGTAGGCCTTTTTTGGATACTACTCCCGCAAGACTTCCAAGGATGGATGAGAGAGTTCTGATAGGATCTGGTGCGTTAGGGCATGGAAAACGCATCTACGAGGGAGAGGTTACTACAACCTTATAAGGCATGCTTCGTTCGCCTCTCCGACTGATATTGGATAACTAGTATCCACCCCTCTTGGGGTCCAGCGTCCTTGCTGACATACCATCCAAGTATTGGCTTTGATGCCAACCCATGTAGCACTCCACTCTCGCAAGACATGTACCCGACATCCTAAGTGATGCCCGAATACATACCCTGTAAGGGTGGCATGCTAGAACTGTCAAACTCTCAAAAACTCAGTACAATTTTTTTTACACATATGCGAAATCAATAATCAAATCAGGCTCGTTTTATTTCATAACATTTTCATTTACAACATTTCAACCGTTACACAAATCATCAAAATTTCCCTTTCCACTCGAGCCCATTACAAAGATAAAACACTTATAAACATAATAATATTACACTTCAAAATCATTCTCATTTACAAACCTTTCCATTTTAGAAAGACAAAAATATTCAAATATATATATTTCAATAATTGTGGAAGACTCTATTAGATACAAGAATAAGAAAATACAAATGCAGATGTGAACTAATCCCAACCTTTATCTCTTACTTGAATGTCGTGACTATACTCTCGTTAGCCTAATGGGGTAACTATTCTGAGCCTGAAAAATAATTGCAAATTTTGGGTGAGTTTTGCGAACTCAGTCAATGACCATCCTCGATGGCTCACTCAATTCATGCATGACATCAATACATGTAACATATTATTCACATCTTTTTGCATATTCATAAAATATCACATTTCACTTTCAGACAATCATATCGATCATATCATTCGTACAAAAAGCATATATCAATTATAATTCATGAGACTCACTTTCATTTATTATTGTCGTTGTGACCGAGTGCCTTTTTACTAGCTCATATCCCTTAATGGATACCACCAAATAACCTAGGATACGATCTCTAGATTAACTTGGGTAACCGCAGTACAAATTAGAAAAACTGATTAATCAAGAAAATAGCCACATACGATGCATAATTTAACCTAGGTTATGTTCTCCCTATTGATTACGAATCATTAGTCGCTACACATGAATTTCAAATATAACAATTATGGATTATATCGAAATTCTAGCAATGGGTTTGTAAATAAATGATCCAATCAATACATTAAAATCATCTTTTAGCAATATCCAAATCCATACACATCGGATAACATAAACAATTTCTAAAGAGAGAAAGAAACAACAAATATAAGGAAAGAATGCTTAACAAGGTTGTCGATGTTGATATCGCCTCTAAACTAGCATCAAAAAGCTACCCCTTTATGGGTCTCCTTATGGTGGAGAGCTTACCTCCCTCTTCATGATCTCCCAAAGGGCCTTCATGATTCAGCCTAGTCGAATACCTCTCTTCTTTTCTCTCGGCCGAAACACCAAAACTTTCATATCTTTAATCGTCACACCTCGTTTTGCTTTGAACTAAAAACCTAGATGATGTCGTAATTTCTCACACCTATGAGTTATCTCTCATGTTACCCACGGGCATGAGAGAGCCTCACGGGTGTGACATATTTGTCACACCAGTGAGCAGCTTCTCACAACTGTGAAAGGCTTCTCATGACCATGAGAAGCTTTCCAGCCCTCCTTCATACATGTCTTCTTTATAAATGCTAGGTTTTAATGCATGTGATAGTTAGCTCCTTTGGTAGCATGAGGTGTCTTCATCTTGTAATCCATGACTGCTGTAATTCATTCACGGCTGTGACAAAATTCCAGCAAGCCATGAGTGGTCTTTATGCTCTTTGTTCTTCATCTTTCTTGGTAATTTCTTACCTTGTTCTTATTTTAATCTTCCTCATTCTTGTTCCATAAAGAAAAGTAGATATGAATATTCAGAAAATGGTTCAAATATAATGCGTTCGAATTACTTCAACTCTTTTGCTTCCGAATTGTACCTAAAATCACATACGAGTCAAAGTGAGTATCTTAAACATTTTCGTGACAATAATCACTAAGTGTTATAGGATAAATTCATAATCAATTAAGCACATGTCAATTTCCCCCAAACTTATCTTTTGGCCTTCCTTGGGCAAAATATCAAAATTAAGCTCATAAACCCAAAAACATTAATATATTTCCCATATGTTCCAACTAATCATAAGTAAAGATGAACGACCTTTAAAACTCATAGCAGGAATTCAATAATCCACTTTTACTCATAATTAATCAACATTCATCATCTTCGAAAACTGAGCAATCTAATGGTAGACTTGGAAAATATGTTTAAATAAGATATGTTCACGGATATTTAAATACCATTCATAACCAAGACATTCCACAACTTTGCATATCATTTCATTTCTCCATCATTAATGTTCACATGCAAAATCATAGATCAAAGGACTTTTCAAGATTATAATGTGGGCAAAGGTAAGGTGAGATGTATTTGGGTTAAGTAGCATGAAAGTCATTACAACTAGTGAAATAAAGCAACACTCAATGTGACATCAAGTGCAAAAACCAACATTCCCTCACAATTGTGTACATCAATTATGATGAATGCAAAAAACAAGTTTCACAACTCAAACTCGAGCTTTCATAAACAAACTACATGAAGTATATACCGATCCAAAGGTATCACTCATACAATTGATGACAATATATTGAAACCACAAAGAGTGACCCTTCCAAGCCAACATCTACCTCATATTCAACATACTCAAATAACCCATTCAATACAACTTTGGGAAGATGCATTAAGTATGAATAACCTTGTAAACCACTTATACACTTCCTCTTTGATACGTTTATTTAAACATTTTTTATTCTTATTCTTATCTTTTTCTTTTTTCTTTTTTCTTTTCTCTTTTCTTTCTTTGTTTTCCTTTCTTTTCTTTTCTCTCATAAAAATTAAAATAAACTACATCAACATGGGAATTTCAATGATAAGATATAAAATAACATCCGAACATTATAACCAACCTTTACATATGTACAGCCCCACACTTAGAATTTTGTACATTCACAAACTTAACAATCACAAATGTTCTACTAGCTTTATGGATTAGGTAGGAAATTTGGTTCTGTATAAAGCATGTAATGTGGTTGATACAAAAGGAAAGGTTAACAAGGCTTAACGGGGGCTTAATAAGGGAAAAATCATATTAATGGGGTAAGCTATTTAGCCAATGTAGCTTATGAAACAAAGAATGCCTAATCATTTCCATATTAATGCATGTGATAAAAATGTGGTCTCAAATAGAAACTCAAAGCAAAGTCAGGATGTACATGTCATAAAGGTCACACATTATCAAAAGACAATGAGACTGATATGGATGTGTTAGTCTAATAAGGCTCAAAATCTCACTGGCTATGTCTACCACTAGTCACTACTCTTTTAAAGATAATGCATATCGACTAATCACAAGAGTAAAAAAACATTCTAAAGTTGCTATGAAATTCTCTAATCATGACTATATAATCGTAAAAGCAATAGAAAATGAGAAAATGTTTGTTTGTTTAATTTATTCTTTCTCTCATTTTGATTGAAAACTTAAAACAAGTAAAATTTTTTTTTCAAAAATATACATGCATATAAAAAGAAATGTGGAAATGTAAAGAAAATAAATTTACTTCCATTGAGTGGCATCCCAAGAAGCGCCTTTGTTTAGGGTCACTAGCTCGACTCCATATTTCCTCCTCACGTGGCAAAATTATGATCTTCAGGTGTCAAATGTGGCTCCTCTATGTGAGGTTCTTTAGGATAGGGTCTCAGTTAAGAATCCGTCATATTCATCATCTTCCTTATCCTCTGACTTTCAATCTTGACTGAGCCCATACATTTTTGAAAGATCTCAAATGTCTCTTTACCTTTTTCTTCCTCATTTAATTCCTCTAGTCTACTATGTAAAGGTGAAGAGTTATTCTAAAAAATAATCATGAACTCAGTACTCATCTCTGAGCTAAATGATATGTCTTTTTCTGGTTCGAGCTCCTCCTCAACTTCTTCTTCACATGTAATTCCTTAAGTATTGCTCTCAAAATTCTCAAGCTTCTTATCACTTTGTAAGGTTTCCACACCAACATCTATTAGGTATACCCTAGGTTGATATGGATGCTCCTCTTCTATTTGTGATTCTAGGTAGTCAATCCTTTTTGTCATTTCACCCATTTGGCTTAACAAGTTCTAGTTTCTAAAAGTTATATGTCTCATTTCCTGCTGGAACTATTGCAACTGTTGTTGTAGGCCCTGTTGAAATAGAAGTTTGTTAGCAATCACAACATTCATCAATTCTTTCAAAGATGTACCTAAGTTTTATTGGCTCTTTACATCTTAGAAACTAGAACAAGATTGCCTTTCATCCTGCTAGAATTATATGGTATTCGATTGAAGTTATTTCATACTCTCTTAAAGCTGTTGTATACCCTGTTGAAATTGAAGATGGCCAGCATTATAAGTCTTGATATAATCATCCAGAGGCGTACCTGATTTGTGACAAAAAGCTTTTATTCCATACAGGAATTGATGTGTGTCCTGTAAACTATCATAGAAGTAATTATGATGATTATCCCATCTATAGCCAAAGTTAGGTTGATCAGTACAACCTTAGTTATAGTCTTGAGAATAAGAGTTAAAGTAAAAATTACTTCCATCTATGATTTTTTTATTTTTTTAAAACCACAAACACGAAATATAACAATGAAATGATCACAAAATAATTAAAAAGAAACAATTATGAAAAAGTATATACAAAAAACTAATTAAAATCACAAAAATTTAAAACACCACACTCCCCGATAATGGTGCCAAAATTGACAGCACGTCATAATACTAATCTACTAGTCAAGATAAACTAGACTACTATTATAGTAGTGGTGAGTCTAGGTCAAGCCACAAAGAGTGTGTATAAAGTTGCTGAAGTGAAATTAATTGGTGTTTAGTTTTAGGAGGGGTTTTAGATTTTTCAAATAAGGAAATAAAATGAAACTAGACTAATATAAACAAATTAAAGAAAACATGCAAAAAATGATAAAAGTATGAAATTCGATAGGGACCCAGTTTTTTTGGTTCAATCTTGGCCTACACCCTAATTAAACACATTTCATTGATTTGTTGTTCTCAAACCTCTCATAGCAACTATTAATCATGGGTTAATAATTAATCCAAGTTTTACCTTAGGTAGTGTTTAATCAAGATATGATCGTTAATTAAACATAACTACCGAATAACCTAAGATATGATCTCTAGATTCAATTAGGCAATAGCATTACAAATTAGGAAAACCAATTAATCAAGGCAACAACTATATACGATGCGTCATTTTACTTAGTTCATGTTATCCCTAATGATTATGAATCATTAGTCGCTACATATGGATTTCAACATAACAATTATGGATTATATCAAAATTCTAGAAATGGCTTTGCAAATAATCGATTCAATGAATGCATTAAATTCATCATTTCACAATACCAAATTGGTTCATACATAATAACCTAACAATAGCAAGAATATGATTATCCATACACAAAACCCTAAATCAATTAACATAAGATAACACAATCAATTTCTAATGAGAGAAAGAAATAACAAAAATAGCGAAATACACTTAACTCAGGTAGTCGACTTCAATGTCACCTCCAAAATGATGTTGGGATGTCTAGCCCTTCATTGGTATCTCCTAAAAAGATGCCTTAACCCCTACATTGAATAACCTAGCCGAAACCCTTCACTCCTGTAGTGCCTCCTTTCTTTCTATTTTCCTCACGCTCTTGCTACTGTTTTCTATTTATCTGAATTATTTTCTAGTCCACTTTACTATTCACTCCCTCTTGAAAACGTCTGTGTTCACGCACAAAGTCTGTATGCATGAAATGAAGATGTGATATGTTTGTGTTCGCTCACGCTTCCTAGCCGCCCCTTGGACACTGTGTTTTGGTCTTCTCGGTCCTCTTTTTTAATACCACGCCACCCTTTCCTTTTATTTTCTTTTAACGCACGCATATACTAAGCCCTCCTACTAAACATCTATGTTTTGAGTTGATTGGTGTTGTGCATTTTGGCTTCCTACACTGCACCTTGGATTGTCAGCTTGCTCCATTATTTCCTATAAAATTGACGTTGAATAGGGTTGCCCCATCTGTTGGCTTCCATCTTTATTTCACCAGAATTCCAAGATTCTTTTAATTAAATTCACTCCATTAAATCCATGTTATTGCATGCAAAAGCATGAAATTTTCTTGCACATTAACCGTGAACTATATTGCTACATCATCTTAATTTTCTTATCTTTACTTGCTCTAATATTTATCATTCTTACTTTGTGAAGACAAGTGAGTGTAATTCTTTGGAAAATGACCCAAATGCAGTGCTTTCAACTCACTTTAACTTCTTTGCTTCCGAATTTTCTCTGAAATCACATATGAGTCAAAGTCAGTATTTTAACAATTTCATGTCAATAATCACTAAGTGTTATGGATAATTATACAATCAATTAAACACATATCAGATTGTGATTGATAAATTTTCAAATTTGAGGCAATACTAAAGTAAATTAGCATAGTTAATTAACTAGAACAAACATTGAACAAAGAATCAATATTTAAAAATAACATTACTTGGATAGTGAATCCCCCTAGGACTTTTCATGCAAATAAAACTTCACATATTAGTTTAACCTAAAGTTCATCAAATTGTGAACATTTCTTAATTATATTAATATCTTTCTCAATGTTATTAACAACTAATTCTAGGTTAAAAAATCGAAATCTCTTTCTAAATAATACTCCTAGAATTGCATTAACTTATTTATTAATTCCTCTATTAGGTTTGAGCCTAATTTGGAACATTTATATCAACTTATCTATAGGAATTATATACAACTCTTTTCAATTATGTTATATCAATTTATACAAAGGATTTCTCAGTCTCATATGCAGTAAATCAACTATGAATCAATATCCCAACACATATTAATTCAAAAATAATAAATAAAACTTAATCAAATCTCAATGAAACTAAAGAATAATTAAAATGAAATGAAATCACTACAAAATCTATTATGGGTTTATCATATCTAGTTACCATAAAGATCTAGTTCTTAATCATAGAAGATGTAGCATCAGAACTAAAATAAAAATAGAAAACTAAAAGAAACATGATGAAATCCCTTTCAATCTTTACGAAATTCACTTATATTGATGAAAATCCACTCCAAATAAATTTCCTTACTGATTCTTCATTTTTTATATCGTTTTAAGAAGTCAAACTAGGCCTCCAGAACCTCTCTCTTTTATATTTTGAAATTTATGTTTTTGGCTAGAGTTTAAGCAAGTACATGATTGTAAACTTAATTATGTTTTAAAAAAATATGAGATTCAAATTTAGGGCAAATATATACATAAACACGAGCCAAAAATATGAACATAGGCTCATCAACATACAGTATGAGTGTGTACCTTTTAAACATGGGCATATCAACATACCTCAAACTCTTCAAAAATGATCATGTAAGCTGGAAAATTAGACATATTCAAGAAAATAGGAAAATACTTGGCTATATAATAGGCCATATTCTTGCCCTACAAATTTATAACTCGGTCAAACAGACTTTTGATCACTTCAAACTTGTACGAATTTTTTCCTTTTACCCCAAACAATTGAATTATGAACTAAAGACAAAATATGAATGAATTAAGTGGCAAAAAACAATAAGGATAATCAAGTAAATGTTGAGTAAGTTTTCTATCCAATAATAAAACTCTCAATACTCGCAAGTATACGGATCATATCTTGTAGTGTAAGAGGTTATCATTCCCATAAGGATTATACAATAGCTAACAATCTGAACCTAACTTTGTCTAAGGTAACATGAAATTGATTAGAATTAAATTTAAATTGCAAAAATTTTAAAAAATAATAAAAAGAAACAAATAATAAATGAGTTGTTAATGAAATTTGGGGTTTTTATTAAGATTGAATATTTAGGAACTTCTCTTTCCTTTTTTTGTTTCCCTTACTATTTTTGATTCAATTATGTTAAATCTTAGGTTTTCTAATGTCTTGATTACTCTCTCTCAAGATCTAATCAATTAACCCTAATTGAATTAAAAAATTGTAGATTTTTTTATCTCTCGATTCATAAACTACTCTTACCTTATTCAATTAGATCTAAAACAATCTATTAGATAATTAATTTCACAACCAAGATCTCTTTTTGATTGATCATTAATTTGATAACTGTGGGTTTATTAAACTACTAACTTTCATTGTACAGTCTACTACTAATTACTTTAACTCACTCTCTCTATTTATTGTTAAGTATATGCATAAATTATCACAAATATCCATAAATATATTGAATTTAACAATAAATAAAGTCACAAAATTATTCTAGAATAATTCCAAATTTGAATTTAGAACTCCATAGACAAGATAAACATCTCAAAAATCCAATTATACGGAGAGAAACTTAAAGTAAAAGAATAAAAACTTTGTTGATGCCTTGATCTAGAATTTCGAATTTTCCTGATGCTCTTCTTGATCACTCCACTTTGATTCATTTTGATGTATGGTTGCTGCCTTTTTTATGTTTTTCTTGTCTTTATAAAATGCATTAAGTTTATAGGGTTGTGTCCACAGTTTTTCCACTTTGTTTGGTTCCAAACATAACCTCGAACCCTAAAATAAACATAAAAAACTCGTGCTTGGAAACATCCTTTCACGATCATGACTTTGGAATCACGATCATGCTCTATGCTTCAGCTTCTTTGTCATGATTGTGCTCCCTTTTCATGATCGTCACTGAACCATGGACGTTTGTCCCGATCATACTCTTTGTGCATGATCATAACCTCTTTCAAGCTTCCTCCATCTTCTTCATTCTTCAATTTCCTAAATTCCAACACTAACAAACACATCAAAAACCTCTTGAAATATAAAATTAAGATCCAGTTCTTTCTCTAAACCAAACAAATACTTAGAATAGATACAAACACTAGCAATAACACAATTCTAAGCCTATACACATGATAATCATCTAAGGAACACTTAGAAACACACTTAGAAAAGGCAACTATCACTAAGTACCCTTTCATGAAAATTTTTACTATTTTAAAAGATCAATATGTTTTATTTATGGAAACACCATTTTCTATTTTTTTTTACATTAACCTAGTCTTTTGACGCGAAGGTAACATTTTGTCATGAATGTCCCCTAGTTACTTAACTAGTTCACGTTTTTTTTTAATTAAGCTTGGTTGGAGTGTCATTCTAGCCTTTTGATGCAAAGATGAAAATTTTTTTGTGAATATCCTTGGTTACTCAACTATATTATAACTCTTAACTGGCTACCAACTCTATTCTCAACCCATTTTTCTTAGCTTACCTCATTTTTTTTAGTCAGTCACTCTCATGAAAGGGTACTAATAATGCTAACCAATTCAATTGAATATAATTACAAATGTAGACAGAAAAATTTCATAAGTTAAAAAATAAGTTTCATATCCTAATTAACATATATATTCATCATAAAGACACTAAAAACATAAAATTCACAAGTTACTGTACCTTTTCAATCTAAATATGGATTCTTTTACCATTTTACCAGTTTGAGGCCATATTTTCCTAAAGAAATTTATGTTTAAACTATCAGGCCGGAGAGCCTTGAATGGATTTTATGATTTGAAAGCTTCCTTAATTCCTGAATGAAAGAATGGCCTAGATAGATAAGCAATTTCAACTAGAGTTAGATGATCTGGTATAATTTTTTGAATTAAAGGAGTTGAAGATTTTTTAGGAGAGGGAGATCCTATAATAGTAGAGAAGTGATTCACTGCTTCTCTAAGTATATCCTACTATGAGGTAATCAAAGAACCCTTCTTTTGAATAGAAATGGTTATATTAAAGGAACTTCTAACAACAACACTTCTATAAAAAAAAGGATAATCCGTATCCCTTTAAGTGAACCACAAAATGTTTTATCTTTGCTTCATAATGGAGTAATTAAAATTTAGGGCCTATGTATATCTTAATCAAGCCTTTTTTAATTCTCTTGCAGTTTAGGATTAGTACGGTTGAGATATAAATTATCTTGAGCCTTAGTAGGTTCATTTTTTGTAGCATTTAGAAGAAGATGTGTATTGCAATTTTTTTCATATTAAGAACCTTAGTTCATATTTAATGTATTAAAGTTTCTTTATACAAATGAACTATCTAGGGTTGAGCAAGTTTTACATCTAATAAAACCCTTAATATCTACAAGTATATGAATCGTAACTTATAGTATCAAAAGTATGGATCCCACGAGGAAATAGTTAAATCTAAATGAACCTTACTTTATCTAAGGAGATAAAAGATGATTTTAATAAAATAATAACAAAAAGTTAAAACAATTAAATCAAACAAATAATGAAATAAAAAATGAGCTACCATAAATATGTAAGGAAAATTAAGGATGAAGCTTAAGATTTATTCTATCATTATTCTGTTCCTTTAACCTTTATTAATTCAGTTACGTGTTGATTGTAGATCTTCTCAGGTATTGACTACTCTTTCCTAAGACCTAATCAATTAACCCTAATTGAATATGAAAATTCTAGAATTGCAATCTCTCAATTCACAACTCTTTCCATAACAATTTCAATTAGTTTTTATGCAATCTATCGAATAACCAAGTTCTCACACAAGATCTCTCTTCGAATGATGGTTAATTTGTTAATTTTATGACATATTAATCTACCAACTCTTGTTGTGAAAATTAATCGGATTACTTTCGACTTACTCTCTTGATTTATTGTCAAAGTGTAAAATGCACCATTAATACAACACATAAATTGTATTGAATCAATTGAAATCAAAGTCATAAAATAATTCAAGAACAAACTATAATTTGGAAATTTAGAACATAATAAAAGTGAAGAACATCATCAAGTTCAGTCCATAAATCAAGTTGAATTAAAATAACAAGAAGAGAGAAAGAACTTGACTTGGAACTTGAACTAAAAATATGGAAATCTCTAATGCTCTCCTTGATGCTCCTTCGTTGATCCAAGAATGCAAGATGTTAGGCTGCTCTTTTTTTAAGTGTTTTATGCTCTTAAATAATTCTTGAGGGGTTCTTGTAGCCCCCACTTACCGTAGGGTATAAACCGGGATGCCCAAAGGTCATTCTAATATGTATCCTACGATAAGGGCGAGCTATGCTCGATTACTACATTCACTTCACATTGCATCATATCAATATTCACTTATAAACCATCAATAGAAAAAACCACAATATTTTAAAACCAACTTTTTTCCTCGTTTCATTTCATAAAACCTGAATTTCTATATTGTGTCTTTCAACATTCTCTATATGTACAGCATCAAAACCTAATACAAAAGTACTACATGAAAGAGGAAAATGTACACAATCTAACTAATTTGCCCAAAAATCCCCGCTGACTGACCTTTGAGCCATGATTTCTCTTGCCAATCACAATCTATACTGCTGGTAGAGCCTCTCAGTAGCTAGAGTCATCTCTCGGTCCTGAAAAGACAACGTTGCAATTTTGGTGAGTTTTATGAACGCAAAGAGGTAA
>JAOQMP010000008.1:21866723-21890305 GCA_027563575.1 Erythroxylum pedicellare
GGCTTCTAGGAAGGTTATCAAGCAAAGTAAGAAATATAAATAGAGGTTTTAAAGCCTATGATTGAATGTTGGGCTTAAATTAATTAATTGTTAATTAAAAGCCTAAATGAACATTTAATATTGGGCTAGAATTTGGTTTAATTTGATTAATTAAATTAAAACAAAGTTATTAAAGATAAAAGGAGGGCAAATTTTGATTTTATAGCTAAATGTACAGCTACACAATTAGCATTGGATTGCTAAATTAAAGATGGTTTTTTATCATGCTTCATCATCATTAAATGGAGTAATGACCTTATCATTAAATGGTTTAATGGTTGTCATTTAATGATGACATGTAACCTTTTTAGCATTTATTTGATTAAAGAAAGGAAGAGGTGCATTTGATGTAATCTCTATCCCTTCTTTCATCTCATAACCGAAAATAAGAGGGTCTCATTTAAGTTATTGGTCTTTTCATATAACCATCTTAAACAAATAAGAAGAGTCATTTATTGGCTTCTTTATGATTGATTAAAGAATGAAGTGATGCATTGGATGCAAATCACTTCTTTCTTTGATGTTTGACCGAAATTGAGAAGAAAAGAAGGTGTTCTTGCATTTTTGGTTCACTTTTTCTTCTCTTGCATGAGTCAGCCGAAACTTGAATGAGAAGAGTCTCATTTTTGGCTTCTTTTAACTAAGGAAAATCTTTTCCAAATTTCTTTTCCTTTCTCACCAAAGGATCTTACTAACCAAATTGTCTAAGAAGAACAAGTGGTAGATCAGATTAGTCGAGGAAACACTAAAGAGGAGAGGATACATTAACAATAAGAGGATATTAAAGCGAGGAGCCAAAGCTGGAGCAAGGAATCGATATAATCTCTACCATCTTTTATGTTATTTATTTTTCTAACACCATATCATGTATGGATTAAACATATTGATTTGGTTATAATGCTTATACTATGTTTTGATTTCGAAAAAAGTTTTGTAATATACCGTTTTAGCCAAATCTAGTATGCTTATGTTTTTGATCCAACAATTGGTATCAGAGCCATTTTATTATGCATGATTTTGGTTGCTATATGTGATGCATAGGTTGGAAATTAAATTTTGTATTCTAGAAATTTTTTATATGACAGAAATATATATGGTGTATGTTTTTCTTTTTTGGTTGTTCATAAAATATAAATTTACCTTGTAAGATTTCTTCGTTTAGTTTGTAACAAGGAGGATGGCCTATCATCATCATGTTTTCTCGTTGGCTTCATTTTTCTGTTTTCTTTGATTTATAATGTACAAATTTCTGTAATATTGAAGATGGAGCAACCATGGATCGAAGAGAAGAATAGGTAATCATTTCGGTGTATCCTTTGGTATATTGGTAAAGTTTCAATTTTGTGAAAACCAAAGTGTTAGAATTTTGTTTTAACAAAGTTTCGATTTTATTAAAACCAAAGTGTTGTAATTTTTGTTTTAACAAAGTTTTGGTTTTGTGAAACATAAGTGCTGGAATTTTGAATATCAGATTTACAAAAAAAACAAGTGATGGAATTTTTGTTTTCATATTGCCAAAGTTTCAGTTTTGATGAAATTTTGAATGTCGGATTTACAAAAGAAACAAGTGTTGTAATTTTTGTTTTCATATTGCCAAAGTTTCAGTTTTGATGAAAAACAAGTGCTGGAATTTTTGTTTTCAAAGTGACAAATTTTGGTTTTATGAAAATGCTAGTACACACTTTTTATAGAATGGGTCGAGTCATGTGAACGAAGAGTTCGAAGTTGAAGATCTAAGTACAATATTTTTTATTATGGGCCAAAGAGCCTTTTAATTATTTTATGTTCTAGGATGGACAATCAAAAGTAGTGTTATTATTCATAAGATGATTGGATGGCTGGATGCTTATAATTTGTGATATTATGTGATAGTATGTCATTTAGAATAATTGCCAACCCTAGGCTTTGCCATGCATTCATTATGTATGAGATATATAATGAAACAATATAGGATGATTAATAAATTTCATCTAGACATGATGGTATTTATTAAAACTTAAAGACCAAAAAGATTGGTGGGAGAGGATGCTCATGTGAGAGTCCACGATCTCCATGTGATGGCCCATTTGCATTTGGTGAAGTGTTACTCCCCACCAGAGGACATGAATCCTAGATATTGCATGGTTTGGATCTCCTAAAGGATAAGTCCACTCATTGGTAGCAAATATGACCTCCCACTGAGGCATGATTTGTAAGTACCTTTAGTGGATGAATCAAATAGTTACACACTCAACATATTTTGCTAATAACCTACCCACTGTAGCTCTGTTGATAAATTTATGGACCATATTAAGGCATTTCTCAGAAGGTTAGGCATGAAGATGCTTGGTAGTTTTTTAAATGGGAGGGTCCCAGTTTTTCTTTTAATGGATAAGATGGCCCACCATCATTTAGTCCATTATAGATAAGAAAAATATCCATCGTATAATGATTTCATTTTTAAGTTTTGTAAAATCTATCATCATGCATATATGCATCATGATTTTATACAAATTCCCAATATTGTTGACTAGTATACATATGCTTTAATTATTTATATTTTTATACATAATCACAACAATATGAATTCACTCACTTTTGCTCTTGAATGATAACACAACAATATGAATTCACTCACTTTGCTCTTGACTGATAACAAATTGGAAAACGGAGATAATTTTAATGAACGGAGACGTAACCTTAACAGTGTTCTTCAATATGAAAGAATTTAATGGGTATTAACGGACAATAAGCCTGCACCTCTGGGTGTTAATTCAACTTCTGAGCAAGTCCAACAATATGAGCGATGGCAGAATGCTGATAAGACTACTAAGTGTTATATTCTAGCTTCTGCTAGTGGAATATGGAAAAAGTAAACTGTATGCTTGAAAACTTCTAGTGCAATGGTCCATCACCTATATGAGATATTTGGTATGGGGACCAAGTCTGTAAGGGTGAAAGCTATCTAAACCTTTCATAATCTCAGACAAAAACCTAGTGAACCGGTGCAAGATTACAAACTTAAGGTAATCTCTGCAGTTACTGAGGCTGAGATGCTTGGGGCAGATATGGATACGGACACGTGGATCATTATGATCATCAATAGCTGAAACTCTTCTTTTCAATAGTTTAAGTTGGACTATGAGCTCAACAGTAAGGATTACACATCTTCTTCTAAGCCCAAGAGTAAGGGTAAGCAAAAGAAGAAGGGTCCAATGAAAAAGAAGGCTCAAATAGGGGTCAAGGCCTAACCTATGAAAAAGAAGGCCAAAGAGGAAACCAAGAGAAAGTGTTTCCATTGTGGTGAGAAGGGCTACTAGAAAAGAAACTGTGTAGTCTACCTTGAGTCCCTAAAAAACAAACAAGGTATGAGTTTCCTACGTTTGTTAGGAACTAGAAATGTGGTAAATTCATCTAATTCTTAGATATTAGATTCAAGAGATACTAACCATATTTACATATCTTTGCAGGGGTTCTAGTAAAGGAAAAGACTACATAAATGCCAGTTTCAAGTGAAGATAGTAAATGGATCCTATGTTTCAACATAATCAGTGGGAGTAGTTATCTTAGACTTTCATAATGTTCATAACTTATTTTTAGAGGATGTATATTATGTCCTAATGATTGTAACGAACATGATTTCTAATTTTTTCTAATAAAATCTAGTATTCCTTATATTTTAAAAATGTTGTTTCAATATATGAGATTAAGGATTTTATTTGTAATGCGATAATTAAAAAGGGATTGTTCTTTATAGAACCTATGACAGGCTCACTAAACACCATATAATTAATAAAACCAAGACAATTCAATGACTTTAGCATTAATTTAAAATATCTATGACATTTAAGAATGGGTCATATTAATCAGAAAAGACTTGACAGGTTAATAAAGGATAGGATCCTTATGGGCTTGGATAATGATACATTACCCACTTGTGAATCTTGTATTGAAGGAAAAATGACTAAGGCCTCATTTCCTTCAAAAGGAAACAGATCTAAATCTACGTTGGACCTAGTACATACTAATGTGTGTGGGCCCACAAAGGTATAAGCTAGAGAAGGATATGAATACTTCATAACCTTACAGATGATTACTCTAAACATGGTTATTTATATTTGATGCATAAAAAGAGTGAGTCCTTTGAAAAGTTCAAAGAATTCAAAGCTAAAGCTGAGAAGTAGCTAGGCAAGCCAGTAAAAAAACTTTAATCGGATCGAGGTGGTGAGTAATTATCTAGAGAGTTCCAACAATTTCTAATTGACAATGGATTTTTTTCCAAGTTGTCAGCTCCTCAAACACCTCAACAGAATGGTGTAGCTGAGAGGAATAATAGGACTCTATCAGAAATGATGTCCTACGCTAGCCTTTTAGAATCGTTTTGGGGATATGCTATATAAATGATAACTTACCTTTTTAACTTTGCTCCATCCAAATCGATGCCTAAACACCTAAGGAGTTATGGACTGGTCGAGTGCCTTCATTATGGCACTTAAGGACTTGGGGTTACCCCCCATGTTTTAAAGCCTAAATCCACAAAGATGGAACCAAGTTTAGAAGTATGTTTGTTTGTAAGATAACCTATAGGTACAAGAGGGTACTATTTTTATAGTCCTCAGGACAAGAAGGTATTTGTGTCGACAAATGCGACCTTCTTGGAGGTAGAATTTGTGAGAAATCATAAAGGAAGAGGTGAGGTAGTACTAAAGGAGTTAGCTATTTCATCTAAACTAAGAGTTGATTTAGATATAGCAGAACAAGATATCAAAATGGATTCAAGAGTTGTGAGACAACTAGACAGGTATCTAGCTCTAGGAGAAGGCATAATTGCCATCTCGGACCAAAAAGAAACAAATCCCATTACTTATGCATAGATTATAAATGATGTTGATGCAGAAAACTGGCTCAAGGCAATGGAATCAAAAATAGATTCCATGTACACCAATGAAGTCTGGATCCTTATAGATCTACCACTAGATGTAAAAGCCATAGGGTGTAAATGGATCTACAAAAGGAAAAGAGGATCTAATGGAAAGGTAGAGACTTTAAAGGTAGATTGGTAGTTAAGGGCTATACTCAAAAAGAGGGTATAAACTATAAAAAGGATTTTTTTCTAGTTGCTATGCTTAAGTCTATCAGAAATTTTTTAGCCATAGCAGCCTATTTCGATTATGAAATATGGCAAATGGACATTAAAATTGCATTTTTTAATAGAGATCTTGAGGAGACCATTTATATGGCCTAACCAGAAGGATTCATTAAGCCAATTAATGAGCATTTCCATTTATGGTCTTAAGCAAACATCTAGGTCTTGGAACATTAGGTTTGATAAGTCTACCAAAACCTATGGATTGATACAAAACCTAGATGAGCCTTATGTCTATAAAAGGATACAAGAAGGCAAGGTTACTTTCCTAATCCTATATATCGATGACATTCTGCTCACTGGGAATGATGTAGGAATGTTATCTATGGTTAAGGGATGGATGAACAAACAGTTCTCAATGAAGGATTTAAGAGAGGCTAGCTATGTTCTAGAGATCAAACTTACAAGGGATCGTAAGAACAAACTGATAGTCTTGTCTCAAATAACCTACATTGAGAACATGCTCAATAAGTTTGCCATGCAAGATTCCAAGGGGGTTTTACACCTACTAGACATGGAATTAAACTTTCAAAGGAGCAAGCACATAAAAGCATGCATAACATTCCATATGCTTCGGTAGTTGGAAGTTTAAAGTATGTTATACTTTGCACTAGACTGGATATTTGTTATGCAGTGGGACTGGTAAGTAGAATCCAGTCTAATCCAGGAATGGAGCATTGGACTACTATTAAGTGCATACTGAAGTATCTTCATAGGATGAAGAACTTAATGCTTGTTTACTCTAGAAGTAACCTTAGTCCGACAGGATATATGGATTCTGATTTCCATTTAAATGTTGATTCAAAGAAGTCAACTTCTGGTTTTATATTTGTTTTAAGAGGTAGAGCCACAGTCTGGAGGAGTATCAAGCAATCTTGTGTTGCTAATTCAACTATAGAGGCTGAGTATGTTGCTACTTGTAAAGCAGCAAAAGAAGTAGTCTAGCTCTGCAAGTTCCTGAGTAATTTAGAGGTAGTTCATGAGGCAAAAAACACCATTACACTTTATTGTGATAATAGTGGGGCAATGGCTAATTCTAAAAAAGCTCGGGACCATAAAGCTACCAAACACATTGAGAGAAAGTATCATCCATAAGGGAGATGATACAACGTGGTGAGGTGAATGTGGTAAAGATTCCCACAGAGAAAAACCTTGCTGATCTATTTACGAAGACGATGTCTCGAAAGAGTTTTGAGGGTCATCTATTAGGGATGAGAATGAGGGATATGTCAAACTTGCTTTAGGAAAAATGGGAGACTGTTGGAGTTATGTAAATATAGTACCCTAGAAATTAAGTGTATTTACATATAACTTAATTTTCTTCTAGTTACTTTTGTAATGAAAATATTTCTTATTAATGAAACAAAAGAGTTTGGTTTTATTTATGTGAGCGTTATATATCTAGTCATAAGGTACCAAGACTCTTTTGTAAGTAATATACATATACATGGAGATGTATGGGAAACATTTCTATCATTAGAATCTAAATTAGTTAATTCACAGTTGAATAATCAATTTGGTCGCTTGATTATACTTTAGACTGTAGTGTTGCGATTTATCTCCGTGTAAGTAAAAGATTTTACTTAAAAGGAATGATAAGTTTTATATTATGATAGTAGTTGAATATCGATAATGGCACTATTAAATGAATATGGAATCACATATGTTTTTAAAGAATAAAGGAGGTCGTTAATTTAATCTTAAAGCATACACCTCGGCATTATTTTATTACAAACCACAATCTTGATGAGTGGTGAACTTATATGTGTTTCATTACAATTCTTGATATGATTGGAATGAATTTTTATAGAGTAATGGATTTTTACAGAGTATCAATCCAAACATTCATTCAAATAAAGAGTTTATAGTGATATCACCACTTCTAGATGTTTTAAGGAGTTTGGTAATTAAACTGGCGCCAGTAGTTTGATGGACAAGCTACCCATCAAGTCTTAACACCAAGATGAGATTTTATGCATTAATCACCATAGAGTAAAACGGGAGATCTAGAAGGAAAAACTAACATAAGGGTAAAACGATAATTTTACCTTTTATTGTGTGGATGGCTATAATATGGTTCATAATAAAGTTTGCAATTGAACATCTTATTTAAAACATGTGTTCTCATAATATTTAGTAATTCAAGAGTTTAACTAATTTTCTTTAGTGGAATGACATTTGGTTAATAAGCTAGAATTAATTATAATGAGATTAAATTAATTGTAGGCTTACTAGAGCTTGAATTTTCTAAGTTCAATTAGATTCCCCACTTGGCTTATAGGAAGGTTATCAAGCAAAGTAAGAAATATAAATATAGGTTTTAAAGCCCATGATTGAATGTTGGGCTTACTTTAATTAAAAGCTCAAATGAACATTTAATATTGGGCTTGACTTTTGTTTGATTTGATTAATTAAATTGAAACGTAGTTATTAAAGAAAGGAGGGCATATTTCGATTTTTTATACCTAAATGTGCAGCTGCATATTTAGCATTAAATTACTGAATTAAAGATGGTTTTTATCATGCTTTTATCATCATTAAATGGAGTAATGATCTTATCATTAAATGGTTTAATGATTGCCTTTTAATGATGGCATGTAATGTAACCTTTTAGCATTCATTTGATTAAAAAAAAGGAAAAGGTGCATTTGATGTACTCTCTCTTCCTTCTTTCATCCATAATTGAAAATGAGAAGGTCTCATTTAGGTTATTGGTCTTTTCATATAGCCATTTTAAAACAAATGAGAAGAGTCTTATTTATTGGCTTCTTTATGATTGATTAAAGAATGAAGTGATGCATTGGATGCACATAACTTATTTTCTTTCATAATAATCGAAATTGACAAGGAGAGTAAGAAGTGTTCTTACATTTTTGACTCACTCTCTCCTCTCATGCATGCATAACCGAAACTTGAATAAGAAGAGTCTCATTTTTGGCTTCTTTCTTCTAAGAAAAATCTCCTCAAAATATTTCTTCTCCTTTCCCATCAAAGGATTGTTAACCAAGTTGTCCAAGAAGAACAAGTGGTAGATCGAATTAGTCGAGGATACAACAACAAGGAGAGGATACATTGACAAAGGAAAGGATACAAAAGAGTCAAACCTATAGCAAGGATTCGTAGAGGATACAGAAGTGAGGAGTCAAAGTTGTAGGAAGGAGTCGGTATATTTCTACCACCTTGTTCTTATGTAAATTATTTTCCTTATACCCTATCATGTATGGTTGAAACATGTTGATTTAGTTATGTTATTTCTGCTGCGCTTTGATTTCAAAAAGTTTTGAAATCAACCATTTCATCCAAATCTTTTATACTATTATTTTCGATCCAATAGTTCTAATATAACATCAATATTGAGACAAAGGTTGTTGGGAGAGAAACAAGAGCATTAATGGCCATTCATTCAAATGATGAGAAAAAGGCACATTATTTATCCTTTTATCAAAATTCAAATTGGTAATGGTAAGACTCTTGGCACAAGTTTAATAATTGGACCCCTCAAAGTCCACTGATCAAGAGGGAATACTTGTCCACACTAATTGGTGGATTGCCTATCAACACCAAAGTCTCCTTTGTTATCAATAAAAATACTTGGAAGATCATTAGTAGAGGATCTAATAAATTGCAGGGCTTCTTTCCAAGGTATTTGCCTAATTCCTCCATTAAGGATAAGATCATTTGGTCTACTAGTAGTACTAGAGAGTACTTTAATTCTTCTTGCCTCAAAGCTGTAAGACGTCAACATCTAAACATTCCTTGGTTTAGTATAGTTGGAAAAGCTCTTTGATGCCTAAAGATTCTTTTGTAACTTGGGTGGCATCCAGAGGAAGATTGAAGACCAAGGATAGACTAGGGGGTGAATGATAATATTTGTGTCCTTTGTAACACTTTACCTAAAACTATAATTCATCTATGCTTTAAATGCAGATTCTTATCTACAGTGTGGTTAAGAATGCAGCACAACATA
Organism: Erythroxylum pedicellare; assembly: GCA_027563575.1. Lineage (NCBI taxonomy): Eukaryota > Viridiplantae > Streptophyta > Magnoliopsida > Malpighiales > Erythroxylaceae > Erythroxylum > Erythroxylum pedicellare. The sequence continues at coordinate 21,875,855 of JAOQMP010000008.1, forward strand.
AACCTAGTTTTTCATATAAATTGTTATGAAAACATCATAATTTAGGCAGAGAAACATTATAAAAGAATTAGGGAGGATAAGAAGTGTTTGAGCCTCAGTTTAATATACTTTGTTTATTCAAATTGGTATGAAAAATCATAGAATCTTTGAGAAAATCCATATTGAGGAGAATGTTATTGAATATAAAACTTATTGTTAGATCAAACAGATACTAGTTGCCCTCAACTTATGATAATCTGACCTATTCTGTAAAATGTAACTAGGGACTGGGGTAATTTAAATCTAGACTAAATTTGCAGTTATATTGATGATAGGTTATCTTACTATATAGTTACATCTCTTTTTTATTACTATAGCCTTGTAATCTGCCTTTGTAAGCCTTCGTAGGCTATTTCAATGAATTTCTTTATTTTTCAAAAAACATATAGCATCAATTGCTAGTCAGGCCATAATACATTTTTTATTTGGTAGAAATGATTATTTAGATTAATAAGTTCTTCAATGAACTTAGTATAGTTCTTTGCATTATCGCAATAAAGTAGATCCATTAGGCATGTAAAAGGAGCTAAGATCTCATCAAAAACCTAAATATATATTTAGGCAACTTCTCTTAACTATGGTGATAATTAAGATAAAAGTTGTAAGATTCAAGAAAGTGTTCATTATAAAGAATCTTATGGAATTCTCTCACTAAACCACTATACCAATAGTAGCATGCTTGTCTTATAGTGATATGGTATAAGATACTTAAATGATTCACTTAGTAAAAGTAGAAGGTTTTTGGTTAACACCTTAATTCAAACTGCTGTTGTAGTTTAATCACATAATTATTTAAAATAATTCTTTATCTTATACTATTCATATGTATATGATAAAGTCCATACGAAAATTTATATTGCAAAATAAAGTTATGATGAAATCATAATTATGAAATTCATATTACATTTATGTATTATGCCTATACTTTTCCCATTCATTGTTATATTAACCTTAGACATTAGTAGAGCATAAAAGATTAGCGTATACTATGTTTCTTCCTTATAAAGGAAGTAGTCAATCTCAAATACTAAAGTATTAAAATACTTAAATAAACATATGGTGCTTGTTAGAGAACAAGTTCATATAATTGAACCCATATGAGAATTTTATTAGGAACATTACTTATATATCTATGGAAATTCTCATTGTCATGATTGTATAAGTGATCATTTGACTTGAGATCTCTTTAGTATCTCATATAGGGATTATTATATTTTGATACTACCTATGACCTATTCTAATCAATGATAGTTCAATCAGTAGTCATTAGAGTTCAATCAGTAATCATTAGATATAACATAAACTATAAAGAGATAGTTGAGTAATTAATATAGGAGCTGATCACCTTAAAGTGATTAGGGAGAATGTTCAATATTTCTTTTTAGTATTGATTCGAGAAATCCTTATCTAAAGTGGAATGACATTTTGAGAATTTTTTCAAATTTCATTAATTAAATCAATTGCTAATAGTAGGAGCTAATATGATTAGATTCAAATAGAATAGATATTAATTTCACGCTCTATATCTAATTAGAACTTTGTTCAATGAGAAGAATTATATGAAAAAATCATGCATAGAAAGTTTAGTCCAAAATACTTTGTCATTCTTAAACGTTTGGGCAGTCATGATGTGTTGATAGACATAATCTTGATCTATAGGTATAAATTATTTAATTAGAGAATTAAAGATGAATTAAAGGATTTTAATCTTTCTAATCCTAAATATGATTTGGGAATTTAATGGGTCACTCAAAGAACAAGAAGAAAGAAACAAAGAACAAGAAGAAAGAAAAAGTATTTTAATCAAGTTAGAGTTAAATGTAAAGTTTATGAAACTTTATAATTAAATATGAGATATTTAATAAATAAGGACCAATATGAGATATTGGAATTTATTTAGACTCAATTGGTATTTGAATATAATTAATATTAATTCTAATAAAATTTTAATTGAAATTAGAATTTTATTTAAATTAAATTACTAAAAGGTCCAAAACTTATTATAAATAGACTTAGGATCCAAAAGAGCTAGCATCTTGTGCCTAACCATCTCTACAATAGTTATAAAGTTCTCTTAATATGCTTTGTGAATACCATTAAAGATCAAACATGTATATGGGTACGGTGGTTGAGATGAACAAATTTAAAAAAATGATTAGAAGGAAACAACAAAAAAATAATCAAGCTTCACTAGAAGGTGAGAATTATAATTCATATCTCATTATGTTTATATGTTGGCTTTTGAGAAATCATACGAAAAGATTTCGCTCTTATTTCACTACATATAGGATCAGATTGCTTCCTAATTTTCCTATACAAAGAGTATAAGGTTTATTTTTGTCTTACTTCTTAATTTTTCTCTTCAATGCTCCTCCCCCACCATATCCACATAAAATATGACACTTATGTAAGAATATTTCAAAAGAAGTCCTAACAAATTCCTTTTACTTAGTTATTTGAATGTCAAGATTTTTATTTAGTAGTTCAACAACTAGTCATTTCTTTTTTAGATTTCTTCATGCACCAATTTCTTTATTTTCTTTCTCCTATTGTTTATAGGTTTTGATTATTCTATTTTTTTGATTTTGATTATTTTCATTTGACAAATAAATCAGTTATAAAGAGAATTTAGAATACGCCTAACTTTGAAGATATAAGTGAACTTCACCATTTGATTTAAGAAATTCTTTCTAATATTCCCAATTTTGTAAGCTCTAGAATCATTAACAAAATAAAAAACAAAAACTTTTCTTTTCTTGTAGACGTTTTTAGCTCCATAGCATTGCTTGATTTTTATGAAGCCTTTGTATGCCTAGCATCTTTTGATTCCATACATGGAGTTTAGTTTATTTAACTATGAACAAATATGTGGTTAGTTTTACATAGGTTTATAAAATTAAGACTAATATTGATGGTTCAGTAGGATGATACAAGGTTAAGCTTATAGCTAAAGGTTTAACTTAGAAATATGTGGTTGATTATGAAAAGACTTTTGATCATATATCCTATATCACTTTTGTTTGTACTTTCATTGTCATTGTTGCTATTAAGATTGGCATTTATTTCAAATGAATGTCAATAATGCCTTCTTAAATGAAGATCCCTTTAAATATGTCTATATGTAACCTCCTCCTAGTCATGATCATCCTTCAGATAAAGTTTGTCTTCTTCAAAAGGCTTTGTGTGAACTTAAACAAACTCCTTATGCTTAGTTAATTAAATTTAGTTCCACTATTTATGAATTTAGTTTCTAGTCCAATCTTTATGATCATGCGATATTCCTTTGGAAGACAGAGCGGGGTATTATTTTATTATTATTATATGTTGATGACATTATCATTTTTAGAGATGATATGTAAGATATTTATGATCTTAAAAACTTTTTTAGCCTCCAATTGAGATGAAAGATCTTAGGCATTTGAGTTTTTTCTTAGGTCTTGAGGTTGCTTTTGATTCTACAGGATAATATTTATCTTAAGCCAACTACACTACCAATTTTATCTCTCATGCAGGTCATATTGATGACAAAATTGTTGATACTTATATTAAAGTTAATACTTATGCTTCTACCTCTGTTGGCTTTCCTTTTCCTGACATTACTTTTTATTGTAAACTTATTAACAGTCTTATTTATTTTACTGTTACGCCTGACATTGATTATGTTGTTCAAATTGTTAGTCAGTTCATGACGGTTCCTTTCACTACTCATCATACAACTATTCTTTGTATTCTTCACTACATTAAAGGCACCTTGTTATATGTTCTTCATTACTCTAGCTTATATACTCTTCAATTATGAGGTTATATGGATGTTGATTAGGTTGGTGACCTCACAAATCGTCAATCTACTATTGGTTATTTCTTCTTTCTTAGTGATTCACTTATCTCTTAGCTTATTAAGAAGCAAATTGTTATCTCTTGATCCCGTACCAAAGTTGAATATTGAGTTCTTGTTAATACTATTTTTAGCTTCTATAGCTTTGTTGGTTATTTCAGAGTATGGGCATTATGTCTCCATCTGCTACTTCTCTTCATTATGATAATTGAAGTGATATACAAATTGCTCATAGTGGTGTATTTCATAAGCACACAAAACTTATTGAGATTGATTGTTACTTTATATCATTATGTTCTTCGTAATACAATTAATCTTATTTATATTTTCTCTTAGAATTAGGTTGCTAATATATTTACTAAAACTAACTTTGCTCCTCGATTTTGGAATCTTTAAAGTCAATTTATCTTCTTCTCAGCCACCTTGAGTTCTTCGTTATTTAAATTTCTTCCTAAATTATTCTGGTACTTTTTGTATAAATAAATGCATCCCTTTCATTGTAATACATTCAATCCATATATGAAACAATTCATTCTTTATTAGTTTCAAATTAAATATTTAAAAACAAAATTTAAAATGGTACAATCTATTTTACACATTTTTTTAGGCTTCATTGTCAACAGAATAATATTATGTCATTCATTCTCTTAATAACAGTTATTATATATATGGCATTTTTAACTAAAGAATTGATGTATAATTGCATCTGAAAAATAAATGACTAATAGTTTTAAGTTCTAGATTGCACAACCTATATATTGAATTGTGGTCATTTTGATTCTTTTATTGTATGAGAAGTGATTAATCAATCTTCGATAACTAGTCAAAAAGTAAATGAGACCTTAAAAAATTTGAGTTTGAATCATACCAACTTATACTAAGGTATCTTTGAAATAAGTGCCCTAAATAATTGTTGACATATTTTATTTATAAGGTTTGAGTTTGAATCATTAGAGATATGTTATGTTTATGAACTAAGTTGAATAAGAATTTAACATTTTTAAAATCCTTAAACTAGAATTTAATTAAACCCATCTTGTGTATATGTCTAGTGAATTATTGTACTTAAAAAATGACAATATAAGTAATGTACAAAGTGATTTTTAATTACAATTATAAAACAAAAATTATACTTTAAAATTTTTCATTTTTCATCAAAAATTACCACATTAACTTAGTGGTGATCCTAGTGTGTTTAGATAGTATGTCATATTGGTTGGGATAATGTCTTAATTTGTGAAGTTTAACAAAATCTTAATCTATTAAAGTTTAGGATGTAAATAGTGTTATTTTAGTAATATTAAATTTTAAATTAATATTCAAAATAACAATTAGAGTTGAGGTAAAATTTTTATGAAAAAAAATGAATTGCACCTTTACTCAATTCCAACTCCTTTTAGGAACAAATTCAACTTCTGAAAAATGTTCATTGCGAGTAATATTTTTTTAAAGATGTATTAGAAATAAACATTAACAAATGTTTTAATGCAATTAACATCAATTATTTAATTGAAGTGATTAACCTTTATTAGTGATTAAATGGGTCACAGAGGATGGCTGTCCTTAGACCTATTTTTAGTGCTTAATCATCCATTCATCCACCGCCATCAAGTAATCTCCCATCCAATGATTGCCAATGTTAATTTTGATATGGTATAATATTAATACCTCTTCAAGCAATTTCTAAAAATTATAAAATAGTCCTTAAATTTTATAAAATTATAAAATAATTTCTTAATATAATATACTATATAAATTTCACCTTTAATCAACTATATATTAAAATCACATAAATTTAAAATAACAACTATTTCTTTATTTATATTAATATTATTTTTTACATATTTTTCTATTAATAAAAACTATAATTAATATAAAAAGATCGACTAATTTTCATACAAATATAAAACTAATAATAATACAATCATTAAAATATAATAACTGACTACATTATGATTTTATATAAAAAAATTAAATGTGCTGTTACATATGATTAACTACCCTATATTTACATGTGTATAATATTTGTATATGCGTATAATCTAATACAAATTAGTGACTTAAACACGATACTACAACTTTAAAATATTATCTACGCAAAATTAATTGAATAAATAAGGAAGATAATGTCTCATGCTATAATTGGAATTAACGAGTATGGGTAAAGTTTTATTTATTATACATATAATAATATAAAAATTATGTGATTCTAAAAGATATAATTTATTTAATAAATTGATAATTTATAATTTAAAATAAGTTTGATTCATGAAATTATAATTTCTAATTACTAATCAAATTTAAGACTTTAGATTAATGAGCACATATGAGACATAATATTATACTAGTCTTTCTTTATCATGACCAGTTACGGCTTACTTGACATAAGCAAAAGATTGATTTTGATTTTTTGTCTTTGCTCCCAAAATTTGATCTTCACGAAGAAAGCATGAAAGGAAATTTTTAGTAACTTAATTGGGTCGATAAATTAGGAGACTCAACAATTTAATGTTGGATTACTATATAATTAAAACCTTTCGAAGAAAAGGAAGAAAAGAAGGTGATTAAAATACATTAATATTTATCCAATTCTTATCTTTTTCCTTAAATTTATCCATTTCATTAGAACTCTAATCATTTATTTATTTAGTTTATATATGACTTCTTATTATTGGAAAACAATAAGAAATAGAATATAAATACATATATTAATAAGTATTCAATTTATTTAAATTAGTAACCTGCCAATAATCAGATCAGAAATCGAATTTGGAAAACATAAATGCATTACTTAACATGTCCATTAAGTCTTGCACTAACGGAATCGAATACTTGTTCTTTATCGTGACCTTATTCAACACTAGATAATCCATACACATCCGTAAGGAGCCATTCGCTTTCTTTTGGAATGAAATCGGAGTTTCATAAGGCGCCATGGAGGACTAAATGTATCTTACCTCTAGAAGTTCTCCTAACTATTTTCATAATTCTTTCAACTCCATAGGCGACATTATGCAGGGAACTTAGGCAAGAGGTTTTGCCCCTAGTTCTAACTCAACACGATGATTTGTAGCTCTTCTTAGTGGGAGTTCTTTTGGCTATTCAGAAGGCATTATATCTTTGTAAGACTCCAACAATTCTACTAATGCATTCAAAACTTCCATGGACAACCCTTCTTTTACTTCAATCAACATTGTAAGAAATGTTTCCTCACCATGTTTCAGTCCTTTCTCCACAATCATGGCCGAAATAAAAGAATTTTTTGTTTGCTTTTGTCTTGCACACCAATCTATCCACACTTAATGAACTGAGGGTCTTATTCTCCCGTAACCATTATTCCACTCAAATGTGGATATACAACAGTCTTGTTCTGTCGTAAAAAGTAAATTATGATAATCACATCGAAATCATCCAAAGGAATTACCATCATATTACATTTTCCAGCCCAACCATCTATCGATAAAAACATATTATATGTCATTCTAACTACATCTTTATCTTTGGAATTTTTAGTTTTTAGCATACTCAAACTTTTGCTCACCTTCAGTTTGAATTTAGCAGCCATATGATTTGCAATAAAAGTTTGTGTAGCACCTGTATCAACCATCGCAACTACAAACATCCTACTAATCTACACCTGCAAATGCATTAACGAAACATATGTATTACCTTTCTCTTCCGTTAAAGTGTTCAGTAATTGGAGAGGATTAACAAGGGTTGCGACTTCTCCTTCTGGTTCCTCTTCAGTCACCATAGCATTAAGCTTTTCCCGCTTTGAACACTCCCTCACAGAGTGATGACCACCATAGATATAACAACCAGAAGTTTTATGTTTTTGGCCACTAGTAGAAGCACCACCAACATTCCCACTCACTTTGGCCTTCCCTTTATCAATTTGTCCAAATTTAGAGTCACCACATTACTTGCCATATCCCTTTTATTTCTTCTCCTTCTAGTTAGTTTTATCTTTGTGATGAGATGATGTGAAGGTTTCCCCTGCATCTTTATCTTTGTTTGGATGCAAATCAATCAACCTATCTATAGCTGCAATTGCATTGGGCAGATCTTACACTCCTTGTCATCGTAATTCAATTTGCACCCAGGTCTTAAGTCTCAACATAAAATTGAAAAGTTTGTCTTCTTGTGTCATGTTCCTAATATCCAACATCAACAAACTAAAATTTTAACGTAATTTCAAATAGACCCGTTTTGTTTTAATTTCTCCAAGTTCTCTCGTGCCAACCAAGATGTATTACAAGGCAAAAATTGTTCTTTCATTTCATGTACGAATGCCTCCCATTTATCAATTGTCAGACATCTTACAGTCAGATCACCATCAATTCTCCCACACCACCATAGTTTGGCGTCTCCAACCAGATGCATGCTTGCTGATCAAATTTTGTTGCAACCATGTACCCTAGCAGCTTAAAAATATTGCTACATATCCTAAATGAAAATTTTCGAAATTTTAGCATCCTTCACCCCATCGAAATGTTTTAGATTTGGGACTTTTAACCTTATCCATATGCCACCTTCATCCATGGCACCATAGTTCCTGATGAGAGCCAAAGCATCCTCTAACACTCCCATCCTTTTATTTGCTTATGTCAAAATGGTATCCTTTTGGTAATAGATTGTCTAAATCGCCTCTTACAAGTGATCCAAAATAGCAAACAAATTATGTATTTCATCTTCTAGAATAGCCCCCATTCCATGCTCCAACCTATCCAACCTTTCTCTAATGGCTTCAAGGTTTTGATTTGCCACAAACACTATCTGTTAAGTAAGGAAAATATCCCATAAATATCCAAATGATGCTCTAATACCAACTTATTACGTCGAATTAATTGATTTGTGAAAATTTAACAAAATTTTTATCACCAATAATACTATTATTTTAATAATAGATGTATTTTTAAAGTAACAGAAATTATTAATATTAAACTAAACACTAAATTTAACAAGTTGTGATCAAGCCTTGTCCATACCAACATTATGAGTATCGTCCCGTACTGGCCAAAAAGCGGTATTCAAAATGTTGGTACTGTACTAATTACAAATACTGACCAGTTCTGATTGATACCGATGGTATCAGTCAATACCTAAAATATTAGAATTTTTTGGGGGCTAAATTGAAAATTTTAAAAGTTAGGGACCAAATTGAAAAAAAATTATAAACTAAAAGAAAACCATTTATTCTCTCCTTCGTTCACTCAGTAACCTCCTAACCCTGTTCACTTCAGATCATCACCACCCTCCCAATCTCCCATGCACACCCGCCATTTCCTCCATCACTTGTTGTTGTTGAGATCACTCATTATCGCTACTTCCTCCACCGTTCACTATTGCTGGGACTGCTTGCTATTGTTGCTCATTGGCTATTCCTCTCCACACATTGCCATTGTTCGCTGCTCTCCACACATCGTTTATGCATCTAGTGACTCCAGTTAGCTAGTCTGCGGTGCAAAATCTAGACTCCAGATCTAGATGTAGAATCTAGATTTATCTACATTTGGTTGAACCGACCCTACCTTTGACCCGACCTGACCTACAATCTAAATAAACCCGTGACCCTATTTGTGACCCGACCTGACCTGCGTTACTCATTAACTTAGTTGCAATTTGTCTAATTTTTTGTGTGTTTTACTTTTTTTGTTTCTTTTATGTATTGCAATTGCATTGCATTTTGGTTGTTTCATATGTATATTATGAATGATTTATAAAATATGCATTAGGCAATTTTGGCTTTGAAGTTGGAATTAGTTGTGTGAATTGTGCATATTTCAATAATATATAGGGATTGTGAATTTGTGAAGAAATGAGATCAAAATAATATTGTGTATAGATTATGGAAGAACATTTAAGCATTGTGAATTGTGAATAATTCAAAAATATGTCATATTATTTGTTATTTTAATAATCATAAAAATGAGATCAAAATTAATTCATTAAATTGTTAATTAATTTATATGAAACATAAAATTTACTAATTATTCTTTTTATATAAAGGTATTTAACTTATGATCAATCATTTAATTATAATATTAATATATAGTTTTAATCATTTAATATATGTAATTAAGTTAAGAAAATTACATGTCTGCATTTTTATATTGTTCATTGTCATCATTAGGAAATCACATTACAAATATTAATTATATCTCATGGGTAACAAAGACACACTCATCATCTTATCTTATGGATAATTAAATACATGGTAGAAAATAGAATGCAAATTTATAAGAGAATACTTATGACTTAGTATAATATGAATTTTTAAATGTTTAAATAATTTTTCAAGTGTCTGTTATTATAAAGAAAAGTCATTTATGCAATGTGTATTATCATAAAGAAAGGTGTAAGATAAAGTTTATCAAGAATTTAGATATGCTTATAATTGAATATTGAATTTTATAGTAATGTAATGATGTTATATACAAAACTATATTTTTGAATATGAATTTATTAATTTAATTCTAGCACATGTCTTCATTTGTTTTAGATAAATAGAGAAGAGTTCAAGCTTTCCTGATAATTCAACTGTTTTAGGAAGATTGGATGATTTAGCTCGAGCTTATGCTAGATTAGTTTCTAAAATTAAGAATCGTACCATTTATGTGTACTACAACAAGCATTTAAAAGGTGAGGAAATCACGAAATTAAAGAATAACTGGGCTCAAAGGTCAAGTAGAGTTTTGTAAAAAATGAGTCATGACATGAAATGAAAAATGAAAACTTTATTTAAAAAGTATCAATATGAAAAAAAATAGAAGATAAAGGCTAAACTACAAAATTGGTTGTGAAAGTTCATTTTTGATGATTAAGATGATATTGGAGATGTTGAAATTGGTGGCATTCCTACCAAAAAAGAAGGGAATATTGCACTTGGTGTAAGAAAAAGAAGAAGACATTTGTTTAATTTTTTCACCTCAAATAACTCTTAGAGCTCGGCTTTCAAGCTATAATGCCTTACAATTTAAAGAAACGACTTAGAATATGATCATGTCAATAGCTAGATGGTGGTATGATTTATGTATATCTTTAAATGACACTTAGTCTTATTATTAACAACCTATGATGGATTTCATTGCTTCTTATAGTCTAGTATATAAGGTTATTTTAATTGATGACTATAGAAGTAAACTTCTAAGCAACTTTGTTTATGAAATAAAGAGTTATTTGGATGAAATAAAAATGGCTTAAGCAACTTTTGAATGTTTATCATGTGTGATGGTTGGACAAATAAAAGATATGCATCTATTATTAACATTTTAGTTTATTCTACTAAGGGGACAATGTTTTTGAAGTCTATTAATATATCTGGCCTTGTTAGAAGTTGAACCAGAAAATATTATTAAGTTCATTTTTGACAATGATTCTGCATACGAAGCAGTTAGAAAAGATTGCAAAGTAGGTATAATTTTTTTATTAGACTCTTTTTGTTGTACATTACATTGACCTAATGTTAAAAAAATAAGAAATGTTAGATATTTTTCTATTATTAATTAGACTGTACAAAAAGCAAAGAAACTGACCAAATTTATCTATAATAGTGCAAGGGTCTCAAATTTGATGAGCAATAATTTCAGTAATAATAAGAACTTGTGTTTATAATAAAGTTTACAATTACTTTTTCATTACTTTATTATTTTGTTCTAATAAAGAAGTAGCTGAGAGAAAATATATAAATGATAAATAAATTATTTTATAATATGTCAAGTTTAATGCTAAATTTGAAATAAATATTTATAAGTGATAAATGATTAGCATCGCCAATGCTACTAACAAGGCAAAGCTTGCTATCTGTAAATTTTTGGCTCCGCCCTTGTATTAGATTGTCCAATATCCCTAACGTCGTAGTCCCGCACTGTTGTCTTCTATCCATAGCCCAAAGCCCGTACGAAGTTCCCCAAACCCTAACGTTGCTTTCACAACTCTGACATCACTCTTGTGACTCTGTTCTTCCTTCCTACAGCTTTGAGTTACACATTCCTCCTTCATCTGTTGGAAAATGGCATCACGGTACAGGTCTCTCTCAAACTCAACTTTCTCCCTTCTCAAATCTACTCTTAATAAACCCAAGTCCAGACCGCCGTCTTCTCTCCTCTCTGCTCGCTCTTCTACGTTGTCCAGGCGAGGCCTTTTAGAACCCTTTGCTGTGCTCTTTTCACTTTCATCATCCTTATTTGTTACAATTCAGCTTGTTTTTTCCGTATTATTTGCAAAATCTTCGTGTTCTGACTTGTGGGTTCTTTGTTTCAGGTCATTTCCTCAATTGGGTGCTCTCCAATCTATGCTTCCCCTTCACTCAGCAGTCTCTGCTGCTCGGTTCACTTCGTGCCTTGGCATCGATTCGAGCAGGTCAAGGTCAATGTCACAGGGTATGCTTTGCAGTGCGAATCCAGGAGTTTGATAATCTCCGTTTTTCTTTATTTTGTATCTGTAAGCAGCTTTTGCACTCTCTAATTTGCTGGCTTATAGACGATAATAACTTGTATTACTGTTAGATCATCTCTCCATTTGCTCTATACTGCTACATCATTCTCTTGTTTCTCTAGTGTTGCAATTAGTGACCTTGGCGGATGCCACTTTTAACGGGAATTGTATGTTATTCTAATTATGTTAAATATCCACAATTTTAACTTATATGCAGAACATTTTGTCTCTTCATATCGTTTGGAAGTTGATGCAAACGTTTGAAAAGATTAGCCTTTTCTATATTTTATTGTATTGAAAATATATTTAACACGAGAGAAGGAGCTGCTTACTGGGAGAATTCGTTGGATGTACCAATTCCGCGCAAACGATGATTAATGTAGAGGCTTTGAAACTTGCGAAAAGGAAAAACAATTCTGATAGGAAGGGGATAGGAGTGCTGATGGTAAAACGTTAGATCACATTCTTCATCACCTATTTATAAATAAGCTGCTAGGTTTTCCTCATAAATTAAGTGTTTTTTATTTCCTCAAGGTACTGTTGTTTGATCATGATCTTGTGAAACCTTCCCACATTACTGATTGAAACAAGAGTGAAACGAGGAGTTGATGCTCGTGAATATGTCATTTCTGTGCTTGGCAAGGAATACTGACGTGTAATTTTTTCAATGAAGAGCTGGACATATATATTTTAGGTTGGCTAGGCAGCCATGTAGCTATAGATTTCCTTCAAGATGGGCCGGGATTGGATTTTGTGGTTTGAAATGCAAAGTTAGTACTTACTACCTATGCATTTCTAGATAAAGAAGCCTTTTTCCTTTATGCAGCTTGTGGAACTATTGACTGGATATGCTAAACTTTTAATTGATTGTTTATTTTTTAGTCTTAATGCTTCTTTTGGTCTACCTCTGGGTTGCTTTTAATTTATATTGTGTTGATGGCTTTGGTACGAAAGAATGATTGTCGCAGGGTGGGGGATGGAGAAGAATGTAGAAAGGAGGCTTTTTCACGCATTTGCATATTTTCTTCATCTTCAATTTTCTTTCTTTTCGAAATAATAGTTTACTATCTATAAAATGTGAATGTTTTGTTGCACCTACCTTGCTCCCACTTCGATTAAAGGCAATATCCTAGCATATGTAGTTATTCAATGCACGAGGTTGCCAATTTATCTACTTTATTGGTTGGTTACTATCAATGCTGGTGAAATTTGACCTGGTAAATTATAAGCCAAAATATTTTCATCTGCAGTTAAAAGGTACTAACTTTTCCCTTTGTTTTGGACAGAACTAGGTCTGAGTGGGCCTCGATAGCCGACTAAATCTAGAAGATGATATTAATTGATGGAGGATAGTTATATCGATCACCTCACCTAGGTGAAGTCCTTTCCATTTTACATGAAATTCTATCTATGAGGATCATGACTTGGAAGTTTAAATTCTTATATTTGATCTCATATGCCCTCCTGTGGATTGAAAAGTTATTTGGCACACTTTTTGTAATAACATGGCCTTCCATTTACCTTGTGTCTCTGCTCAGCCTCCTGAATCATTTATCTTTTATGGCGACACTAATTCTAGTGTAATAACACAAATACAATAAGATTAATGTTGTCCTTTTTCTGTTGTTATGCTGAGAATCAAGGTAGATGATACCTTATTGGAGTTCTGTATGCTATATTATCAAATAGGAGAAAGCCATGCCCATAGGTGGAAAGATGGCTGAAGTGGTATAAATATGGGTAATGACCGACGGCCAATCCATGTAAAGCCAGCCCAACCGCCGTCGCAGTGCGGGGGTTGATAAGATATTGTTTTAATATTTCCCCATTATTTGAATCAGTCTTATGAATTTCGTACGGTACCGGCCGGAAATTTATACCGGTACGGGTGTAGGTGGTACCGGTGAAAAATACCGGTTGGTACCGGCCAATTTCGGCAGTACCGGCCGGTATTCAAAATACCGGTCAAATATTGGCCGGTACCGGAAATTTTAAAAAATTGGGAGATTTTTTTGCAAAATTTTCAAAAATTATCAAAATTTCCCTCCCTCCCTCCTACCTCTCCTTCCTCTTTTTTTTCAAAGTTTGTAAAATAATAATAAATATTTTATTACTAATAATAATTATAAATTAAATAAAAC
>JAOQMP010000008.1:21899744-21913227 GCA_027563575.1 Erythroxylum pedicellare
AAAATAAAAATAAATTATTTTAAATAATATAATATAATATAATATAATATTTTATAAAATAATTAATACTAATATTTTTATATAATTAATAATAAAATGCAACAACCATTTTAATATAAAGAGTATAATAATCATTTATTATACATTACATTCTATTCCATCTATTTTCCAATCAACATTTTACTACATTACATTATGAACCATTCCATCCCTCCTAATCAACTTTTCACTATATTACATTCCATTTTATTATAAATCATTCTGTTCTATTCCGTTCCGTTCTATTCTATTCTATTAATTAATATTCAACCAAAGAGGGCTTTAGTTACTTTAAATGAACTGGAAGATACCTTAGCAGAATTATCTGGCATATGAGATGCATGCCTTGATATTAAATAAGGCAAACTGAATACTAACATTTGCCTTCTGTTTTTCTTTTCCTTTTACTTATTCAATTTCCTTTTCCACTTGTTGGTTTAAGCAATCGAACAAATATGCTATTACTTGGAACTCCTAGAACGACAGCAACAGTTTAGTTTCACCATTATTGCGCAATTTTAGTCCATTGCTAACACTTTTAGGATAGATTCTTTAAAGCGAAATGCAGTCAAGAAAGTTGCAAACTACTTTTCAATTTTTATATTTCCATTCCTGTTCTCATTCCAATTTGTGTGACTCCAACAATGAAGCTCATGGTCCCCCACATGAGAACGCTCACAAGAAGCATCAATGCAAGCCAATCTGATCAGTTAGCTTTCTCATTATTAAACAGGAAGAGGAGGGCAGATACATCATGTTTTGTTCAGAGTATGATCAGTAAGCCTGCAGCAACACCTGATAAATAATCAATACTTCTGTTACCCCCAAGCCTACTCTGTCATCTGCAAAGTTGCACGTTCAATTGTGCAAGAGAAACTTTAAAACCACCGTATACCTCCAAGCAATCAAAACACTGTCAAGCCATTATACTGTTTATAGATAGCGAATCTACAACGCAGCATTCTACGCCTTTTCTTGATCAAGTATAAGAAGATTATGACCGTCGAGTCTTTGATTCCCACGTTAATTAGTCGAATTGAATTCTTTTAATTAACAAACAAACATAATCAATCATTCAATGTTTTGGGTAGATCAATTACATATCCTCTCACCATTTGTTCATCCGTTAACTCGATTATATATTTAAGGAAAAGTGTTGAAATTGGTCTTTTATAAAAGTAGAAGGTACTTGGCCTAATTACAAAGACAAGAAGTTCACTTCTAATGATTTCAAACACCAGAAGAAAACTGGTCCTAAGAGTGCATTTACCAAGCATAAGATATAGTGCACGAGGCATGTGACCACCGAAAACCTTGCTTCCGCTAAAGCCTAATTAATATTAGTTATATCTTCGTGTATCATTATGTGAGTTGTTGTTCCTGTTCGTTACCACAGTTCTCCATTGTAATTGCATACTCTGGCAAGAGAAGATGAAGATAAAAAGAATTCATTAAAAGAAGTAAACTTCAGAAGTGGAAAATGTTAATATAATTACAACGTGGAATTATTTAATTTTAACAACAGTGATGTGAGGAGATATCACCCAAAGATAGATTTATAATTTATTTGAATAAATAAAACAAGCAGAACAGGTCCATATGGATTACCAATGCCTGGGATCGTGCTAATATACTTTGAGTATTGTCAACTGTTACCATTAACCCCAATATCAAATATTAAATCCACACCAATCTAATGTATGTGTCTTTGAGAACAGAAAATACATTTTTAACACATTATCTACATTTTTTATTGAGCTGTACATTATTTACAAAAAGAAACCAGATCCCATATAACAGAATCTTTCAGCCAGCATGTGAGAAAAAAATAGCAACCTCGAGAATTGATCTTTTCTCTGTTAAATAAAAATAAGCTCGGAGGGATAAAGTTGACGAACAAATTTCATAACATGCAATTGAATTCATGGCCTTATTACTTAGACTGATTTTTAATGATTTCGTATTGAAAAATATTAGACTTTTCGGTGAGAGGATGTATTGGTCCCAGTAAACTTGAAGAGGTTAAAAATAAATGAAAAGTTAGGGGAAATAATGATAATCACACGCTACACACACAGTCTGGAAATCTTGGAATAACATTGTTTATATAAATTGCTCTCCTATTTACATATACGCACTATAAGTTGTGGAAATCCATGGAAAAGAAAAGAAACATGCAAAATCTCCAATCGGATTCGAAGTAGCAGCAAACGATGTGAAAAACCTGACTTCCCACTTTCTAACATTCTCTGGAAACAGCCTAATCTCACCGGCGACCACCAGGGCTTTGTTACACTGAAATTCATGTGGATAGCAATAATGAGGCAATAGTCGGTTCACGTGCTCCTAGTTTTTAGCCCAAGTTTACGTTCTTGATACTCGTGTTCCGATCTTCTGTGCGCATTATTTGCTTCACTACTACTCGACAGACAAGGAGGAAGGAAAGGCTACTGTCACCTGTCCTTATTTGTACATGATTTTCAGTCAAAAGCATATGTTCAAGTTACGACATTCTAACTAAAGGTAAAAACCAAAGAAGAAGGGTTTGTTTATGGGATTTAGAATTGGAGAGCTGTCAAAGTAGAGAAAGCTAAGATGTCAGCAAATGGAAATTGTCAAATGATCACTTTGTTTGCCACATGCTAAAGCTTATTCTTTTTTCTTTTTACTTAAAAGCCTCACAATTAACTGACAAAGTCTGAGCTTTTCTGCCAATTCTATGTCTAATCCCATGAATGATGAATCATTACAACCTCACCCCGGAACCACTTCGTGTATATTTCCTCAGTTCTCACACCTTTCACAATACTAATCAATTGCAAAATAACCTATTCCAGATAAGAGGCTTATAAGATAAAGTCATTATGTAGATTATATATAGAAGTTATGCTGGTAATAAATTTCAACTTGTTCAACCTATAATTTTTTTAAGGGAAAATTGATTAAGAACAATGTTCTAAATAATGGTTGAAAGGTGACTTCACGGTAATTCCAGTGGATGAAGATATGATTGAGATTATTTAATTTTAATATGTAGTAATACTAACAATCCAGAGCTGTAATACTAGATTCATATTATCATATATCCTGTTGCAGGCGGTAATTTTCAAAGTTGTACTGGTCATCATATTAATCGGTGAAACCAGATCTGTCGTGGCCTGTCTTGGACTGAGAAACGATGGGACCGCTCTCAAGTGACACATTAGGTGATTACCAACTATGAGAAATCATGAAATGCTGAATACTTTCCAAAGACGAAACTGGAACTGACTCATGATTCTGATTATTCATATATATCAATCAGGAGAGCCATCATGTGGCAAGAAATGGGTTACCGTAAGAACTTGTCGGTCTGAGTTGTGATTGGAATAGAATAAAGTCATCATTCCTCAAGTCTCTCAACCCTGAAACTGACTTGACTTTCACTGGAAGTATTCGTTCTCTTACTGCTGCAAGTAGCGTAGAGAATCATCATTATCAGGCTTATATCGACCTGAAAGTAGTGATGTTAGCCTCATTGAACAGAAATCAGATTGGCATGGAGATCAAGTCCAAAAGGGAGGAAGAAAAAGCAAAAGAATAGGTAAAAGCAAAAGCAACCTGATTAATGGAAAATTTTAAGTTTCAAGAGATCTAAATTGCAACAAGTTTGGGAAAGGAGAAAAAGGAAGGGAGGAAAAGAGCAAAATTTTGAAAGAAAGTTAGGGAAAATTAGCCCCTAAGAAATTAGGCAAGGGAAAAAAGGACGGACTAACTAAACGAATTTGGGCGCTAAAATTGCTCCTATTAAATGAGCTGCCTGAAATCAGGGCCCACGTGTTGGTGAATCAAGTAATCATCGGCGTTGGATACATCGAACATCATGGTGGTCTCCAGAAACTGCTGCTGCTGGGACCTCATCATCTCCTTTTGACGCCGGAGTTCAAGCACCTTACGGTGCGAGTTCGAGTGTTTTGTAAGCACAAAAGTTGGACTCGCTGCCGGTCGGTATTCTGGCACCAGCCGACCCGATTTGTATCTCACCCCACAGGCGTTGCACAGCGTCTTTGGCCCCATGGGACCCGTCCTCCATTGCGGCGTCTTGTCGGTGGCGCAATGTAGGCACTTCCGCCCTTCAACGCCGCCCTCGCCACCACTACGCTTTTTAGGTGCCCCCGTTTTCAGGGTCTTAGGCTGCTGGTGAGGAGGAGGCCCCACAACGACGCCGTTATCCTGCTCCGACGATGCTGAGGTTGCTGGGGAGAGGAGTAGGAGCCGGGACGCCCAGTTGCATGGGGCTGCTCGCGAACGCTTGCTACGGGCCTTGGCGGGGACCGACTTGTCGGCATGGAATATTGGGCTGTTGTTGCCCACTGTGGCGGAGGCGTTGCCCATGATGTTTTTGCTGTTGATACAGTCCGGTTGGAAACTTGGTGTTTCGGAAGAATCTCCTGCTCCTCGAGCTTTCATGCCGGATATAAGCTGGAGCTTCTGCAAGTCCTCGCTGGAGAATGATTCCTCCACGAAATTGGACAACCATTCAAGCTCAGCCAAATCCTCGTACTGTCTCGTCAGAAAGATATTCCATAATCAGAAATGAAATTGCTAAATAATTATCCTTTTTACACTAACTAAATTACAACGCTCATAATGTTCATTTGAATGAAATTTCGGGTTTGTTTGTCAAACTTGTGAAGTTCCAGGATGAAACGGTGGACATGAATGAAGTTTCCCAACTAGTACTATCAGGAAATTGTCATGCAGCACATGGTGTTTATCGCCATGAAAAGCGTTTTCCGAACATGAATGAAACTAATTCTTTTCTTAGATCGTTATCTCATCCCTCTGTTTCTTTCTCTTTTTCTAGTTATACGAAATATAGAATTTTTCTTGGAAACCTGCCGCCAGAACTCAGAAAACAGAAATTTATGCTTAATGGTAATGAACATCAAACCAATATACGTGGATTTGCGTTATAAAGCGTCATAGGACAATTATTAGAAGCTCTCTGTATCATGCATGCGTGATGTATGGGAATTACCGGGACGGAAAGGTCGCCGCAGAAGTGAGCGTCGGTAAAATTGCGGGACCCAATATCGCAATTAAAGCTGGGCTCGCATCCCGAGAATGTGGAGGAATTGCAGCTATCCACAACAGTAACAATGGAAGAGTCTGTGGCCGTACTCTCAAAGGCAGCACAACCACCGCCACCACTAGCTTCAGTAACGACGGTTTCTTCATTGGAGAAGTCTAAGAGGTCCTCCACGATGAAATGGTCGCCTCCGCCACTGGGCTTAGACTCAAAAGAATGGTGCTTTTCGTTTGGGAATTCGGCTGTCTGATGTTGATAGAATTCGGGAGCTTCCATAGTCTGTTATGGATTTGTTTTTGTTTGTTGGAAGAAAATGAGGTTAAGAGTTAAGATAGAGAGTGGAGTGAGGAAAATGTGTAATGGTGAGGTTTTACACGCGACAGTCGGACAAACTAAAATGGAGGATTTTGAGGAGGAAAATAAATAAAAAGGGGTTCGAAGTAGAGAGTAGCTGAAATAAGAAAATAAAAAAAAAACATTAAAAAGAAAATCCGCTCCAAAGTGACCCTGATGCCCTTTTCCTTAGTGAGGCTCAGTTTAACAGTTTTATCCTCTGTAAATTCTAAACTATATTCTGCTGAAAATATAGGCTTTGAATTTCACCGATTATTTGTTTTTTTAGTCTTAAATTATAAGATTTAGGGGTGTCATATCAATTGTGTAGGTGCAAAAGCAATATAATATTTGATTAACGGAGGTTCCTTTATGTACATATGGAATACAACAATGTAAGAGAATTATATACTGTACGGTGAATAAATGCGATGGTTGACGGAGTTGGGCTTTGTTAACTATGAGAAGATAATAGCGTCTAGCGTGGGAGGGTAAAAGAGTGAAGTGACGAGGTAAATATGGGAAGGGAAGATGGATAAAAAGGTAATTGAAGTGTAAAATAAGAAAGAAATGGAGGGAGTGGGTTCCAAATTCAACCCCTTAGGAATCGATCTAGCCAAGATTGTCGCTGAGCGGTGTGTGAGCAAATGTATTAGCGTCCAAGTTTACAGCCCCGACTCATATGCTTGCTTTTTTCCTTTTTATTTATTTCCTCGGGAGACGGACCGGGTGCACAGACTTCTTTTCTTTTTAAAACATGTTTTGTTGTTTACTTGGTTTGGTTCTCTTACCTGCTATTGCTAATGCTAAATCCCTGTGTTTAATTTTCAAACACCACATGCAATCACCACTATTACAGCTCCTCATCTTCAGAGACCCCGCCATTTTGCTTCTTGCTCTTTCCACTTCTGCCCCTTTGCCACCTAAGATTAGCGAGCGAGTCTAGTGTTAATCACTTACCTTTGCTCTTGCTACTTCTTCTCCCACCCATTCAATGTTTTATGGCTAATTCCACATTCAACCTCTAAACAAGTACTACTTAATATGTACATTGTCTGTCTTTTATAATATCACTCTCAAAACATAACCTATCTAGTAGTAGAGAAACTTTTTTATCAAGTCTTAGACATCTCAGACCACATTTTGCTCAGACCACATTTCATGCATATTGTTTTATTACTTCATCATCTTGTTTGAGATGTCAGATATACGCATCCAAAAGCTCAAATAAAATTGGGTCTACAGAGGATAAGCTTCAATTTAGAATATATATATATAGATGATCATGTAAGTTAACTTATGACTGAGAGTGGAAAATCATTCCCCTCGCTTTTTCCATATTGAACCGACATGTCTTTACTATTGAAAATTATTCGCTGTGAATAAGTATTTTAGATAAAAGGTTAAGAGCGATTAATTGCACTTGGCAACTATACTAAACATACTTCTGATATTGAGTAGAACCAAAATTTCCATGTTTTGTAAAGTTATTTTATAAAAAATAGCTGATAATGAATTAATCAAAATTAGTACTGTTTATAAATAACAACTATAAACTAAACCTATAGAGTATAGACAACAAGGAAATGAAGCAAAATATAATTTAGGCTAAAAGTAGCTTTTCTCAAAATAAAAATTTTAAAAATCATGAATATTTCTTAAATAATTTATGCTAAGGGAGGTTTTTTTTTCCAAAATCATAATTTTAAAAAATTACCCGTCACCTTAAATGATGTTTTTAGTGAAAATATGCTTTTGTTGGAGGATTATTTATAAAAATTAATTCCTTAATCATATACCCAATACAATTTTCTGCATAATAGAATGAAGATATCCATTTACTATAAATTTAATAAAAATATTAATTATTTTTTTTGGTTTTGGAATTTATTTACCATTAACTTGAAAAGTTTTAGTATACACAACAATTGAACTCATCTGTGAACTTTTTCCATCAAATTTAGCTGAAAATGCTACTATTTAACTAGCCTAATTAAAATTTATCTTATTCTAATTGGTTTATCTCTTAAAATGCTGAAGTTTTGTTGTTTTTTTAATCACAATTCCACAAAAATTTGAAAACATAATTTAATTAATGATAAAATTAGTAACAACTTTAAAATATTTACTTGAAGATTACAATAACCATTATCACTAAAACTATTTATTAAAAGCGATGAAGCTAAGTTAAGCGATGAATTAAAGAGACTATGGTAGTAGTCACTACATTTACATTTCAATTTGTAAATGTAAGAATAGTTCGTATCGAGAGGACAAAGCTCCAAATATATGAGAATTTAAGTTGCATTCCTCTCTCAAATGTAATTCATTACAATTATTTATAACCAATGATTGCAACTAAAAATAACTAATTGCTAACTAACTACAAAAATAAAGGAAATAAATTAGCAAGTATCCGCAAGTCTGTTAATCTCTTCAAATATGTTGACGTGATTCCGAAATCTTCTCACTGCCTTAGACGTGAACTTTGACTTCTTTAACTTTCTTTAGCACCTTCAACATTTCCATGTTTCCTTCTTCGATAATAAGTCCTCAAGGGTGGTGGAGTCCTATCAGTGCATCCCCTTGGGAAACTCACCTTGTCCTCAAGGCAAAAGCTAAGAAACTGTCCAGCCATTAGATCATAATTCTCCCAAGAAGCTTCTTCTACAGGACGGTATAACCACTGCACAAGCAATTCCATAGTAGGGATACCTGATTGTAGTACCTAGCAGTGGGCTAGGATGTTGGCAGGTTGTACGACTAACTCTCAATTTTCTACAATAGGTAAGGCAACTGGTGGTATGGTAGGAACTTGGCCTTGAGCTTGTCATAATAGGGACATATGAAAGATAGGATGGATTTTGGAAGTATCAGGTATAAGGCCCAAAATAACAAGGAGATAATTTTTCATATCTTCGTTTCGCTAAAGAACGTTGTCTGAATGGTTGAATGTGAAGATAAACTGCGTCGCCCACTTCAAAAGAAATTTCTCGGCGTTTGGCATCAATATGAGCTTTTATGTGAGATTGAGCTTTTAGTAACCATTCCTTTAGGGGTTCAAGCTAGTAATTCTTCTTCTAATTCCACAACGTGAGTTTCACCTTCAACAAAAGGATGAAGAATGGGAGGATCTCGGTCATATAGGAGTTTGAATGGTGTAGTTCTTGCTGAAGTATGGAACCCCATGTTGAAGGAGTATTCAACCCAAGAAACATATTTGTTCCAAGAAGCTGGTTGCTCATGTGCAAAGCATCTGAGATAGGTTTCAAGACAGCAGTTTACTACTTTGGTTTGGCCGTCAAATGCTGGATGATAAGAGGTCCCCATCCGCAAGCGAGTTTGGCTTAGTCTGAACAACTTTTGCCAAAACGCACTAAAAAAATGACGTCTCGATCTGATAAAATGGAACAAGGAATACCATGTAACCTAAAAATTTCTCTACAAAAGAGATCAGCCACCGTCTTGGCTATAAAAGTGTGTGATAGTATAAGGAAGCGGCTATACTTTGTGAACCAATCTACCACCACCAAGAGGGTGTCACATCCGCCAGATTTTGGAAGCCTCAGAATAAAGTCCGTAGAGATATCTTCCCACACACATTCAAGAATTGGTAGTGGTTGTAGAAGGCTTGCCAGAGCTAAAGTTTGATATTTATTTTGCAAACAGATTATGCAATTCTGAAAATAGTGCTTTACATCTTGTTTCATGCGTGGACAGAAAAAACTAGTTATGACACTTTTGAGGGTCTTGAGGTAACCTCCATGACCACCTGCCAAAGAATCATGACATTCGACTAATATTTTCTGGCGCAAAATAGAGTCTTTAGGAATGACTAATCTATTTTGATAGAATAACTATTTTTCCACAAGATGGAAATTTGATTTAGACCCTAGATCTCGTTGAAGCTCTTCTATTAGGGATCGCGTACATGGGTCTTGCATTAATGCTTCAAGAAGGTGCATGAAATCCATATTAATAGGAAAAACTAATGTTAGGAAATCTACATGTTGTGGCTTCATAGACAAAGCATCAGCTCCTTGGTTTGTCTTCCCTGTCTTGTAAATAATAATTAAATCGAAAGTAAAGAGCTTTATGAGGAGGCGTTGCTGTTCATTAGTGGTGATTTGCTGCTTAATGAGATTTTTGAGGCTACCATGGTCAGTTCTGACAAAGAAGTGTTGCCCCAATAGATAATGCTTCCATTTTTGAAGTGTCAAACTAAGGCCAACAATTCATGATCGTAAGTAGATTTATAACGATTAGAGAAAGAGAAACCCTTACTAAAATAGGCAATGTGGTGCTCATACTGTAATAGAATAACTCCAATCCCATCTAATGTCACATCACATTCTATAGTGAATGGTTGGCAAAAATTAGGTAGTTTGAGAATGGGGACTGTGGTGAAGGTAATCTTGAGTTCCCAAAATGTTATGTTTGCTGCAAGAGACCAGAGAAATGCATTCTTCTTCGTCAATTTATTTAAGGCCTGCGCAATTGTCCCATAATTCTTGACAAAGCAGCAGTAATAACCCTGAGTCCTAGGAAAACCCTTAATTCTGTGACGTCTTTTGGCATATGCCACTCCATAACAACTTTAATTTTGGCATAATCAACCCCAACTCCCTCTTTGCTTATCATATGACCCAAATATTGGATTCGTGGCTGACCAAGGAGACATTTCTTCCCATTTGCAAAGTACTAATGGCTTTGTAAGAGGTTGAGCGTTATCCGTAGATGGGTAAGATGTTGTTTTAGGGTAGGACTATATATGAGAATATCATCAAAAAAGACTAGGATGAAATTTCTGAGGTGAGGTGGGAAGAGGTCATTCATGGCAGATTGGAAGGTGGAAGGAGCGTTGGTGAGTCCAAATGGCATTACTACAAATTTGTAGTGACCAGAATGAGTTCAGAATGCGATTTTATGGATGTCAAAAGGATGGACTTTGATTTGGTGGTAACCTGATTGGAGGTCTATTTTGGAGAAGATAATAGCACCATGTAGTTCATCTAAGAGCTCATCAATGTTAGGAATGGGCTATTTATCAGATATGGTCAATTGGTTGAGTATTCTGTAGTAAATGCAAAACCTCTAGGAGCCATCTTTCTTTTTAACTAGTAATACTGGACTAGCAAATAGGCTAGAGCTAGGTCTGAAGAATCTAATTTTGAGAAGTGTTGCTACTTGGTTTTCAATCTCATTTTTTTGATGGTATGGGTAATGATATGGGCAAATATTGGGAGGCTTAGAATTCGGGATCAAGGGGATGACGTGCGAATGAGAGCAGAAGGGTGGTAGGGTAATTGGTTCAAACATTGCTTTATACTCACGCAGCAAAGTATGTATATCTAGCAAAGGTGGATCTACTTTCGATTTAGCAAGCTTGGAGATGGCTTGGAAAGAGGCTTCAATATCAGCTGGTTTGAGAGTGCCTTGAAGTTTATAGCGTTTCCCATCCAAATAGAAAATCATGAACATCTTGTTCTAGTTTACATGGATGGTATCAAGAGAAGCAAGCCACTCAATGTCTAATACTAGGTTAGCACCTCCATTGGTAAAAGGTTAGAAATCTTGAGTGATTCGCAATCCGAGTAATTGAATGGTAACGTTGCGGCAAATTTGGTTGCATTGTATAATATCCCCATTGCCAATCTGGACTCCGAAAGGTTGTACTTTTTGAATTGGAATTTTCAAATCTGCAATAAGGGGAGCTATTATGAAATTGTGTATAGACTCGCTACCTACTAAGGGAATTACCCGTTGCTATCGATGGACCCTTATAGTTTCATTGTAGTTTCTCTCGTTTTCCCCAATATGGCATGCAGTAATATCTCATCCAAGTCTGTCGATGTTGGCTCCTTATCGTCAATGTCCTATGGTGGTTTGTGTAAGCTGTCACCGTCTTCAGTGAGATCCATAGAAGTGAAAATTGAAGACTTGCAGCGGTGACCAGGTGCGAATTTTTCATTGCACCTTAAATAGAGACCTTTGGCTATGCGATTTTGTCATTTAGCTTCCCATGGGCGTACTTGAGTTGAGGATGGCATGGTTGCTTGAAAATATTTAGAGCTAGTGGGATTGATGGCATAGTTGCTTAAGAATATTTGGAGTTAGTGGAACTTGACGTGGAAGAAGACTGTTGCTCTTGAGGGGGACGCGTTCAAGTGGAGTTTAAAAATTGGGTTGACTATGAGGAAAGTTGCCAATTGAATTGGGTCCTCTTACTCCACGAGTGGGTTCTAACTTGGATTTAAATTCAAGTGCGAGACTCATTGCTTTATACAAAGAACGTGATTTGTGGATTCGCACGTCAGTTTTCAATTCCTCTTTCAAGCCATTGAGAAACACTCCTAAAAGATAGTGTTCAGGCTAAAGTTTCATA
Organism: Erythroxylum pedicellare; assembly: GCA_027563575.1. Lineage (NCBI taxonomy): Eukaryota > Viridiplantae > Streptophyta > Magnoliopsida > Malpighiales > Erythroxylaceae > Erythroxylum > Erythroxylum pedicellare. Next base: position 21,911,573 of record JAOQMP010000008.1, read on the forward strand.
CGAGCCGCATGTTTGGCAAACTCTTGACGATATTTTTGGACGCTACCTACTTGTTTGATGCTGCACAAGTGTTCATCTAAATTTTGAAATTCAACAGGCCCATAGTTTTCTTGAAGCGCCTTCATCAGTTCTTCCCAATACAAAATAGTGCGTTCGCTATTAATCCAAGCGAATAAGTCTAGAGCATCTCCTTCCAAGTACATAGCTGCAATCTCGACTTTTGTTTCTTCTGGGGTATGGTAGTAACGGAAATATTTCTTAGCTTTCAAAATCTAACCTCGTGGTCGCCTCCTTCAAATCTAGGAAACTCCATCTTGATGAGTGGGCGTTGCATTGAGCTCTGACACCTTCCCATGTTCTCCATGTCTGTGTCGTCATCATCGTCTACCCAAAATGGTTTTCACGCTGGCGACAGCCTGAACTAGTTTATGTTATTTTAGTTGTATCACGTTTCCCTTGGTTGGTTTATGCTATTTGGGTTTGATTGGCCTTTAGAGTAGCTACTTCAGCTACGAAAACGTCAATGGTGTTTAATTTGGAAGATATCACAGTGAGTTATTAAGAAATAAATTCTGAACTGGTATCTAGGGGAAGGCCATTTATGGAGGTGTTAGCTCTGATGTTAACCATGGTGGATGGGAAAAACCTGTCTCTGATACCAAATTGGTAGCAGTCACTAGTATTTCAATTTGTAAATGTAAGAACAGTTCGTATCGATAAAACCAAGCTCCAAATATATGTGAATTTAAATTGTATTCCTCTCTTAAATGTATTTCATTACAAATATTTTTAACCAATAATTGCAACTAAAAATAACTAATTACAAAAATAAAGGAAATAAATCAGCAAGTATTTGCAAGTCTATTAATCTCTTCAAATCTGTTGAAGTGATTCCGAAATCTTCTCACTGCCTTAGACATGAACCTTGACTTCTTCAAGTTTCTTCAGCACCTTCAACATTTCCATGTTTCCTTCTTCGATAATAAGTCTTCAAGGGTGGTGGAGTCCTATCTGACCAACTGACATTGTTGAAATTCTATAATTGATTGGAAATCGACCATAAGAATTTTAAAATAGAACAGCGTGGTATTTTTGAAAAACTAAGACATAAGTTTACAAATTTAAGTATACATATTTCTTTATCAATTTTCTTAACTTGAATGTGTTTATAACTTCTCATCTTTTTCATATTTTTCTAAAGTTAATGCTTTAATTGAAGATGAAAACATCAAAAATACTATGTAGGAGAGAAAACCAAATACCACCCACATTAAACATACTAGCAGTCTAGCAGCAAGGAACTGGTGAAATTATGTAATGGAAGGTAAAAAAATTGTCTGAATTTGGGCTGTTCCGCCATATGGAAAACATAGAGTTGACGTGGCTTGGGTATGATGGGTTCCTTGGTTTTTAGTTACACTAATCCTTACGGGATGAGTCCAAATCTTGTTTAATATTATCCTATCTAACTCTGTCTAATTCAAAAGACGTTGTCGTAATAGTAATAATAATAATAATAATAATAATAATAATAATAATAATAATAAATTTTATATTTAATTTTATATTTTTATAATTTATAAATTAATTAAATAATATTAATAAATTAATCAAAATTTAAAATTTAAATTTTTATCTTAAAAATTTAATTTTAA
>JAOQMP010000008.1:21925423-21937859 GCA_027563575.1 Erythroxylum pedicellare
CACTGAGCTGTGTAGCTCACCCCACGATTCCCTCCTCAGGTGCAGAAAGAGAAGATTAGCGATCCTTGCAAGGCATTGGAACTCCAAAATTTTTAGAAACTTTTGTATTTAAGTAGTTTAGGAACTTTTGTATTTTTAGAATCATTTCAAGCATAAGCATTTAATTGTATCATGTGTAATCTTTGTATTTTGTATTTTGTATTTTGTAAGGAGCTTGTATAAACTTTATTTAGACTCTTCAATGAAATATGACTAAGTTTTGCTTGTGATTTCTCAAAAATGGTGATGTTGATGTTTGGCTATTATGGGCATGCCACCCTTATGGGCCAACGGGCTTTATTATGTCTCCGATTGTTTGGGTTTTGACAACATTTGCCATAGCTAGAACTCAGTAACCTCTTGTGTCTCTAAAGAAAGGATCAGTTAAACCTAAATAACATGCACATGAGTTCTTTACTGATTTGCTACTTTTCTATATATGGCTAGAAAATGCTCTTGTATATCTCTCCTCTAGGATCTATGATTGCAAATATACTTGGATTGAAACATGAGGGATTCTGTCAAAAGGCTACTTGTTTTTGTCTTAATCACAAGTGATACGAGACATTTCATAATTGCCATATGAAATTGACATGTAACTTAAGTGGTAACCTCCTAGGAGGGTAGATTGTTGATGGCAAGAATTACACTTTCTTCATTGGCAAATAGGAAGCAACTTATGCTTATCTACTTTGAAGGATTAATGTGGGATAAACTCTGCCTCCTCATTCTTGTTAAATGAGTATATAACAAATCTAATATAGGCGTTGAAAACATTCCTAAATATCTTAGATTAGAATGACTTTATCTTTTGGATTATTTTTCTATTTTTATCTTTAAGATGATTTTATCTATTTTTTCAGATTAGGGTGTAGTTATCCATGCCTAAGAATAAGCAATGTATTTAAGTTTTTGTTAAACTCTATCTCTGGATTCTAACTTTATTTAAATAGCTTTGTAATGGAAGTTGAAAATCATCCTCTGTATAACTTCTTGTCTCCAATTTTATAAAATAAACTTTTGCTCTAAGAATAAAAAATTGCATCATAGCTTTCATCTTGAGGGATCTGTGAGTTGAGTGAAACTATAATAGAGACTAACACAACATCCACAACTATTGAACCACCAGTTTGTGATGGTGACAACTATGAAGCATAGGCTATCATAATGACTATTCATCTTGAAGCTCTGGATCTTTGTGAGGCTGTAGAAGAAGACTATGAAGTGTTTCAATTATCCGAAATCCTAAAATGACGCAGTTGAAGAATCACAAAGAGAGAAAGACAAAGAAGTACAAGGAGAAAGCTTACAAAAGCTTTTCTTTTTTCAGCTGTATTAAGTTTGATTTTCATAAGAATTATTAATCTACAATCTGCTATAGATATTTGGGATTATCTCAAATCTGAATATCAAGGTAGTGAAATAACCAAAGGTATATGAGTGCTAAACTTCATAAGATAATTTGAGATGCAAAGCATGAAGGAGACATAAATTATAAAAGGTTATGGTGACAAGTTGCTAAGCATTGTTAATAAGGTATGACTTCTTGGCAAAGATTTTTCTGATGAAAGAATTATGCGGCAAATTCTTGTCACTGTACCTAAAAAACATATATCTAAAATATCTTCATTAGAAGAATCTAAAGATTTATCAAGCATCTCTTTGGGTGAATTAATAAATGCTTTATAGGCACTATAGCAGAGAAAAATGATGAGACAAGAGGAGGAAGTATAAGGTGCTTTTCGTATAAAAGCACAAAACCCAAGAGGAGGCAAAGATAAGAAGAATAATAAAGGGAAAAGTAATAAAAACTTGAATGCTCTAACAAGTAGCAAGATGAGGCTTTTCCACCTTATCCACATTGCAAAAAGACAAATCACCCTCAAAGAAAATGTTGGTGGAGGCCTGATGTCAAGTATAGAAAGTGTGGTAATATGGGGCATACGGAACGGATTTATAGGTCTTAAATTGATGAGGTAAAGATGTCCATAGAGCAAAACTAAGAGGAGCAACTCTTTGTTACAATATGCTTTGCTACAAGCAATAGTTCCAGTGATTCTTTGCTGATAGATAGCGGCTGCACAAACCATATAACCAATGACTATAACCTCTTTAAAGAGCTTGATAAAACCATTGTTTCCAAGGTGAAAATTGGAAATGGTGATTTTATCTCAGTCAAGGAAAAGGAACTGTAGCTATTGAGAGTTTGACAAGTTTGAAGCATATCATAGATATTTTATATGTGTCTGATATTGACCAAACTCAACTTAGTGTTGCAAAACTAATTGAAAAAGGCTTCAAAGTCATATTTAAAGAAAAATGGTGTTTGATCAAAGATGAGAATGGCAGAGATGAATTTAAGGTGAAAATGAGAGTTAAAAGTTTTGTTTTAAATCTAATGGAGGAGGAGCAAATTGCTTTTTCAAGCACTATGAGCAATGCTAAATTATAGCCCAAGAGGCTTGGACATTTCTATCATGCTAGACTTCTTTATATGCAGAAACATACCTTAGTGAAAGGTGTGTCATTATTTAAAGAAAAGTAGATGATTGTGTGGCTTGTCAATATGGAAAGCAAGTCAGAAAAACATTCCTTTAAACAATATATAGAGCAACACACAAACTACAATTGGTGCACACAGATGTTGGAGGACCTAAAAAAACATCATTTTAAATGGTAATAAATACTGTATTATATTTTTTGATGATTTCACCAAATTTTGTTGGATTTATTTCTTTAAATTCAAATCCAAGGTTATTAAAATATTTTGGAAATATAAAGCCTTTGTGAAAAATCAAAGTGGTTGTAGGATGTATACAATAAGATCAAATAATAGGAAAGAATACACATATGAAGTCTTTGACAGATTTTGTTAAGAAGTTGGTATTAAACACCAACTTACCATACCTTACACCCCATAACAGAATGATGTAAATGAGAGAAAAAATTGAACTGTTATGGAAAAGACAAGGTGTATTCTGCATGAAAAGGAATTGCCAAAGAAGCTATGGGTAGAGGCTACAAATGCTTATATATTTTTGTTGAATAAGCTACCAACCAGAGTTTAATCTAAGAAGACTCCATTTGAAGCCTGGTTTAGTTACAAGCCAGATTTATAGAACCTCAAAAAATTTTGTTGTGTTTGTTTTTCTTATATTCCATAGGATAAGAGAGATAAACTTGATAAAAAGGTTGAACCATATGTTTTCATTGCGTATAACAACACTTCCAAAGCTTCTAGAATTCTTCAACACAAAATAAAAAAAATTGTAAATAAAGATGTGAAATTTATTGAGGAAAAACAATGGAACTGGGAGAAGCTAATGGAAAAACAATTTATAGAAGTCACATAACACTTTGATGATGTCATAGATGACATACTAGTTAGAGGTACAAGGCCTTTGTCTAAAATTTATGAAAGAAGCAATGTTGCTATCCTAGTACTGTTAGAATTCAAAGAAGTTGAGAAGGATGATAAGTAGATAGATGCTATGAAAGAAGAGCTTACGATGATTGAAAAATGACATATTAGAGTTAGTTAACAGACCACATCATAAACAACCCATAAGAGTTAAATGGGTCTATAGAACCAAACTTAATGTAATTGGTTTTATAAATAAATACAAGGTCAAATTAGTGGTGAAGGGATATGCTTAAGTATTTGGAGTAGATTTTTCAGAAACATTTGCTCTAGTTGCACAACTTGATAGGATTAGAATGTTGCTAGCTTTCATTGTGCATTAAGGAACAAAAGTTTACCATTTAGATGTAAAATCTATTTTATTAAATGGCTATTTGTAGGAGGAGATATTTATGTAGCAGCTAGAACGATTTCAAGTCAAAGTACAAGAGACAAGCTACAAAAGGCCTTATATGGTCTTAAACAGACCCCTAGAGCCTGGTACAATATAATTGATGATCATCTTCAAAACCTTAGATTCATTAAAAGTCTAAGTGAAGCTACTTATATGTGAAGTAAATAGAAGCTAAATTAATCATAATTTCTATTTATGTTGATGATTTGCTTATAACAAGAAATGATGAGAATCTAATAAAGGAGTTTAAAACTAAAATGCTTTAAGTATTTGAGACGACTGACCTTGGTTTAATGACTTTTTTTTTGGGAATGGAGGTGAAACAAGATAAAGATGGAGTCTTCATATGCCAAAGGAAGTATGTAAGGGAAATACTTAAAAAAATTTCATATGGAGGATTACAAAAGCACTACTATTCTATTGAACTAAAAGGAAAAGTTCAACAAAGATGTTAGAGTTAATAAGTGAATGAACATTATTATAGAAGCCTAATTGGTTGGTTAGTGTATCTCACTACAACTAAACCTGATATTATGTTTGTAGTAAGTATGCTTTCAATATTTATGCATTGTTCCAGTGAAGTACATCTTCAAGCTGCAAAAGAATTATGAGATATATCAAAGGTACTGTAGATTATAGAATTAAGTACACTCACTGTCAAAATTTCAAACTTCTTGGATATTTTGATAGTGATTGGGGAGGTTCAGTTAATGATATGAATAATACAATAGGTCACTATTTCAGCTTTGACTCAAGGGTATTTTCATGATGTTCAAAAAAAAACAAGAGTTATAGTTCAAAGCATAATAAAGGTAGAATATGTGGCAACCACAACTGTTATAAACTAAGCAATTTGGCTCAAAAATATCCTTACAGATTTACATATGGAGAAAAATGAGCCAACTTGGATTTTTTTTAATAATCAAGCTGCCATTTCAATCTCAAACAATCTTGTTTTTCATGGAAGGACTAAGCATTTTAAAATTAAGTTGTTTTTCTTAAAGGAAGTGCAAAGAGAAGGTGAAATATGTCTACTTTATTATAGGGCCAATCATCAAAGTGTAGATTTCCTAATAAAGGCACTTTCAAAAGCCAGATTTGAAGAATTGAGAAGCAAACTAGGAGTCTATAGCTACTAAAGCAAGGAGGAGTGTTGAAAACGTGTCTAAATATCTGTAGATTAGATTAGGATAACTTTATCTTTTAGATCATTTTTTTGTTTTCATCTTTAAGATGACTTTATCTATTTTTCGTATTAAGGTGTAGTTATCCATATGTAAGAATAAGAAATGTATTTGGGTTTTTGTTAAACTTTATTTCTAGACTCTAGCTTTATTTAAAAGGCTTTGCAATAGAAGTTAAAATCATCCTTTGTATAGCTTCTTGTCTTCAATTTCATAAAATAAATTTATGCTCTAATAACAACAATAGGAAATCTCTTAAAAATAATACTTAAAGATATGAAAAATCTTTATATCCTAAATTTACATACATCCTAAATTTACATATATCCCAATACTCCTCCTGAAGTTGGCACCTGGAGATTTTGAATGTCCAATTTGTAAAAAAGATAGTCAAATTGATTATTACCAAATGCTTTCGTCAATATATTAGTGAGTTGATTGTAATTATGAATATGTTGTGTGACAATGTTTCTAGACTAAATCATGCACATAATGACAATCAAACTCGATATGCTTAATACACTTATGGAAAATAGGATTCAACATAATATAAAGAGTCATTTGAGAAGAGGACCAGGAAATGTGCTCTGTTTCTTTGCCTTTCAAGAAATAGGAGAAGTACTTAATAAAACAAAATACCTTGTCAATGATCGCCAAGTGAGGGAACAACTAGTCCAATTAGAATCACAAGCCCAAGATGACCCTTCAAGTAGCAAACCACTCACTGTTGTATCCTAATGTTTCACCCAGGGCGCTTACATAAACTATGTCAGAATATGCACATAATAACTTAATTTAGTTTGTGTTATGATCAGATAAATCAACTGTCTAATACCCTTTGGGATCATCAGGTAACTGCTCGGAAGTTAATATAAGCTAATGATTACATTCGATTGGGAAATCATTAGGTTTAGCACCTAACAACCCATTTTAAGTGACAATATAAAGTACATATTTGCATTGACATAAGAAATTCCTTGCATATTTCTAGCCTCCTCAATACTAAGGAAATAATTAAACATACCTAGGTCTTTCTTATAGAACTTGAAAGTGGCCAAAAATTCACCATCATTGCTGATAATAGTCAAATCATCAACATGAACAACCACACGCATAATAGCCACCCCATGTGAAAAGTAAACAAGGTATAATCAATATAGCATTAAATGATGTCATAAGTTTTGAGTGCAACGATAAGTTTAGAAAACAAATTTCAAGGTGTCTGTTATAAAAATTTGAGCAATCAAAAAACCTTAACTAGATGAGTAGCAATAAAGCTGGTCGAAAGCTTCATATAAGCTTCCTCACTAAGATCGCCATTCAAAAAGGCATTATGAATGTCTATTTGATTTAATTTCCAATTTTGTGTAGCTACAACAAACAAGAATGGTCTCACAGTTACTATCTTAGCCACGAGTGCAAACATTTCATTATAGTCTACACCTTTGACTTGATTATTTCCCAAGATCACCAATCAAGTTTGAATTGTTCAATCGTCCCATCTAAATTATGCTTTATTTTGTAAACTCATTTACACCTAATATCCATTTTATCAGGGAAGAGTCTCGATAGTCTAGGTCTCATTCTTTTTAAGTGCATCAATCTCCTACTTCATGGCCTCGCACTACCGTGGGTTACACACATCCTCTGAAAATTGAGTCGGTTCAACCTTAGTAGACAGTGTTGCAACGAAAGCTCTGTGTTTGATGGAAAAATTATCACATGTTATATAATGAGAAATGGGATATGGAGTACCTGAGGATGATGATGATGTAGATGAAGTGGAGGGTCTCGAGGGAAGAGTCTTTCTTCTGTAAACTCATTTACACATAATATCTTTTTTATCTGGAGAAGAGTCTCAATAGTCTAAGTCTCATTCTTTTCAAGTGCATCAATCTCCTGTTTCATGGCCTCTTGCTACCATGGGTCATGCACTGCCTCTGAAAATTGAGTTAGATTAACCTTATTAGACAGTGCTGCAAGGAAAGCTCTATGTTTAATAGAAAAATTATGACATATTATATAATAAGCAATGGTTTATGGAGTAAATGAGGATGATGGTGATGCAAATGAAATGGAGGGCGGTCTATACGATGCACGGTGTTGGTAAAATAGTCTCTAAGCTAAATGGTAGGTTGTCGTGGTATCCACGTCCCATAGGCTCGACATCAACTTATAGTGGTGTTACATCACTTTCCCTGTTGGTAACATCACTCTCCCTTTCCTCCATACTACCCTCCAAATTACTTTCAGTCCTCTCGTTGCCCCTCTCTTCATACTGCTTAGCTGAACTACCCATCAAAACTGGAGCAACTGCACCATCTCACTACCCACATCATTGAACATATCATCATGACCCAAACTGAGGTCTCCACTATTATAAACTACAATGGGCAAATCTACTCCAACACTATCATGAGAATTAGGCACCTTGTTTTCAGCATAAGGAAACTTATCTTCAGCAAACTCAACATCAAACGAGACAAAATAGGCATTGGACTTAAAATCATATAATGTTCAACCCTTTTGGTATGAGAATAACCAAAAAAAAATATACCGCCAACTTCGCAAATCAAATTTATCCCAATCATGCCCACGATAATGAGTGTAACATAAACAACCAAGTGTATGAATATGAGAATATGAAGGTTCCTTTGCAAATAACATCTCATATGATGTTTTACAACTGTTCAAATTAGTCCAAGTCCGATTAATAAGATATCTTGATGCCAAAATACATTTTTCTCAAAAACTAATTAGCAACTGAGCCCAAAAATGCAATCCATGACCTATATTAAGAATGCGCTAATGTTTCCTTTTAGCTCATCTATTTTGTTAAGGGGTATCTATTCATGAAGTTCGAAAAATTATACAATAGTCTACAAAATAGTTCCATAAAGGCTAAGATTTTGTGTCATTACCACTTTATACAGTTTTCAGTTAACAATTAAACAGAGTTTGGATTATAGCATAAAAATTAAAAATAATGTTTGTAACCTCTGTTTTATCGTTCATCGAATAAACCTAAATTGCCCCTAAGAAATCATTTACAACAGTCAAAAATAATAGGCACGACAAAAATAAAATACTCTATAAGGTCCCCAAACATCACAATGAATCAATGTAAATCACATAGTTCCATTACTATTATTTGAAAGAAAAAGATCTCATTTGTTTTTTTTTTTTTTGCGTAGAAATATATATCGCAGTTGTTATTTTCTCCAAAGCAGCTAGTACTATTCCTAACGATATGAAACAATTTAACTACTTGGGCAGAAGGATGACCTATGTGCTTGTGCCACAAAACAAAGGAGTCCACTGCTTCAACTCGTCGTGTCTATGCCTGTGCAATGAAATAGAAGTAGTAGATCTCATCCTACGGCTCACCCACATCAATCAGGATCCTCAAAGTATGGCCATGTATCACACACAACTTATCAATAAACGTGACAACACAATTTATATATTTTATCAAAAGAGCGATAAAAATATGATTACAATTCAGTTTTGGTAAAAAAAACATTTCTGAATTGTAGGATGAACCTTTTATGTGTATTAAGCATGGACATTAAATTTGTCCATTGATCATCTATGAGCTTCGGAAGGCGAGTTCGATCCTCTTACGTTAAGGATTTTTCAGTCAATGATCTAGCAATACTGCCAATGCCTTGAGCCACGTTAGCAACCATAGCAGCTCCTCACCCTCAACCCCTTGTTTGCCACTGTTTCTGCCTCGTCTCCCTTTCTCGTGGCCTCCCTTGATTAAAAGGCCGTCATTTAAGGTACTCAACGATTTTATAACAATCTTACACCTCATGGCCAGGCTTCTTGCAGTTTTTAAACATCACCTTCTCATTCGTGTTGCCCTACGATCTAGACCTAGGCACTGTTTGAACTACTCAACTCAAAGAGGGTAAAGCATCCATGCTCAAAATATCGGTACAAAGATTTTTATATAGTGTGTTAAGTCCTATCAAAAATTCATGCACCTTCTCCTTTTCTCTCTCCTTTAGGTACACCTTCGCAAAATTACACCTACAACCTTCATAACGACATGTTGGCACCTTCATGTAGCCGACCAACTCTTCCCACATAACCTTAAGTCGACTAAATTCAGTTGCAATGCAATTTCGTCCTTGCTGTTTGCAGCTTCCTATAGCCTCCTTCAACTGATGAACCATTGCGTTCCCAATTGAAAATTTCTCCTTGAGGTATCTTCCCAAAGATCTTTGATGTTATCCATATAAGTGAGCACAAATCTGAATATGGATTCTATCGCAATCATGATCTAATAAGCATGGAGTTTACACTCTACCAATCTTTGAGTTCATCTGAAACATCCACTGGTTTCTCAATTGTCCCGTCAATGAAACCTATTTTCCATTTGGCCGTGAAGGCGTTCTTCATTGCCTTGACCCATTCGTCATAGTTTGATTCCCCTTTGAGAACTAAACTACATATATTTAAGTCCTAGATTATCTCCTGGATGAAGATAATAGGGAAAGGTCAAGTCCAAAATCTTGCTCTTTTTTCCACCGTCATCACCACTGCCATTCTTCCCATCACAACCTGCCATGATCTAATTTTCTAGTTGTTCGCTACTTAGAAATGTCTAGGGTTTCTAGTGGGCATTTGCTCCGATACCATGAAGAATTTATGTGAGATTAGTTTTGCCATATATCCCAATATACTTCAAACTTATTGAGTATTTGGAACGAAAAGACCATTTGTAACAATTGTGAGAGTTTTTGTAGTCCAAAAGAGGGATTGGACCAAGTTTCAATCATTTTCACCATCTTTGGTAAGAAGTTTATGTTATTCTGCAAATGCACAGTATCATCTTTCTTTTTTTATTAACATTGTAAATTACAGGGCTAAGTGGAGGTTGATGGTGGAAAATCTTTGGACTGTGCTGAAATTACCAGATTTTACCACATATTATCAATGGCTTCGATTATGACCCTAATAGACACTACTTTTTTTTAATGGAGAAAAGCACAACTTAAACAGTGGGCCTTGGGGTTAAAACCTCACACATATCCTCAAAGAGGATAGCAAGACATTCCGAAGGAAGAGACTGCAATTAGTAAATCCGAAACCAAAAGACTCCGCATTACAGCACAACGATTTCCTTCACGAAACACATGGCGGATGCGAACCGTCCAAGATTTAGCTAATAAAACCTGAATAGCTTGTATCAATGAAGTAGTATAGGAAATCTTCAAACTTGAGGAGGAAAGAATATTAATGACTACCAAGGAATCAACTTCTACTTCAACTCTTCGATAACCCATATCCTAAGCTAGATTCAACCCTGAATAAACACCCCATAACTCAGCATCCAGGGGCGAGCAAAATCTAATATGATGGATGAACCCTCTTAGCCAAACACCAAAACTGACACGAAGGAGACCACCGGCAGAAGCATTCCGACTTGACGTTCATTTTGCCCCATCCGTGTTCAGCCTGATCTATCTCTCATTTAGTTTGGCCCAACCAATATACCTAATGCTACTAGTGGCATAACCAAACATGGCTCGAGAAGTAATCGTATCTGCTTTCACAACCCGAGACGCACAATCTAAAATAATAGCCCTACTAGCGACTGGCTAGGAGAAATCGTTCTCGAATAAACTTTTGTTTATCCAAAGCCATAGGAACCAGCAGGAAACCCCAAATATAATTGACCACCTTAAACCACTAACCTCTACGTGATTCTAGAGATTCGAAATCAGCCACTCTGAAGTGTTAAGACTACAGAAATCCACTATGGCTATGTCAGATGAAAACTATGTCCAAAATGGGCGCACTCTCGGACAATCTCTAATAGCATGTGTAACGCCCCATTTTAGGGGTTAGAATATTAAAGAAATTCAGTGCATTTTCTGCTTTGCATTTTTGAATATTTGTTTATTTGTGCAGAAGCATTTTGGATACATAAAATTATTGTGCATGCATGCATGACATTTTTTTGGGTAAATGGATTTGGAAATGTGATTAAATTGCAGAAAACTCATTTGGGGACTATTGGAATTATTTCGGAAATTTTTGGAAAGTTTTAGGAATTTCTGAATTGGGATATTATTGGTCTAGGAAAATTTTGAAAATGGACTAATGGTAGTAGGGCATTTGGAAATTCAGTTTTTGACATATGTATTTCATGTAAAGTGAATACATGGGTTAAGCTTTTAGTTAGAAGAACACTGTAGCTTGTCTCTAATTTTTTTTGCTCATTCACCGAAATCTCACTGTTGAGGAATTGTTATTGCTTCCACTGAAGATTACTGTTAGAGTTTTTGTTGAAACAAGTAAGTAATTTAATGATGTTTTACTATGTAAATGAATGCATGCATGTGAAGGTATAGCAGTAGAGTTTGGAGAATACATGTCCTAAATGACTTAGATGAGGATTTGAAACTGTGAATGTGGGAAAAATGCTGGAAATTTAAAGTTGCATGTGTGTTAATCGGATTTTGATGTTAAGAGTGAAGTTTGGAGTTATAAATTGTGTGTGTGTACTGATGAGTTAAAAAGGAGTTAGAGGGATTGTTTTCAAGTTATTGGAGTTAATTAATAGAGATTGAGTTTCAGATAAAAACACAGTAGAGAGAGAGAGAGAGAGAGAGAGAGAGAGGAATAATAGTGGGAGTTTCAGACTTATGATTTTTGGAGTATAAAATTGAATTTGATTTATGTAGAGTTTGTATTTGGAGTTAGAAAAGCGGAATAGATGGTTAGGAATGAGTTTTGCTGGAAAAATAAGTAAAATGGAAGGAAAAGAAAAAAAAGGAATCCATGAAAAAGAAGAAGAGAAAATATCTAATGACGGTGACACTACTAGCACTACCAAAGATAAAAATCATATCTTGTGATTATTGAATAAACTGTATTGATTTAAGCTAAATTAGGCTATGGAGTCTTCATCAAAGTTGTAGCTTATTCTCTTATCTTTAAATTGGTATAAAGTTTGTAATTTTTGGATATTGGAATTGAGATTTATGAGGTGTAGAACTTGGAGGCATGATCATGCATTAGCCAAAAATTTCAAATGTACACAATCTATGGTATTTTGAGCATAACTCATTGAATACTAAACCAAATTGGATAAACTTGGTACCATTGAAAACCTAAGACAAAGAGGAAACTTTCTAGAAGGAAGTATTACCTAATTATCTCATCTTACTTATGAGAATAATTAAGCAAAAAGGACCTAAAGGTGGATTGTGAAATAAATCTGGATTGAGGAATTGAGTATGATTTCACATGATCGATTATGTGATAAGATTAAGGATAAGAAACCCAAATTTTTGAAATGAACATACATCATACATATTTAGTATACATGAATGTGCATAATTGAATTCATAATTGTGCACAATAGTAATATATGTTTGTATT
>JAOQMP010000008.1:21964966-21988541 GCA_027563575.1 Erythroxylum pedicellare
TAAGCATAAATACATCTTTAACACAATACATATACTAACACACTCATTTAAGTTCATTTAATATTTCTAAATTCTACCCAAAGATCGGGGTCCAACAACATTCTTTTTAACCACTGCGGTAGTCTTTGTCCTAGTCCTTAAATCTTCTTATTATATCCTACACGGATGCAAAACCACCATGCTAAGCATAAAGCTTAGTGGAGAATAACTAAAAATAATGCATAATGGTGACTATTTCTAACAATCGTATAACATTCATACATACAGATTCAAATCATATCACAATAATCTTTAATTGTTCATATTACAGAGTAATCCGAGCATTATGTCTCAAAACAAAATATGATTCATCAATACTGATCATTCTTGCATCAGAACAACACTCATAAATATCATAATAGAATGTATAAGTATCAGAATTGAATATCAGAACAGGATATAATCCTTTGAGATCAAAATATGTCTTGTATCAGATCAGAATATGTTTTATATTAAATCAAAGCTTATCTTGCATCAGATCAAAACTTGTTTATATGAAAATTGAACATGTATCAGAGTACAAAACATGTTAGCCTACTAATCCATTTTACAGAAGTGGGTAATAGGACCAGAACAGGAGATATCTATGATTGGTATCACAGAATAGGAGAGACTTATGTCTTAGTAACAGGAGATACCAGGAGACACTTTAGTGTCACAAAAGCAACTGCAAACCCTTCTAGGCATGCCTATTTACCCACAACTAGGACTTGACAGTTTTAAAACAATCCATTTCAGATTTCATATTCACAAGCAAATAATGTAGTGGATAACATATGTCTTTATTTCATTTTTCTCATCGAACATGTTCACTCCCTTTTGATCAAACTATATGCCTTATAAACGTAAGAATTTGCATCAACATATCAATGAAACATTAAGTCATTATATATTACATAAAATCATAGAAATTCCCAATTCACAAACATCCATATCCAATTGACATCACATACTTGGAACACATCTGTATTCTTAAGAACACATTCATCTTTAAACATACCTTACATTTTTACATTGGACACATTATTAATTAATCACACATTCTTTAAGTTATTACCTAAATTAATAGTCCGTTACTAGATTAACTTCTACTCAATTAGTCTAACATCATCTAGGTTCATTTTCAACCTCAATTAAGTTCAATTAAGCTATTACTAAGTGCCCTAACCTTATATATGTCAAAAACTGCACAAAACTATTACCTTCTTAACTTTGAAGAACAACTCCAAAGAAGCAAGATACTAGTCTTCCAAGCAACCAAACATAGCTCCTAGATCAAAGTGCAAATTTCAACACCAACAAAACAATAACAAAGAAAATAACATGACCTACTTCTTGATACAGTAACTTGCAAAGATGTCAAGTGAAGATAATCCAAAATCAAGCAAAATTTTAGAAGTTGAGAGGGAGTAAGACGTTTTGGTGGTGAGAGTAGTGAGAAGGCAACAGAAACACCAAATGAGATGGAGTGATTCAGCTCTTGCTTTACAAGGTGTCCTAACTTTGAAGGGACACATGTCCTTCCATAAAGTGACCTACATGGAAAATATAGGAGTGAGCCACTTGTCTTTTCATCATGCTGCCAAATGCTACAATTCAATTAGGCCACTTGTCACTCAACTAATATGCCAAATGTCAATACATTAGCTATGCCAAATGTCACTAACTCATAGGCTTACTCATCCAATTTTCCATGTACCAACTTGTCTTGCCACTTGACCCTTTTCTAATCCAAATGCATGTTTTTATACCTCAATTCTCTAATGGTATCAATTAATTCCAAATTACTAAATATAATGAATTAGACCAAAATTCTAGACATATGTAATTCATATTCAAATCATAGCACAATTTTTAACACCTATCATACATGTACCTTTATGAATATGAAACATTCCAACTAGGGTACAATTTGGGGCCTTACACTCATCACTCTCACATTTTTATTAAAAGAATGAAGAAAAATGTCTTAAGTTTTGTTTTTTATATGCATTTAATGGATTACACATGTCACTTTCCTATTTGTCATCACTAATGACTCATCACACACATGTCATTACCTCATTGGTCTTCTCTAATGACTCATCAATCCACTAATATCATGTGAAAAGTCCAAATTTCCTTAATGAGTAGAAAAAGACCAAATTGCCCTTTAATGCATTTAATTGACCAACTAACCGAATTAAATCCCAAAAACATTCCACAAATGTCTTATTCTCAAATTGACTATGAAATACTCTAATTAGGGTCAATTCTTATTGATTGGATTTTTTTTTGAATGGGTTTAAAATCCTCAATACCTATTATTTTCCAAAAAGGGCATTTTAGTTCAATAATTTTAGATTACTTGAATTCTATTTAAACATCCTCTGTTTTGACCTATTTCAGTTCCTATAGACTTCAATCCTGATTCCAGAGCTTTTCATCATATTTTTGAAATTGTTCGATAACTTTTTCGATTGCCCAGAAGAATTTTCAAATTAAATTTAGAAATCACTAAATGTCATCAAAATCATCTGGATTTCGTTCAAAAGTGTTACCTAAATCTCCAAAGCACATTTTGGGGCTTTTAAAGCTCGTTCAGACTCATTCCGTAGCTTTTTAAAGTTTTCATAAATTTTTTTAGAATTTTTTGAAAGAATCCAGAACCATCTCTAGTCTATCTATGATCTCCGTTATACCCTTAATAATACATAAGCGCTTAAATTACTCTAGTATACTATAAATAAAGTCATACTTTATAAAATATATGTGTAGCACATTACACAATACAATAATCTAACTAGGATATTACAATCCCCACATTGGTGATTGCTCCAAGTAAAGAAAGCACTAATAAATCTTAGGTCTAATAATCCAAGTAAGGAAGTGAGGCCCATCAGTTTATGGAATCTTACATGCAAGCTTTTCTGATTACTTTGAGATTCTAAGGGTATGAGGGTACAATTGAAATCTCCTACTAGCATCTAAAGCAATTTTGTGTTAGAACTAATTCTACCTAGTTCCTTCCGTAGGTTGTCTCTTTAGAAACCCCCAGTTAGCTACGACTACAACATTAATGAGTAGAGGAATGTTGGTAGCTTATTGAACTAACTCACATTGCATGAATTGATCATAATACACAAACTATATTGTGACGTCTTCGTTTAATCTTAGGTTGAATCCAAGCCTTTTGATAACATATTTGCCTTTGTTTTTTTCCCTTCCTTTCTAAGGTAATTGAAGGATATAAATAATTACTTTTGTTAAACTTTTGATCTAATAAGTTATCGATCTTGGTTATTTATTTATGTAAAGATTGTAACATAAATTTTTAGAATAATTCTATTATGCTAAATTATTTATAATTTTTTTAATTTATAATCTTGTCTTTTTATCCTAAAGAGAATGCCTTAAAAGTTGTAACCCTACAATTATGCCTATTTATATGCTAATTAAGGGTGGATGAATGGCTTCTACTATTCTACCATCAATTTTTTAATTAATTTTCTAATATGCTTAATTCTTCAATAACATAAATGGAATTCTTAAGCCAGTAACTTTATATTTATTCTTTGATGACATATATCCTTAAACCATTTAGCCCTAATTTCTTTACTCTTTTTATGAATAGATTTGTTAAAACTATTTTCTTATCACATATATTCCGACTTTAGTATTCTATAATTTTCCTTAATAAAAACTTTAAAATATTAATTGTAAAATCTAAAAATATAGGGTATGATAACCTCTTATTTTTAAGTGTTTGATCTTCTTCCATTACTAATAGATTTATTTGATATTGAGGATTGGTGATTTGTTCTTTTAATTGTCTAATTGCTTAATAAATAGCTCTCTCTTGTTTAGTTTCTGACATGATATAGGTTGATATTCTAGAAGGTGTCACATATAATATTCTTAAAGGAAAATTTCTATTTTCTAATTCTTTCACATGTATTCTAGTAATTATATCTTTTGAAAATTTTATTTATTCTTGCCCATTGTCATATTCTATGACCTTATCAAGTTCTTGAATTTCTAATTTTGGTGGAGTTTTACTTTTAATTGTTATGTTTTTGATAAATTAATATCAAGTAATCTTATAGTTCTATGCGGAATCACATTTGCCTTTTTAACATTGACATGAAATAAAATAGTTTGAACTTTTTCATCTTAAAGCCTTAAATTTGGACTTAGGGTTGGCAGTGAGTCGACCCTAATAGTGGATTTTAGGCTTGAGCTTCGTGATGGTGAGCTTAAGCTCAATCTGATCAAACTTTAGTCTACTTAAAACTTGATCGAGCCTCAAGGTCAGAGCAGTTTTTAAAATATATTTATTTTTAAAAATAGGTTGTTCAAAATGGGGTTTTCAATGTATATATTATATATGCATAAAATTCTCATTCATTTAATTACATAGTTCATAATTGCTTTATAAAAAATGTTTTAAAAATGTATATATTACATGAACACAAAATTTTAAAATGAATAAGTTTAAACTAAATTTATTATAAAAGAAAATGAGTCAAAAGATTTTATATGAAAAATGTCGCATTCATTTAATTAACACAATTAAATAAATATCCATCCATAAAAATGATCAAAAACATATGTATTTTAGGTTTTGATATTAGTTTGGATTTTAAATATTTTTGTTACTAGTTATACAATCTAAGTGTACATATGATGAATACTATAAATTCATGAGTGTATATATGCAACAAATAAAATAGTAAATTTATTAAATATATAATTTTTCAATAAAAATATTTTTAAAAATGTATATATTAAATGTACATAAAATTTTAAAATGAATAAATTTAAACTAAATTTGTTATAAAAGAAAGTGAACCAAAAGGTTTTATATAAGAAATGTCATATTCATTTAAATAACACAATTAAATAAATATCCATCCATATATATGATTGAAAACATATGTATTTTTAGGTTTTGATATTAGTTTGGACTTTAAATGTTTTTGTTGCTGGTTAACAGTCTAAGCATATATATGATGAATAATGTAAATTCATGAGTCTACCTATGCAACAAATAAAATAGTAATACTATGAAAATCATTTTCTTATCAAGATAAAAGAATATCGTTGTGTTAATATTATCCAAATTTTTTAATGATACAATTTACAAAATGTCAAAATGAAATTAGCAATTATAGATGGAGAGTGGAGGCTAGAGAGTAGATATTGAAGTTCAGTACGTAAGCAGAGACAACAATTTAGATCTTGCATAAAACACACAAGTAAATAATTATATCTTAAATTATAAAAAAATCCAAAGCAATTAAATTATAAATAAGTAAACCTAGAAACAAAGTTTAAAGATAGCAAATCTATAGTAGAGGAAAAATGATTGCTAATGGTTATAATCAAAATCATAAATAGTTGCACTACTTCATTTGTATGTAAAAACATTATTATGTAAAATATATATGTTAAAGCAATAATTACATTAAATGAATATTAAATGTAGATAATAAAAAATTAAATATACCTTCATCATTGAATATTTGTTCAAAATTTTTTTGATTGAATAAATGGTCTCCTTCATACCAGTACCGGTTTTAGTGTAATAAAGACAATATAAGATAAGATAATATCATAAAGAATACATGACAAAATTAACATATCATAAAGAATAAAGTTTACCCTCAATATCTTTAACCAATTTCAGGCATATATAATGGTTTCAGTAGTACTATAATAAAGTTAAGCATACCTAGACTTTAGTACTAAAAGCGGACTCCAAAGCAATAGTAGATGAAGAAATTGCTAAGAGATCTTATGCAATTACTTACATAAACGAATATTGACTTCCATTGTTCTTTGACCATAACAATACATCGAACTTGATACCTTTAACTTAGTTCATACAATTTATCGTCAAATATTTATCCAACTCCTTCATAATGTAAGAAGTCCTCGCCCTTTTTTCTTTCATGAATTTTGCAAATGAGGGTTTCATACTAGTTTAAGAAGAAACTGAAATTGAAACTAAACCGAAACTTGAACCTAAAGCTGGAGTTGAACTACTACGATCCTGATTTTATCCAATCTTAGTCGATAATCGTTATACAAATCCTTTTAAAATTGTTTAATGAAATCATGCCCTTGAGTTTGATCACTATACAATATTTTATAATAAAAATAGACCCCCCTCCATCTTATATCTTGGGTTTAACATAAGAATGACTGCCACAATATGTCTTATCATATACCAATAAAAGTTACGCTTCTCCATCATCGATTTTGCCATAACCTAGATCACTTTATTGGAATTAAATATCTAATCAGATATAGCTTTCTTAATCTCAAACATATTATTAAAGCAACTCTACAAATTTGGATATTTTGTTAATAAGATAACTCAGTATTAGTATGAAATATTTCCAACTTCGCACAAATTTCTTTAGCCAACTCTTATGTCTCTTATGTAGGTAGGCAACTATATTAAGAATCTTTGTCTTAGCTTGATAAATAGCTCAACATATTGGGTTATCGACTCCAACATCTTGAAGGTCAAATTATGTATGTTAGGATAATCCAATACAAACTTCTTCATTCGTAGAATGCGTAGTTGTTGTGCAGTTTCTTCAAAATTTTCAACTCTTTTGGGTGTTACACTCCAATTCCCAAATTGAATCTACCACATCTTTTTTCTTCTCCAACCTGTTCTTCACAATCCAATTTAAAATATGCATAGAACAATGCATATGTAACAATCTGCCACCAACCAATAAACTCTCAATCCATAACTTATTCAACTTTTTTATCATCGCATCATTAATGCTACAATTATCGAGTATTATGGCAAATAACTTGGTGTCAATATTCCAATTTATTAAACACTGAACCATCACGGTTGTTAACCTTTTGCTTATATGTGGTGTTGGCAAATAAATAAGCCAACCATTCATGAATATGAACAAATATTAATCATAACATAATCAAAAAATAAATGATAACAATATTGAAAATATAATTTACCTCATTAGTCTACTGTGTAGAGTCTAGTCACTGTCATTATAGTATATCGTCACTACCATAAAACCCTTTTTTTGGTTATCGATTATCCATATATCTAATGTGATGGCAACTCATCCTTTAATACTTGACAATGTTTTAATTTTTTTTTGTGATCCTCATGTATCTTTAAAATGTCTTTCTTCAAGGTATTTCAAGTTGGGATCTTGAAATTTAATTGGAGTGAGGTGAACAACATCGTAAATCTTTTGTTGTCAACTATAAAGAGTGGATGTTCATCACCAATAACTATAGTAGTTATCAAAAACTTTGGTTTGTTGTCATCATAAGCTATAATAGTCATTTCATTCTTCCCTACCATTAGGTTAGTATTAAAAAATGTTTGACCTCTCGATACGACCTTCTTTCTATTATACAAATCCATATGTCTCGTTAAATGAAAGGTTTTACCTTTTGAACTCTCGACCAATATCTTGTGACAATATTTATATTCAACCTTCTCTATTTCATCCATTAGTCTAGTCATATTGAAGTGATTTCAAACATCACTTCTCAAAACTTGATCTTTCAACTTGACTTGTTTCTTCATTCAGTATCGAATCAGAAGACTTTATCGGTAACACTCTACTAAAAGAATATGTTCGTCTATCTGAAACAATTAATATATATATATATATATATGTAATATACATATATATATATATATATATTTACATATAAATATATATATATATATATATATATATATATATATATCTAAATATNNNTAAAGCATGTTTAAATCAAGTTTCTTCTATGAAACTTACTAGTTATTTGTTGCTTAATTAGAAAGCACCATCTCCTTATGATTATATAGTATGTAATTCTAAATTCTTCATAGTTTTAGCTTAACTATTCTTGCAATTTTCTACTAATTAACCTACCTAAATCTTGTTATAGCTATTAATTTAGACCACAAAGTGAATCAAATACTAGAATTAATCAATTCACATCTCTTTAATATTGATGCTTATACAAAATCGAGATCCTCTAAGCTTTATCAAGTAGAAGAGGAATATACCATCATAATAATAGATGGAAAATAAATACTACATCTTTTCTACTTTAGAGGAGCTTTTCTAGGAAACTAATAGTAGAACACCAAAATGAACCAGATTAAATTTCCTTCAACTAATTAATTCCTTTCATTTATGAGAGTGATAATATCATGACAAAAGAAAATAGTCTAAAGATGTATGTATAATAAGGTAAATAAGGCACTCCTTCAAGTTTCACTCCAACTTGCTTGATATTCACCCATAATAGTTAAAGTTATAGGTTTCCTCTAAAAATAGTACGTATGGAAACATAAAAGTGACATTGGCAATCTTAGGTCAATATGACTAAGTTTGTGTTTCAAGGGATTGGTTGAATGCTTGGGTCTATTCGAAATATTTGTAAGCATACTACAAGTGGGGCATATGTTTTAGTAAAGTGACAGTAACAAAGGGAAAAGAGATTGTTCTAAAAGAACATTATGATTGTCCAAGCCCTTAGCTATAAAGAAAGAAGGTGAAAAGTAAAACCTTTGGTCGTTTTTAATGTTTAAAGTGCAATAACAACCAACAATTTTGATGAATCCACATAAACTTCTTAAGAATTTTAATATGTAAATATGTTATAGTACTTAGATATACCATTATTCTTGTAGGATTTTGAAAATTTAGTCTTGATTATTAGGTAAAACAGGTAAAACTCCATCCTTGAATTATCGCTTATTTCAAGTCTTACATAGGTTTCTCTACCTAACTACTCATTAATCTAATCACAATAATGATTGGCATTAAGTAATTTCTTGTCATCCCTCTCTAGTTTGTTGTCATCCTTCTCTAGTATGAGAATGCAAAAGGATGCAAATTAAACACATAAGCAAGTAATTTCTCAATTACAAGACAAATATAAATATAAAGCATCAAAAGCATACAAATAAAGTGAAATGGAAGAAATTTATTCTAACTACACAATCTTCAAAACTCTATTGTCAGCCCTACTAATATTTGCTTAAAAAACAAATTCAAGAAAGCACCTGTATGCTAGGCAAGGCGATTTCATACAAGGTAGGTGAGTCGAAGTAGGTTCACGCAACATGAGGCAAGGATAGGCAACTTTAGACGATATGACACGACTTTAGATGAGACAAGGAAACAAGGCAAGGAAATGTTTGGTGATGTAGAGGAGGAGTGGAGCTATAAAGGATGATTGTTGACAACGTAGACTAATTAATCTATAGTGTCGACTTAAAGGAAGAACTATGTTGATAGTTTTACAAAAAAAAAAAAGCTTTCAGACAACAAGTATACAAATCATACTTACAGTATAAAATATATCATTCCCACAATGATTCATTAGTCAACTAACAACTTGAATGCACTTTGTCTACGATAATAAAGATTGAATGAACTAAATTAAAATAAATTAAACAAAATTGAAATAGATTCATAAAACTAATAAGTGAAACTAGCAATAAGAATGAAGTTAATCAATAATGGAAACTTAGGGGTTATTTTATCCTTGTTTTGCCTTCCCTTTATCTTGATAATTTAGTTATGCTTGTTCCTAGGTATCCTAAGGTTTTGATTACCCTCTCTTGAGATCTACTTAAGTAATCCTAATTAAAATTGATAACAATATAATTTCAACCTTTTGATTCACAAAACTACTCTTAACTATTCAATTAGATTTGAAGCAAGCCTAAGGATAATTAACTCACAATTAAGATCTCTCTTTAATTTTTATTAATATGATATTTGTAAGTCTTTTAAGTTACCAACTCTTGTTGTGAACCTTAACATATAAAACTTGATTCAATCTCTTGATTTATTATCAAATATAAGCATAATAAATAACCGAAAGCATTAACATATATTGAATTAAACAAGAATAAAATTTAACAAAATCATTCAAGAATGATCCCTAATATGGATTTAGAAATCCGTAATCATATTTAACATCCCACTAATCAAAATTGACATCAAATACAATGAAATATAAGAAGAGAAAATAAAGGAAACATTTTGTGACCTAATTTGGAATTTTTGGAAATTCTAGAGTTGATCTTGATGTCTCCACTCTCATCTCTTTGCTTCTAGCGTGTAGCCTCCTTTTTGGTGTTTTTCTTTTCCTTAAATACTTTTTAAGGCTTATAGGATTATTACTAGGGTTTTCGCACTTATTTTGGTTCCAAAAATAGCCTCAAATTGTGAAAAGTACAAAAATGATAACATAGTCTTTTGACTCAAAATCAAACACCTCATCATGAAATGCCCCTTTAGTTACTCAACTAGGTTACATTTTTTATTTAACTTAGTTGGAGTGTCATTTTAACCTTTTAAGGGGAAGTGAATGCCCTCGATTACTTAGCTATATCACAACTCTCAACTAACTAATAGTTTTATTCTTAACCCAATTTTCTTAAAAAGGGCCAGTAAAATAGGAATTTTATTTAACACACTTTGTTTTCAATTTCTTAGCCTACCTCATTTCTTGTTATTCAATCATTCTCATAAAAGGTTATTAATGATTCCTACTAATTTAAATGAGTGTAATTATAAATGTATCTAAACAAATGTCATAATGTGAAAGAATAGGTGTCATATCCTAATTAACATGTGTATTCATCACAAAGATAGTTAAATCATAAACTTCACAAGTTAATATGCCTTTACAATTCAAATAACCATGTTCAAAGGTAAACAAATTCTCTTTAATTCATACCATTGACATATTCAAACAATGCACACATCATGTAACAAAATGTTCACATAGTGCCATCCTAATTAAAAACTAACATAATGTAAATGCAAAATTCACACACATAAATTATATGTAAGTGAATATACGTATCCACACTTGAACATCACATTTTCCTCAACATGGAAATGGAAACAATAAAAATAAAAGGAGGAATAATAAATAAAAAGTAAGAGTAAGAATACTTATATAGATTTGAGTGGTGATGGTGTTGGAGATGGATATTAGACAACAAAAATTTGAGCAATTTCTTCATCTGATATTGCTAATGATGCATAACTTCCTTTAGTTATGCCTCTATGGTGTCTAGATGACCCTCAAGGCATTTTTTTATTCAGTTACATTTTAAAAAGCACCTTATTTCAGCCTTCTTCCTCCTCCTCGGATTCATCACTTGATGAGACTTGTTGGTGTTGTTATAGAGGTGCGAAACTAGAACTCATCTGTCCTATCCTTTATTTAACTTTTGATTTATAGTTGCTATCTTGAAGTTCCATACCATGGCACTCCAAGATCTCAACTCGCCTCAAATGTGTGTGACTTAATGCTTAGAAAAAAAATAGGAGTTGGTTCATCAACATTAACAACATGTAATTGAGCCAGAGTGGTTATAAGAAAACCATGCCTAAATAGCTACTTTTCTTATCAAGCAAAGTAACTATCAATTGAAAAATATAGGTCAATGTGTAGACTTGAACCTTATTATCCATACACCAAAGTATAAATAAATCTTTTTTAGATCACTTGTTGCTTTGACTCTTAGCAAAAACAACATGACATATGAATCTAGGCAGTAACAAGTGTTCAGGATTCTTATTCCCATTATTAGGTGTGTTGAGTGGATTAAACACATCCAACCCTGTTAATTTCTACCAATATTTCTTAGCATGAAAATTTTCATATTTTTCAACAATTAGTGATTTTGCAAAACCAAATTCTTCATCCATGATATCATAATCCAAATTATAAGGTTTTCCATGCAATTGAAACAAAAAATTATCCAACTTACCAATTCATAGTACAAAGTAGTATAAAATTCAAGGGTCAATTCTTCATGCACAAGATAATTAAAATGTATAAATTTATCACAGTGAATTCTAGCACTCAAGTCCTCAACTTTTCCTTTCAAATATAGATCTTTGAAAATTGAAAAATCAAAATGTCGACGTGCAATAATTATTTTGGAATGAAGATTTTGGAATTTCTTACCTTCTTTTTGAGAGAAGGTCAAAAAAGGAGCTTAAAAGTCATTGGCTAAATCACATGCAGCATTACCCAACACCTTTGCTTTTCCTTTAGGGTGTCAGCATTTTGCAATTGCAATTTGTTTGATTCTTAGAGATATGACAAAAGGTAAAACTTGTAAAAATAACTAGGAAACTATAACAAAAACATAATATAGAGCCAAAAATGTCGGAAACAGAAAGTTTAGAGGAAATCTTGAAAACCCACTTAAAAGATTTTTGAGGAATCGCTAAATTTGTATGGAAATAATGATAATATAGATGAAAGATGAAAGAAAAGAATGAGATCCAAATGAAATTTAAGAGAGATGTGAGAGAAAACAAGAAGCTATAAAGGTGGGCAGCTATTTAGAGATAGAAGTTGAGAGGACGAATAAGAGAAAAAAACTATTTATAAGGGTTGAGGTTTGTGGGAAGGGTAAAAATGTCTTGCACAATCATGCATGGGATGCACGATCGTGATAAAATGTGCATCATGCCATGCATGCTCATGCACCATCCAAAATTGACACGTTTTGCACCATTTTCCTCATGCATCCTTTGGAATATGTTCCCTAAGTTATAACACCTTTCCAAATTTGATATTTATCAATCAAAATCACTCCAAAAAAATAAGAAAATAATAAACACACATGTAAGAATTTATGAAAAACCTAACTAACAACATATTATAAACAAAATGAAATATAAATATAAAAATAACATCTATCATAATTCTTGGGTTGCCTCCTAAGTAGTGCTTGTTTAGCTCACATACCTATTACATTTACCATCATCTTGGGTTGATAATTAGTGGCTTTCTTCTACCCTTTTCTCCACATAGCAATTTAGCAGCTTGTGAATAGGCCATATGTTTTGAGATAATAATAAGGATATAATTTATCAAATTAAGAAATCCAAGTGATTTCATTAATGCCTTTTTTGGTAACAAACTATCAATAAAATGGGGAATAGTGAAAATCCTTGAATCTTCAGTTATCTCCAACAATTTTTCATGTAGGAAGGTGAACTGTGCTTTGTCTTCTGCAACCACCTTTGTCTACTCTTTTACTTCGTCTTCTTAAACAAAGAATTCATTCATGTCATCGACCTTGGTCTCCTCTTCACTCTGATGCATTAATAAGGTCCAATAACATGTTGTATTTAGCTCAATGTCAGTATGCTTACTTGGTGTATTCTGAGGCCAGTTTTGTACACAATATGGATTCTCCCACATATAATCTAGTGCTTGACATTAATGATTGGAATGGTTACCCACATAAATGTCACAAAATAATAAGGATATCGGTTTTGACCCCAAATTACTTGGAAGATTCTTCACATTCCTTGTTAACAATGCATTGGAAAGTACCCAACTTGAACCTCCAAGTTATGACTAGAAGAGGAGTGGTTCTTCATTATTTGATCAAATTTGGCTTCCATCCTCTTCTAATTCATTTTGACTGTCGAGCTTGGAGCTATTAACTTATGTAACTTGGACTCTAACGATCTAAGCTTGTCCTACAGGAAACTTGGTGGACCGTATGCTCTCATGTTGTTTCATGTATTGTTATTCTGATAATAATTTGGGTAGTTCTGCCACCAAAGATTATATGAGTTTATGTAACTACCATCCATGTTGTAATGGCTTCATTGTGTTTGAAGAAAAGGTCTACAATTTGCTTAGTTGCTCTTTATGATTCTTGTGTTAATATACCTATAATTACACAAGAAAAGTAGTAAAATCCTTAAATCAAAAGAATTCAAATTGTATAAGATGCTAACTAAATTCCCAACATTGACGCCAAAAACTTGTTGATAGTTTTATATAAAAAACATTTGTACTACAAGTGTACAAATCATAACTTGTAGTATAAAAGATATCGTCCCTTTAATTAGTCACTTAACACCTTGAATGCACTAAATTAAAAGAAATTAACTAAAACTGAAATAAATTAATAAAACTAAACAATTGACAAGTGAAACTAACAATAAGAATGAAGTTAATCAATAATGGAAACTTAGGGGTTATTCTATCCTTGTTTTGTCTTCCCTTTATTTTGTTAATTAAATTATGCTTGATCCTAGATATCCTAAGGTTTTGATTACCCTCTCTTAAGATCTAATTAAGTAATTCCAATTGAAATGGATAACAATAGAATTGCAACCTCTTTATTCATAAAACTACTCCTAATTATTCAATTGAATTTAAAGCAATCTTAAGGATAATTAACTCATAATTAAGGTCTCTCTTCAATCGTTTATTAATATGATATTTGTAGTTTTATTAAGTTACCGACTCTTGTTATGCACATTAACACATAAACCTTGATTTAATCTCTCGATTTATTATTAAGTATAAGCATAACAAATATCATAAAGCATTAATATATATTGAATTGAACAAAAATAAATTTTAACAAAATACTTTAAGAATAATCCCTAATATGGATTTAGAAATCCATAATCATGTTCAACATCCCACTAATCAAAATTAACATCGAAGATAATGAAATGTAAGAAGATAAAAGAAAGGAAACATTTTGTATCTTGATTTGGAAAGACTAGAGATGATCTTAATGTCTCCACTTTGATCTCTTTGATTATGATGTTTAACCTCCTTTTCGCTCTTTTTCTTTTCCTTAAATACTTTTTTTTAGAATTTGAAAAAATTCATTAAGTAGAAGAAGTGTAGTATACAACTAAGGAGAGGAAACTCTCCCTCGTGAGATCACACGACAACATTCAATACTACATAGTTAAGAAATTAAATGACAACATAGGAACCAAAGATGGGAGGATATTGAGCGACAACGTGTCAATAATTAGGGTAAAAAAAACTCCTCTCCTTTCTCAATTCTTCAAATTATTCCTCAATTGGGATTGGGAGCTCCAGGTACTGCGATGCAATGATAGCGATGCAACTTCTCTCCAATCCGTCTCTAGCTCGAAAGGATTTACATCTCAAGTACGAGGTTTGATTCTGTTGGTTTTTTTCCTCAATCCTTAAGAGTAACAAGCTCTATTTTAAATTCAGGATTCTTGAGTGTAAAACCAAGGACCTTCCTTCATTAACCCGTTTAGTAAAGTAGTAGATCTGGAGAGGTACTCCCAGGAACTCTCGAAGGAGAGTCATATTCCTTTTAATCTTCTTTCCCCTTTTGTCTTGAGTTGATTATTTTGAGAACTGCTTGAAATGCTCGAGTTGCTTAGGGAACATCTATGCTTAAGAAGTACTATTTGCTTTACTAAAACCCAATTAGAGAGAACCCCTTAAGGACTATATTCTCCACGAGAGAGCCAGTCCTTTGCTACTATATTATCCCAACTAATTTATAATAAGTTATTCCCTAATGTTTATTATAGAGAGTTCTATAAAAGAGATTAGGTTGTTAGAGCTCCCTTTAAACCTTCTATTGTTTCTCTCTTTCCAAATAGTCTAGAGACAAGTTGCAACGGCGACCATAAGTATTTCCTTATCATATTTAGAGATATGCAGTTGGGATATCTCTAATAAGATATTTGTGAGGCTGCATTGACTAGTTCCAAGGCCACATAGACTAGATATTCTAATCCACACTTCTTTAGCGAAACCATACTCAAAGAGCAGATGATCTCTAGTCTCCTTCACTACATTGCATATAATACATTGCTTAGGAGAGGATAGGAATTTCAGTCTATCCATAGTACTGAGCCTATTCAACATAGCTAGTTAGAGAAGAAAGTTGGCATTTGGTGTGAGAGCCTTGCTCCAAATCAAGGAACACTACCCAATTCTTGTTACTGCCCCATCCATCAACTTTTTATCTTACCTATTAGTGATTTCTGATACAGGAACTCCATCCTATAAGTATATATCATGCCCCCTAAGATTTCCGTATTAGGGAATGGGCAAAAGTCTTAGTTCTTTTAAGGAAAGCAACCAACTGTCATATCTAATTATCTCTTAAAGCTTAGCTTTCTTAAAGAACCTTTCCAGCAATGATCTAACCAACTTATTATGAGTTAAAGCCCCTTGACTGGTCTAGTTATCATACTAGAGAGATATTCTATCTCCTGCCCCAATTGGACATGTAAAATACTGCCGAAACATCTTCCCTCAACTTGAGAATTTGGTTGAAGAACCAAGAGTAACTATCTTTAATTCTTAGAGCCCAAAAACTCTCACCCTATATATATATTTGATGCACAATGAATGTTTTTCACTTAGAATTCTCCAGATTCTCTTGGTTATTA
Source organism: Erythroxylum pedicellare (assembly GCA_027563575.1). Lineage (NCBI taxonomy): Eukaryota > Viridiplantae > Streptophyta > Magnoliopsida > Malpighiales > Erythroxylaceae > Erythroxylum > Erythroxylum pedicellare. The sequence continues at coordinate 21,981,232 of JAOQMP010000008.1, forward strand.
GAAATCGGTTATTTCTTTTTATTGACTCCAACCCTAACCCACCTGCCTCCTTCGGTTGACAAATATGCTTCCAATTCACTTTAGCTATTAATTCTCACCTTTTCCTTTACCTTATAAAAATTGTTTCATTAGTTTTTCTACGGTTTTAACAAGTCTTTTGGAGAGGAAGATGTAAGAGCACCAATAAACTTGCATAGACATAATTACCAACTTCAAAAGCTGAAGTTTACCTCCATAGGAGAGAGTTCTATTAGTCCAAGACCCTAATGTTGGACTAATAGAACTCTTTTCCTTAAATACTTATTGAGGCTTTTAAGGTTCTTTATAGGGTTGTAAAGTAGTTTGATACATAGCCTAAATGATGTTATTTTACATAGAGTAAAAAGACATTTAAAGTTTCTGAACATAATAAGTAAAATGACATTGTTTTACAGAAACAACGTCGTTTAAGAAAGTAAATAGAGAATAGTTCAGGCATTGGTTTGGGTAAGGTAGGGTCGGGCTGACAGCTTGAGTCCAAACTTAGCCCAAAGTCTAAAATTAAAAGATGTTTGAGCCTAGCCGAAAGTTTGGTCAAATTAGGCTAGGCCTGTTGACTTTAGGCTTGACTGAGCCAGGCCAGACCTAGGCTTACATTCCTATTATTTGGACTTATAGTGGTCATCACCTTATGACATATTCTAGGGTAAAAAATGTCAACAAACTATGTGATTAAAACAATTCTACCAAAAACTCGTGTATTTTAAAAGTCTTGTTCAAACTTTTATATTTTTCGAGAAGTCTGAAATTAGTCCTTCTTTTAAGTTCTTTCGTTAACTTTCACTAACTTCATATTTTTAGACATGTGGCACACCATGTGGATAATCACATAATAAAATTTGATAAGTGTCAATCATATTGTTTTATTGATTTCTAATTACTTATATTCAAAATATAATAATATTTAACATGTAATAATAATTCATTTTATTCAAAATTTAAAATTATTATATTATTAATCTAATATGCTCTTTCATTAAAATTTATTTTTTTAACATTTATTAATAACTATTTATATATTAATAAGTTTAAATGACAGTGAATTAATTCTTCCAGTAGAATTTTATGGTACTATGCAATAAAACAAATAAAAAAGATAATCAATATTTTCTTATTTCTAATCTATTTTACAATTAACTAATATTAATTTTTTAATTTTAAAAAATAAATTATTATTTTATTGATCTATAATATATACATATCATTCCTCATATTAAATAGTATAAATATTATTAGTAACTGATCAATAGTATTTATTTTAATAATACATAAAAATAGCTAATAATGATAAGTAAGATGAACAATTTCTTATTAAATTGTTGGAAAGTGAAATGTAGGATTAGAAGTTTTTTCTCCTATTGGGTTTTATGAATTTTTTAGATATTGGATTAAAATAAAAAATTTTAAATTTATGAAAAATAAAAAGTTAGAATCACACACTAATCTTATTCAATATGTTAAACTAATTCTTTTGTCATTATAAAACAATCAACAATATAAATTTTGTATCTTATCGATCGATATTATTTTATCAGTACGAATGTAGATGTAGAACAATATTCATAATTTTTTTTTGATAATAAGGGAAGGAAAACAAAACAGAACTAGTGCGGTTGGCGGGGGTACGTCACTCCTTGCGCTTCGCGGTGGATGAGCTCCTGTAGAAACTCCGGAGGGTCCTGGAGGAAGTACAGTCCTAGGCTTAAAACTCGTGCAAAATCCACCAATCTGTCAATACACTGGTTGGCCTCTCGAAAGGCATGATGCAGTTGGATCTCCCAGTCTCCTTGCAGTAATCCCCGGATACCTGCAATCAAAGAAAAGTCCTCAGTTAGTGGTCCGTGGGAAGCAGATAGTATTTTAATGACCTCGAGCGAATCGATTTCGACGACGATGAGTCTGAAGCCCAGGTCCCAGGCCAACTGGAGGCCGGAGTACACGCCTCAGCATTCAACAGAAAAAGATGATCCCCTCATCAGAAGTTGTTGGAACCCACCCCGCCACCGTCCGTGGCTATCTCGAATTAATCCTCCAGCTGTGGTCACGGCAGATCCTACGGTGAAAGCTCCGTCAACATTTTATTTCACCCAACCCTCCGACGGCTTAGTGCAGCCCACTAGACTTCCAGCCTCCAGACCCTGGGCTAGAAAAACCTACTTTTCCGTAGTGCGAGCGCGACCAATCCATTCCACGTAGTCCCAGACAATCCATGTACTGTCATCCGGCCAGGCAAAACTGCTTTCGAATAGGCTGCTGTTACGCCATTTCCATAAGACCCAAATGGCTACGCCGTAGATCATAGCCCAGGCGACCTAGTGGATTTGTGAGTGTGTGCTAAGGTTTGTCACCAACTAGGTCCGCTCATCCTGTTGGAAGAAGGCCGTATCAACCACATCCTGAGGAAATTTACGCCAGAAAGTTCACATTCGCGGGCAGTCACGAACTATGTGGATGGTTGTCTCTTCCTGGACATAAAAATGGCATCCACTACCCACGGCTATATGGCTGACAACGCACTACTGATTAGTCATGAGCTTGCGCTTGGCCAGTAACCACAAGTAAGAGCGAATTCGTTGGGGTCCAAGCCAAGCCAATATAACCTTTCACATCGTATGATTCGTGTCCATGTAAGGGCCTTCCTGGAGATCATACGCGGATGCCACTGTGAACCTCTCATTGGGGGTAGGTCCCCAGGTCAGATTATCGTTCCCTTGTCCCTCATTTGTGGTAGAGAGGGACGCGATCGTTCGACAGGCTACAGTCGGCAGGTATTGCTGAAACTCCTACCATAGTTAGTGTCCCACATCGCTCACATAATCTGCAACCGTGGTGGCCAGACTATGGGTCAGAATCTAAGAAGTCGTCACATAGATAAGAGGGCCCCAACCTGGCACCCAATTGTCCTGCCAGAATAAAATACGTCGACCAGTGCCTAGAGTCCAATTGCTCCCCTGTCGTACAATAGGCCAGCTTGACGAAATGCCCCTCCAAACTACCGAGGCCACCGGCCTCGCTATCAATTAGGGTATCTGGTAAGTCTCCAGCTTATACTTTACTTTAAAGACCAGCACCCAAAGGGTCGTCGGTTGAGTTAGAAGGGCCCATCCTAGCTTTGCAAGCAAGGCATCATTGGTGGGTCGGATCCGCTTAAGCTCGAGGCCCCCAGCAGTTTTAGGTTGACAGACTGACTCTTAGTTGACAAGATGCATTTTCCGCTGTGGGGGCGTAGACCCCCAAAGAAAATCTGGCATAAGCTTCTCTAGGTCGTCACACAACTGGTGCGGGAGGCGGACAATTTGCATGGTGAAGACAGGAAGTGCAGCTATAACCGACTGGGTGAGAATAACACACCTCGTTAGCGACAATGTTTGGGCCCACCAACCAGTGAGTTTCTTTTGAGCAGTGTCCAAATTGTGTTGGAAGGTGTGTTGAGACATACGTTCGTGAAGCAGAGAAACCCCTAAATATCGTCCGAGGTTATTCGTGCAACTGATCTGTAGCCCCTGGCTAAGGTGCCGAGCAGTGGCGCTGGAGATGTTCTTCAAAAAAAATCTGAGTCTTCACAATACTAACTTTCTGACCTGACGCTGAGCAAAAGGTCTCCAAAATGCGCGCTAAGATGGTCATCTGGGAGTCCTCTGCTTTAGCAAAGAGGACGAGATCATCTGCAAAAAACAGATGGGAGATGTGGGGACCCGAACGACACAGCTTGAGAGGTTTTCAATTTCCACACGTCACCTCTCTTGATATTAAATGCCTGAGTCGCTGAAGGCAGAGGACGAAGAGATAAGGAGAGAGTGGATCACCCTGCCTAATCCCCCTCAAGGGTCGAAACGGAGTGGACATTGTACCTTGCCAGTTAATTGGAAAAGACATCATCGTCATACACTTCATAATGACGCTAATAAGGTTTTCGGGGAGACCCAGTTCAATAAACGTGTCCTGAATAAAATCCCATCGCAGACGATCATATGCTTTCTCCAAATCCACTTTCATCGCTAAGTACCTGGTCCTACCTGTCTGGTTGCTCATAGAATGGATAACCTCCTGGGCGATGATTATGTTATCGGTGATATGTCTACCAGGAATAAAACTGCATTGATTCTCAGCTACCAGATGATTCATGTGCTCTTTTAACGTGTTCACAATGATTTTGGCGATAGCCTTATACAGAGCAGTACACAAGCTCATAGGGCGAAAATGAGAGAGTTAGTGTGGAATAGGAATTTTAGGAATTAAGACCAGCATGGTATGATTCAACTCTTGCTCCCAGCATTCCAGGTTGAAAACCTTTTTGATGAACATCACTACATCAAGTCTAACAGTCCCCCAGTGTTGTTGGAAGAATAGAGCATTGAAACCATCAACATCTGGGGCTTTATTAGGGTGCATGTCAAAAATCGCTGCTTTAATTTCTGTATCATGGATTGGTCGGGCTAGTCTGATGACATGTTCTGCCGAAAGGGCCGGAAAGTCTCCAGTGGGAGGGAGGGGGTTGTACAGCCCGTCATCCACAGTGTAAAGTTGGATAAAGAAATTACGGGCCAATTGGCTCAACTGGGTCGGCTCCATAACCATCTGTCCAAAAGAATCCATAAGTCAGGCAACCCTCAATTTCTTTCTTTTGGACAGGGTGACAGTGTGGTAATATTTGGTGTTACGGTCCCCCTTCAAAATCCAATCACAGCGGGCTTTCTGGTGCCAGAGCAGTTCCTCCTCACCCAACACCTGCATAAGATCGTGCCTCAGAAAGTCCTCGAGGTCTAAAAGCACATCAGAGGGATCGACCGTCATGGCTCTCTGGATCCCCTTAAGTCTGGCCACCAGATGTTTTTTCCGTTGCATGATATTGCCAAACACGTAGGTGTTCCAATGGAGGAGATGTTCTAAGAACCGAGTTAGAGAGTGACTCATCGTCACTTTTGGGGGGTGCCAATACTTGGTCACCACCTCCTTAAACTCGGAATGGGCAAGCCAGGCAATTTGGAAACGAAACGGAGGGTCGCCTGAAGGCTGGGTTTGCAGAGTAAGGAGGTGAAGAAGCAGAGGTCAATGGTCCAAGCCAAGGAAGGGAAGGTGATGATTCATCATGTGGGGAAATTTATGCATCCAAGATGTCGAGCCAAATACCCTATCGAGCCGGGCTTGGACCGACCCGTGATGCTAAGTAAATTTCAAGCCCACATAACCTAAATCATGGAGCCCACACTGGTGGACCCAATCCCTAAAGCGGGTGTTAACAATTTTCGTAATTGGATTGCTGCCCTTTTTATCCGAGAGTTCTAGTTTAGTATTGAAATCTCCTCCCACAATCTAGGGTCTGTGAGTGGATCGACCGATCCAAGATAAAACTAGCCAGAGCATGTTTTGAGTGGCCACTTGAGGACTCGTATAAACGGCTGTAAAATCAAAGGAGTCCTGCCCAATTGTAACCTGGGTGTGTATAAGTTGCTAATGAGCTAATATTACCGAAACCTGAAACTCCTCTTTCCACAGGAACCAAATACCTCCCGAGAAGTCTCTAGCTTCCACGCGAAAGGAGTAGTCAAACCCTATAAAACGAGTCACATCCGTAGCCTGAGTACCACTAATCTACAGTTCTAGGAGAGCCAATATGCCGAGTCTGCACCAGCGGAGATAATTCCTCAGCACAGTTCGGAAAGCAGTTCCACCTGCCCCCTAAGAGTTCCATATGAGTATCAACATAATAAAAAGGACAGAAGAAGGTAACCCCAAACTAGGGTAGGACCTGTACCACGGTCCTGGGTATCCCGGGGTTCGTCTACCGAAGGAGTCAAAGCCATCTCCTCGTCCTGGCCCTGATCCGTCGCCCCGTCCTAAGGGGTCGGATTCGGGTCAATGTTTGGAGGAACGTCGTGGGGGTTGGAAGCCACTACTGGCCCAACACGATTCCCTTCACCAGGTGCCTCGACATCTTCCATTAATTGAGGGTTCTCGGTAGCATCCATTTCTCGGTCCATAAAGATCTGGTGGTCACAGATCATTTCATTATAGTTAGGAATGTCAACCATTAAATTCTTACGAGTAGTCATGGGTTGGATTTGGACCGAATTGTTCTCGATCGAGGCTGGATTAGTGCTACTTGTAGCAAGCGCTCGACTCGCTTAAGGTTGTTGGGTCGGGACTACAGCTTTACCTTTGGGACCAGGTTTAGTTGGCCTGGTTGAAGTCTTCAGTTCCTTAAAAATGGGCTGTCCCATGCGAACTAAATGAGCAACATCAACACGATGCCCAAAGCCCGAGGAAAACATTGAAGGGGCTGTTGCTGACCCAGCAGTAGAGGTTGCATCTCGGGTCACTTCCTGCTCCAGCACTTGGAAACGTGATCCTCCTCCAGTGAACGTTGAAGCTTTCTAGGACGCAGGAGCACGTGACGTTGGGCGGGGACATTTGACTGCATAGGAGGACGTCGTCATGTCCCTCAAATTCCCTTGCCTGACCTGCGCCGCTTGCGGTGGTTTCCGTTGAACATGAATCTAAGGCCCATATGCAGTGCTTGTCTCCTTCGGTTGCCTGTCCGTTGGTGGCCCCATCGTCGGTTCCCTCACGGGTGCGTCTACTCCAGCATGGCGCGGTGGGGGTGCATCTCCACTGGGTGCAGTCATCTTCTTCGGGCAAGCTCTAGTGTGATGACCGATCATCCCACAACCAAAGCAAACTTGAGGAAGCCCTTTGTACTCCACCAGTAAGGTCTCACCGTCCATCTCCACTGTCGGATATAAGGGCGCACTGAGGTCGACATCCATGGCTAGGCGCGCGAATCGCCCACGTTGTGTTTGCAAAGTGCCCTCATCAAGCTTCACTGTGGTGCCCACCAAATTACCCAAGGCCTGGAGAATCATGGGGTGATATCTCGCTATTGGTAGATTCGGGAATTGTATCCAAAGCACCGCTTGGGAGACAGTCGCCTGCGTCGGTCTGAAGCTCGAGGTCCATCGTTGGACGGAGAGGGCTTGCCCATAGATCACCTATGGGCCGTTAGTGAGGACATTGACGTCAAAAATTTTGAGATCTTAAGGTATATTTAGTTAGGCGTTTATTAATGAAATAGAATAGAATGTAATATTATTCCATCGTTTGGGAGGAGAATTTATAATAGAATATAAATGAAATGAGATGAAAGAAGATAATTTCATATTACCTCTCTTTTTATCCTAAACAGTAATAATAAAAAATCTCTAATTTGAAGGATTTAAGATGAAATATAAAATGATAAGCAACTTTCACTATATTACATTGTAAACCCTTAA
>JAOQMP010000008.1:21988641-22013164 GCA_027563575.1 Erythroxylum pedicellare
AGCAATTTTACACTATATTACATTGTAAACCCTTAATCCAATAACATTTCACTGTATTATATAAAAATATAATCATTATTTATTATACTTTACTTTCTATTACATCCAACTTTTAAACATTTCATTATAAACGTTACGTTCTACGTTAACCTTAATTTTACGATATTTGCTCATCTTCAGACGGTAGGGTGGGAGCTCGGCAAAAAAAAAAAAAAAAAAAGGGGCAGGGTGGGAGCTGGGCAACTGCTACAAATCCAGAGAAAGTCGGAAAAGACGATGGAGAAGAAGAATGGATCAGTAGTAGAATGCTTTTATATGATGGTTTCAGAGGCGCAATATCTTCTCCATTTCCTCGCTTTCTTCTCTTATTTTGGTGTTCGCAGCTCCACTTCTCAACTCCTCTCTCCTCCTTTCTCCCACCATCTCCTTTTGAGGGTCATTTCTTCTTCTTCCATTTATTTTATTTGTATCTTTTGCTGCCTGCCGAAGGGAGAAGAAATTAGTTCTGCTTACATTTCTTTTCCTTTACAGGAGATTCAAGCAATCCTTGCGTTTGCTTTCTTAACTGCTTATAAGGTGCGATCTGTTGCTTCAAATTTTCATAGAATCTCTTGCTGGTTTGATGGCCCATATTAAATTGGAAATTGGATTTGTTTTGTCATCTTGTTTCTTCGCTTGCAAAAACAGATGGTGACAGAGGAAACGTGGGAGGCTTTTATCGCTGATACGTTGTTTTTCGCTAAGGTACTTTCTTTGTTTACCAGTGTTTTGAGAAAATTATGGTCAATTCAATAATGCACTTTCTGCAATATAAAGAATAGTGGAATATCATGGCATTCCCCCTAAAGGAGTTGTTCCTTGCTGACAATGGAGGATAAACAGTAACCCACTGTCTTTCATGTTCTCCATATGACTCCGTGCTTTGCTTTTATACACTCCCTCCTCTGTTGTATTATTATCGTATCTTGACTTGATTTGTCTCGTTTTGTTGCTTTTCAGATTTTACTTGTTGCCATTTCTTTGATAATAGATTACCACTTGGCTATATGGTACACGGTAGTTTTTTCAGGTAATATATTTATCATTTTTTCTAGTCCATTTTATCAATTGGGAAAAGTTCTTTTAAGTGAAGCTATGCTGAAATGATTATAATGTAAATGGGCCATCCGCTCCAATTTTGATGAGAACTCCTGCAATTCATATACACTGATTTTAATATCAGCTCTTTGATTGTGTTATCTTTCCAAATTGCAGTTATTTATATATTGACACAGCAGCCTGCCTTTCAAAAACTAGGTATGAGGAGAACTGTGATGAACCCTGTGTTATATACTAGTCAAGAATATCATATTATTTTCCTCTAATTGGGAGTCCAGGTACGGCTGCTAAATTAACACCACTTCAGTTGGAAACCTTGCTGACAGAAGGGAATAACTCAAGATTTTGGTTGGTTGGTTCCTCAAACTTCTTAGAATTTTCAGTTCTAACTCCACACAAGTAAAAAATAGTTGATATCTTGGTGATTTAAAAAAAATTGGAATACTGTGCATGACTTATCATTTCTTTTGACATTGTATTCCACTTTTAGTCCTTTTCCCTTTGTGTTTCAGATCCCCCAACTTTTTTTTGTTACTCCAATTCAATGGCTTGAACGAAGGAAATTCTGTTAGATTAAACTGTTGAAAGGCTTTGTCAGATACTTGAAGTATGATAGTGCTTTTAAGTACTTGTACTTAGCTGCTTAAAATGAAAAATAAATACTTTGTATTTCATTATTTTTGTTAAAGATTAGATCAAATAATCTTTTTAGATATGATTATATTAGTTAGGATTGATATTCTGCTTGATTATAAGATATTATTATGTAAATTAGTTGCTCCTATACTACTATAAATATTTACCAAAATTCTGCATAATTTATGAGATAACAAATACCTTTCTTCATAGCATGGTATCTGTTGGATAATTATTTATCTTTATTTTAATTAAGTCTGTTAGCTTAGGAGATTATCTTCTAGGAGATAAGTTTATCTTCTAAAAGATAAGTTTATGCCATTTCAAATTTGATAGTTAGTAGCATTAAATTAGGAAATACTCTTGTATAAATTCCCTTGAATCAAAGAAATAAAGTGAAGTTTTGACCCCTTTCTAAAATCCTCTTGTTTCATGGTATCAGAGCTACCGGTTCTGGTAGCCTAAAATCTGTATCATGGCTGGAGTTCAACCAACCCTTGACGAGTCTTCCACCACCCAAACCTCCTCCCAAAAACCTAGTTCTGTAACCCCTTCAACCTAATCCTCATCTCCTTCTATTGATAATCTTTCGTTGCAAATCAAGCAACATAAATTGAATGGAATTAATTTCTGAGAAGGTCTTAGTCAGTCATGCTAGTAATCACAGGAAGAGGCAAGGCTGGATATCTAACCGGGGTAATTCCTCAACCACAGGAAATAACAATCACTTATGGTGCTTAGGATGCTAAGAATTCTATTGTTCTGGCTTGGCTTATCAATTGTTGATGATTGCGAGAGATGAACGAGAGCGTGCGATAGAGGTGCGAGAGCTTTCAGAACTTCGGAGATCCCTGGCATCAATTCCCATCACCATGGCTTCATTGCCCTCCCTTACCCAACCCAGATCCCCTCTCTCTCCTCTACCCATTCTTTAATCGCGGCCACACCTCAAAGCCCCAAATATCCCCAATCGAACCCTAAATCACAACCAAAACACCAACAAACACAGACCCACCCTCCTTCCCATCATCCTCGACTCCACAACCCCTCCAAAAACCCCCTTTAAACCTTCTCAGACCAAATCTACATCCCTACGCGTTGAGGACTGAGGCGCGTCGCACAAGACAACTACACTCAAAGCTGATCATGTTAGGGAGGTAAATGGGATTACCAAATCTTGGAAGTCGGTAGTCGCAAATGGAATGTCAGAACCTTCAATTGACACCGCTTTAACTTATTACCCACCGGAGATCAAAGAAAATCAGATTTTCGTTATCCCTCCTCCAGAGTTAGCCAAGCAAGGAGCTTCAAACTTTCGGTTCGCACTGATTGGGTTCTTCATCTGTAAGCGACCTGCTTTCCCTATTGTACAACGAGCTTTTACTAAATCCTAGTCTGACTATGGTTTGAAGGAGATTTTGATAACCAGCTCCAATAATTTTCTATTCAAATTTGAATCTGAGTCAGGAGTAATGTCAGTACTAGAAAAGGGCCCTTGGCACATCTAAGGCAAACCTTTATTTTTGAAGAAGTGGAGCTTGAATGGAGGAGAACAGGAGGTAGTAAGGTGTGCCCCAGCGTGGGCAAGATTTTATAACATTCTGGTTGAGTACTGGACCACTGAAGGGCTGGGTTGGATTGCAAGTGCGGTTGGCCACCCACTCCTCATGACTCAGAGGGGTGCGCAGAGGGGGAGTTTACCTTGAAAAAAGGTAGGAAATTTAGGAAAAAGCAAAAGTAGGAGTTGCTTTCCGTTATAGATTTATGAATTTTGTCTTTTGGAATGTTAGGGGGCTGAATAACCCCAAAAAACAGTTATGTGTACATGCTTGTCTTAAGCGCCTGTCTGTGGCCTTTGTGTGTTTGCTTGAATCTAAGATTAGGTCTCCTTCTTATTTGAATAAGGTTTGCTCCTCCCTGTTGCCTAGGTGGACTTTTTACAGCAATTTAAAATGTGCCCCTAATGCCAGAATAGTGTTAGCTTGGAACCCGGATAGCTACCTCTGCAAAATCCTGAGTTCTACTGATCAGTTGGTACATGTAGAGTTGACTCCCAGAACCAATGACCCTTCTTTCCTAATTACTTGTGTTTATGGGTCTAACAACCTAAATTATAGGAAGAACCTTTGGACTCATCTGTTTAATATTAGACCCACCATGTCCTTTATGCCTAGGTTAATTACAGGAGACTTTAATGCTATTCTCTTCCCGCATGAAGCAGATCCTCTTAGTCACTCTACTCTCACAAGTTTGAGTGACTTTAGGCAATGTGTTGATAGCAATGAACTGTTTGACCTTAACTCCAGTGGTCCTTGTTTCACTTGGAATAATAAACAAAGTGGAGATAGTTATGTTGCTAGGAAGTTAAACAGGACTCATTAATTCGGCTTGGAGTTCAAATTTCCCTAAATCGTATAGTGTCATTCATTATCCACAGATTTCAGATCATTCCCCAGTAGAGGTCAGATTCGGTTATCCCATACAAAAAAGAGCCTCTCCTTTTAGATTCTCCAATTTTCTTCCTTACAACCAAACTTTTTTCAGCTAGTTGAGGAAGCCTGGTCATCTCCTATTCAGGGGTCTCCTATGTTTTGTGTAGGGACCAGACTAAAGAGGGTCAAAGAAGCCCTCAAAGTTCTTAATTCTGGATAAATTGGAGATGTTAATGTTAGAGTTCAGAAGTGTCAAGAGAATCTTAATGTCATTCAAGATCAATTGAGGCATTTGCTTAAGTCAAATGTGTTGCTTGCTAAGGAAGCAGAGGCCATTCATGAATTCATTAGAGCTTTAGATGATCAAGAGTCCTTCTTTAAACAGGCATCTAGGATTAAGTGGTTAAAGGAAGGGGATAGAAATACGAGCTTTTTCCATAAATCACTCATTGCCAACAAAAACCGCAACAACATTCATTCTATCGTAGTAGGTAATGGAAGAAGGATAGTTGGGCATGAAGAGATAAATGATCAATTCTTTGACTTCTTTCAAAGCTCTATAGGTAGCCAAAAATCCCTTCCTTCATCTAAGGACTTTGTGGTTAATCTGTTTCCTCAAGTCTTACCTGAAAACCTCTATCACTCTCTTATAGCTGAAGTTTCAGCTCAAGAGATTAGAGAGGTGTTTAATTCTTTCAACCCTAATAAGGCCCCTGGCTCGGATGGGTTTAATGGATTTTTCGTTAATCAAACTTGGCAAATTATTGGGGGAGATATCACTAGAGCCATCCAAGATTTCTTCTAATATGGAAAACTTCTCAAAGAGATTAATTCCACCTTTATTACTCTCGTTCCTAAAATAGCTCACCCTTTCACAGTGGTAGATTATAAACCTATCTCCTGTTGCAACATGCTTTACAAGGTGATAGCAAAGATCATTGCCAATAGGATTCGAGGAATTCTTCCTCACATTATTAGTCCTAACCAAAGCGCCTTCATTAAGGATCGGAGAATTGGGGATAACATCTTGTTAGCCCAAGAAATTCTCAAGAACTATCACTTGTCCACTAATCAGAAGCGTTGTGCTTTCAAAATTGACCTCCAAAAAGCTTATGACTCCATCCATTGGGATTTTCTTATCACTACTTTAGAAGGTATAGGTCTTCCTCCTAAGTTCATAGCTTGGATCCATGAGTGCATTTCCTCCCCTTCGTACTTCATTCTGATCAATGGATCACCTTCCAATTTTTCCAAAGGCAAATCAGAACTGAGACAAGGTTATCCTTTATCGCCATTCCTTTTAATTATCTGTATGGAAGTTTTTTCTAGAAACCTGAATGATTGCATAGCTCGAAGTCTTTCCTCAAATACCACTGGGGATGCAAAACCCTTAAACTCACCCACCTCTTATTCGCAGATGATCTACTCTTATTTTGTCATGCTAACATAGGTTTAGCTCAAACCTTGCTTAATTGCCTAATATCTTTCTCTAGATTTTCATAAATGAATATGAATCCTTCCAAGAGCCAGTTTTTCCTGTCTCATGACATGGATCACTTGTCCAATCAAATGGAACTAATGTCATTTGGGAGTCCCTCTCATTATAGGTAGGTTATCGAGGAGAGAGTGCTTACCCTTATTGGACAAGATTGATGTGAGAGTTAACAAATGGACTCACAAGAACCTATCTTATGCGGGTAGATTACAATTAGTGATCTCTGTCCTTCCTTCGTTCCAAGTGTATTGAGCTTCTCACTTTATTCTTCCTTTGTCTATCCTTAAGGAAATCGAAGCTAAACTTAGGAATTTTCTATGGTCTGGGAGGGTGGATATCCACTCTCACTCCAAAGTTAAATGGAATGACCTTACTAGGCCGAAAAGGGAAGGGGGATTAGGGATCAAACACTTGCCAACCTGGAACCTTGTCTTACTAGGAAAGAGGATCTGGTATTTATTTTATGATAGAGAGGCTCTGTGGGTTAAATGGGTGCACACGATCATTTTGATAAGGAAAATTTTTTGGAATGTACAACCTACCAATAGTAGTTCGTGGAGTTGGAGGAAACTCTTAAATGTGAGGGATAAATTGGGCACCCAATTTAGATTTAGGATAGGCAATGGTCGTTCCACACTCTTAAGGTAGGACCCTTGGCATCCGAGGGGAATCCTGAAGAACTTCTTATCACCGAGGGAGATAAATGGGTCGGGTTTGCCTATTACAACAACAGTTTCAGACATTATCAAAAATAATGACTGGCGAGGCAGGATTTGCCTAGAGCGATCTTTGGAAAATTTGAACCCCTTCAGTACCAACCAAATAGTTCCCCTGATTATTTGGAATGGTTACCTAACCCTTCAAAAAAATACACCATTGGATTAGCTTATAACCTTTTGAGACCCGCTACCCAGCAAGTATTTTGGCATAATTTGGTTTGGTTTAAAAATTGCAGCCCTAGATGTTCTTTCATTCTTTGGTTAGCAGTCCTTAACAAACTGCAAACGAGGGACAAACTTCTCTTTCTCTATACCCCTAACCATTGCTCCCTATGTTTTACTTTGAATCCAATGACCACCTATTTTTTAAATGCACTTTCTCTTCTTCAGTATGGACCCATTGCCTCAACTACTTCCAAATCCTCCCTACCAACTCTTCCAACCTTCAAGCTATCCTCAACTGGTTGCACCATACATCTCCACCCAATAACCTATTTCCTATCCTACTGTCTACGACTGTCTACCATCTTTGGTTCGAAAGGAACTCAAGAACCTTTAAGGATATAGCCATGGAGGTGGAGAATTTATAGGCCAGGGTGATCTTCCAAGTTCTGGAGCTTCTCAATCCCAACGCATTGATAGGTAATTAAATCATTATTGCACTAACATTGTGATGTAGTTTGTTGTGTTCTTCAGATGTGGTATTCCCCTTCTCATAGCACCTGTCCTTCATGGATGGGCACATAGCCAAAGAGAACAGCAGGATATCCAAAGACTTCTCAGGAGATACGGAACTTTGATAGGCAAATTTGATTGATTTATAGCAACTTATCTTATGGAATCTCCTGCTGCCGACACTCAGGAGACAAATTTGTCTGTTGGTTGTTGCCTGACAAGCGTTTTACTTGAACTGATTGTGGCTGTTGATTATGTCTGATTGTAAACAATTGCTGGATGATCATAGCACGTATTCTTCACGGATGGGCACATAGCCAAAGAGAACGGCAACATATTCGAAGGCTTCTCAGGAGACACGGAACTTTGATAGGCAAATTTGATTTATAGCAACTTATCCTATGGAATCTCCTGCTGGACTGACGACACTCAGGAGAAAAATCTATTTGTTGGTTGTTGCCTGCCAAGCGTATTTACTTGAATTGATTATGCTTTGATCCTAGGCTGTTGATTGATGTGTTTACATGTTAAGGTTGCTTGTGTGCTTGTGTCTGATTGTAAACAATTGCTAGACGACTACTGGTTTAAAGGGTTATGGTAGGCTATTGGAGAGGAGTATACTAGCAAGGAAGCTTTGTGAGTGAACTTCCTCATGTATTTTGTGTGTTAAGAGATTACATCCTGATAATCTCTTGTGCTATACATATCCTTTAATTCTTTATAAAATTGACTGATTTATCAAAAAAAAAGGAAGAATCTATCTATTCTACAAAACTGCAAGAGAAATTTGGGAGGCTGTGCAAGAAGTATATTATGATTTCGAGAACACATCTCAATGTTTTGAAATCAGATCTAATTAGAAATACTTACCAAGGTAACATGTCTGTTATCGAGTATTATAATTTACTCACTGAATTATGGTAGGAGATGGACTTGTTTTATGCAATAAATTGGGAGTGTCGTGCTGATGCTGAGAAATATGGAAAATTGTTGGAAAAGGAGAGTTTTTGATTTCTTGTAGGGACTTAATGTTGAACTTGATGAAGTACGAGGACGGCTACTTGGTTTAAAGCCATTACCCTTAATCCGAGAAACGTTTGCTGAGGTTTGTAGGGAAGAGAGTAGAAAAAAGCTCATGCTTATCTCTCCCACTTTTGAACAAATCTCTCAAGTTTCAGCTTTAGTGGCAAACTCTCGAAAGGGGTCTACTCGACAACCTCGAGAGTAGCAAACCAAGAACAAGCAGTGGTGTGACCACTGTGATAAGCCCTACCACACCTGTGAGACCTGCTAGCACTTACATGGGGAACCACCAGATTGGAAGCCTAAAAGCCAAAGGGCTCAGCAAAAACATGGAGCGACACATGTAACAGAATCGGGTATCAACAAATCCACTAGGCTAAATTTGTCTTCTGAGCAGATTGAGTTGCTTGAATCAGACAAAGATCACAACTGAATCAGATTCACATGATCAACAGACTCATACCGCAGCACTAGTGCAGAAAGGT
Source organism: Erythroxylum pedicellare (assembly GCA_027563575.1). Taxonomy (NCBI): domain Eukaryota; kingdom Viridiplantae; phylum Streptophyta; class Magnoliopsida; order Malpighiales; family Erythroxylaceae; genus Erythroxylum; species Erythroxylum pedicellare. The sequence continues at coordinate 21,997,205 of JAOQMP010000008.1, forward strand.
AACTTGTGCCAATCATTATTATCAAAGTCTCTAGGTCACGATTTCTGGATTGTGGAAATGGGTGCATCATACCACATGACTAGGTCTTTGAATGTTTTTGAGAAATATGAGCCACATGAACAGAAAGTTAATGTCTGTGTCGCAGATGGAAAGGTGTCGTCAGGTATTGGTCAAGGGAGGGTTTGTTTGTCAAATCTGAAGTTAAATACCGTTCTCTATGTGCCTAAGTTAACTTATAATCTATTATCTGTCAGTCAATTACCAAGGATATGGACTATATTGTGACGTTTTTTCCTTCTAACTGTGAATTTTAGGACTAGTGTTTGGGGAATATGGTTGGCAGTGGTGAGGAGAAAGATGGACTTTACTTCTTAGGAAAGAGTACTACTAAACTTAAAAATAATCCTGTACACTCATATAGACCCTCAAAACCGTTCCAGTTAATTCATAGTGATATCTGGGGTCCTGCTAGAGCTATAAGTCTAACGAGTGCTCTTTGGTTTATTAGTTTCATTGATGATCATACAAGGGTATGTTAGGTACACCTAATGAAAGACAAATCTGAAGCCTATCATGTCTTTAAACATTTTCACAAGCTCATTCAAAATGTATTCCAAACCTCTATTCAGGTACTACATACTGACAATGGGAAAGAATATTTCTCACATGATTTTATTCAATATCTCAGTGAAAATGGGATAATCCACCAAAGTTCTTGTGCTTCTAGCCCACAACAAAATGAGATAGTGGAAAGAAAGAATCGTCATTTGTTGGTATCCCGATCTATGATGTTTACCAAATCTGTTCCAAATTCCTATTGGGGAGAGGCTATTCTATCTACATCATACTTAATAAATCGTCTTCCTTCAAAAACTCTTCAATTCCGAACCCCTTTAAGTGTTCTTCTAGATCAATTTTCTCATATAAAGATTCTTAATTCTCTTCTTTCTAAAGTCTTTGGGTGTACTATTTTTGTACACAACAATCAACCTAATAAAAGCAAACTTTACCCACGAGCTATTAAGTATGTGTTTGTAGGGTACGTTCCGACTCAAAAAGGTTATAAGTGTTTCTCATCTTGTATGAACAAATTCTTTGTTTCATATGATGTCACCTTTTTTTAGAGTCATTCTTCTCCAATACCTCTCTTCAACGGGAGATATCCCATGAAGAGACTTGTTGGGACCCAAGCATATCGCTCCCTATCTCACAAAATTTTGTCCGGATCTTCCCACAAAACTCGCAAACACCCACCATTGAACCCAAAATTGTTCAGTCTGATTCAATGGGAGAACCACTAGTTCTTGACCAGCCAATCTTGATGTATTCTCGAAGGCCTAAAGCTCCTCAACAAGGCCAATCATTGGACCAGGAACCGACTCCTAAAGAAACTGTAGCAAGTGACTTGGATATGCCAGTTGCATTACGAAAGGGGGTAAGATCATGTACCAACTATCCTATTTCAAATTATTTGACTTACTCAAAGTTGTCTTCAAAGTTTAAAGCTTTCACTACTAAGCTTGACAATGTAAGAATTCCAAGAAATGTGCATGGTGCATTCCAAGAGCCTAGGTGGAAGGAAGCTGTACTTGAGGAAATGAAAGCCTTAATTGAAAATAAGACATGGTATATTGTAGATCTACCTAAGGGAAAAAAGATGGTTGGTAGCAAGTGGGTGTTTATTGTGAAGTATAAGGAAGATGGAGAGATCGAAAGGTATAAGGCTAGATTAGTAGCTTAAGGGTTTACACAAACTTGTGGAATAGATTATAAGGAGACATTTGCTCCAATTGCAAAATTGAACACAATTAGAGTTCTTCTATCATTGGTTGCAAATTTAGATTGCAAACTCTATCAACTTGACATTAAAAATGCCTTCTTAAATGGTACATCAGATGAGGAAATATATATGAGGATCCCACTAGGTTTTGAATCTAAAGAAGAAAGGGGGAGAGCTTGCAAACTGAAAAAAATCTTTATATGGCCTCAAACAGTCTCCATGAGCATGGTTTAAGAGGTTCAGTGACACCCTTTGTAGATTTGGATACAAACAGGGACAAGCTAATCACACCTTGTTCGTGAAGTTTGGAAAAAAATGGAAAGAAGTTCATCTTGATTGTGTATGTGGATGATATTATAACAACAGGTGATGATACTAGTGAGGTCAATGATCTTAAAAACAAATTGCGGCTGGAATTTAAAGTAAAAGATCTCACAGCCTTGAGACACTTTCTTGGAATGGAGATTGCTAGAAGTAAAGAAGGTATTTTTATATCTCAACGAAAAGACATTCTTGATTTATTAGAGGAAACGTGAAAAATGGGTTGCAAACCCATGGGAACTCCATTGGAAAGAGATTGGAAATTCAAGAGAGATGAAGAAGTTCCTCCTATTGACAAAGGAAGGTACCAAAGGTTGGTAGGAAAACTTATAGATTTGTCATTAACCAGACCAGATATTGCTTACTCTGTGAGGATTGTCAGCCAGTTTGTGCACTCTCCAACTCAAAGACATTTAGAGGCAGTCAACCATATTCTGAGGTGTCGCAAAGGCAGTCCAGACAGAGGATTAATGTATCGGAAAAATGAGAAAAGAAGCATAGAAGGTTTTATAGATGCATATTGGGCTGCTTGTATTGAAGATAGTAGATCAACTTCTGGCTATTGTACTAAGCTGTGGAGGAATCTTGCCACATGGAGAAGCAAGAAGCAGTTTGTAGTGGCAAGAAGCAGTGCAAAAGCAAAGTTTAGGGCAACAAGAAATTTGCGGAGTTATTTGGTTAGAGAGGTTAATGCAGGATCTACAGATCACCACTTCTTCTCCCACCAAAATCTTCAGCAATAGCAAATTAGCTATTAGCATAGTGAAGAATCCAATTTCAACATGATCAAACGAAACATGTTAGAATTGACTGAAGCTTCATCAAACGTGAAATAGGAGGCATTGAATTATGTTATGTTCCTACTCAAGCACAGGAAGCAGATATTTTCATAAAGATCATGCCTAGGCCTAGATTCGAGATAATTCTAAACAAGTTGGAAATGATAAATATCTATTCCTCAATTTGAGGGAGAGTGTTGGATAATTATTAATCTTTATTTTTAGATAAGTCTGTTAGCTTAGGAGATTATCTTCTAGGAGATAAATTTATCTTCTAAAAGATAAGATAAGTTTATCCTATTTTCAAATCTGATAGTTAGTAGCATTAAATTAGGATGTATAAATTCCCTTGAATCAAAGGAATAAAGTGAAGTTTTGACCCCTTTCTAAAATCCTCTTGTTTCAGTATCAAAGCTATTATTGGCCACATGAGTCTTCTTTAGCCTTCAGTTTTGTCCAGTGAACAGAACCTGAAATATATTCTGGGTCACCCACTTCAAGGCCCAGCTTCTCTCATTAGCATCATCTATTTCCAGTTTCGTAGAATCTGTTGTGTTTCCTCTTCTAAGCACCTCGTACTAGCACCTCACCCACGAATGGTCGCCAAACTTCTAGATGTTCATTTTTTCTTATTGTCGGTACCATTAAGAGCATCAGTAGGGGATCGACACCACACCAAAGGGTGGTCATTAGATGAGTTGTGTGTGAACCTCATGCCTCTTGAAGGTTCTGCTTCTCCTTTCACATGCTGGCGCGTGAAAAATGATACGCTGCTTGTATAACCTTTGGTCACCCTCTACGATGAAGAAAACTTCGTCTTAGATGCCCCTTTGCCAATGGAGTACAACATTGACTATTGGGTGTGGTTCCTTGATTACATGTTTAAGATTTGTTTGCAGGTTTTTTGGTTTGACTATTGGATTGATCTCTATGGTAACCTATTGATGTTCCTTAGTTGTAGCAGCTGCATGATTCTGGTTGATGCTTTAGGTGTTTTTCACCCAACTTTGTTATTAGGAAAGTTCTCAACATGTGGTCTTGCTTGGTTCACCAAAATTTTTAGAATTATCTATCGAACTTGTGTGGTATATTTGATTCATTTTGGCATGGTTGATGAGTATAAACAATTAGTTGTAACTGATGTTACTTCTATGATGTCTAAAATCACATAATATAAATTAACTGTTCCCAATTATTTAAATTGTTATAGAATAGTTTGGATTTACCTTATTTCTTAATACCATCACCTTACTGACAATCCTCCATCAGACCATACTTTGAAGGAGTGGCTACAAGATGATGCTCGACTATTTTTACAAATTTGCAACTATATTGATAATGAGGTCGTTGCTCTCATTAATTATTGTGAATATGTTAAGGAATCGATGGATTATTTAGAATTTTTATATTTTAGAAAATATTTCACGTATTTATGAGGTATGTAAGGGATTTTGCTGACTTGGATAATAAGAGAAATCACTTCAAGCATACTTTATGAATTTTACAAAGATTTATGAAGAATTAAACATTTTGTTACCGTTTCGCCTCGATGTTAAAGTTCAACAAGTTCAAAGGTAGCAGATGGCGGAATGAGTTTTTTGGCTGGTGTTAACTCTCAGTTTAAAGTTGTCAAGTCTCAAATTTTTTCTAGTGCTGAAATTTCTTCCTTACATGAAGTTTTATGCGAATACTCCGCATAGATGTTAGTGCATATATTCATCCCAACACTAAAATCTCTTAATACCCTTATACTTCAAAATAATGGATTTTTGGCACTAATGTCAGATTCATAGCAAAGGAGGAGGGCAGGAAATTGAGACCATAAGAATTAAGATGTTGAAACAATTGTTTGTCGATATTGTCATGATCCAGGCATACCAAACATACGTGTCAGAAGATGATGAATAAATCTCAAAAATCTCATTTCGCTCATGCTGCAACCACTATTACTCCTAACTCATCCATGGAGAAGAATTACAGTTTCTACAGATGAGTTTGCTAAGTTTACACAATACTAAGAAGCATTAAAAATGTCATCCCATCCTATCACTGTTATTTTTGATTCAGGTAACACACCTTTGTGTCTCCTTTCATCTTCGTCACAATGGATCATTGATTTTGATGCCTCAGATCATATAATTGATAATTTTAGTCTTTTTTCTACTTTCCAGAAGCACTCGTCTCCTTCTCATATTGCCTTAGTCGATGGATCTATTTTCTCTATTATTACACAGTACCAAGAAGCATTAAAAATTCATTCCATCCTATCACTGCTATTGTTGATTTAGGTAACACACCTTTATGTTTCTTTTCCTCTTCATCACAATGGATCATTGATTTTGATGCCTCAGATCATCTGACAAATAATTTGTCTTTTTTCTACTTTCCAGAAACATTCATCTCCTTCTCATATTGCCTTAGTTGATGGATCTATTTTCTCTGTTATTAGATCTAACAATGTTAATCCCACTCTATTAATGTCTTTATCATCTATCTTAAACCTGTCAGGATTCTCCTTTAATTTATTATTTGTGAATAAACTCACTCATTCCCTAAATTGTTGTTTCTTTTTTTTTTTTCTGATCAATGTCTTTTTTAGGATCTTATGACTAAAAAGATTATTGGTAGAGGACATGAATTAGGAGGTCTATAGATTTTGTATGCACAGGTGCCAAAAACCGTTACTTGTTCAAGTGTCTTAAGTCCTTTGAAGCTCATTGTTAGTTAGGACATCCCTCTTTACCTTTATTGAAGAATTTATGTCTTCTGTTTCATAATGTATCTTGCTTAGATAATGAGTTGTATCAATTTGCCAAACATCATCGTCTGCCTTCACTCTTTTGAGTTACAAAAAGAGCTAGCTTTCTGTTTAAATTAGTACATTATGATGTTTGGGTTCCATATCCTGTTGTGTCTAAAACTGCTTTAAATATTTTGTCACTTTTGTTGATGATTTCTCTCATATGACTTGACTTTATTTAATGAAAGCTCGTTCTGAGTTATTTTTCCATTTTATTGCCTTTTGTGGTGAGATAAACTCAGTTTACTGTCTGTCCATATTTCAAGAACTGATAATGTCAAATAATATTTTTTCATATTATTACATACCTACATGATTCAGAATGACATTCTTCATCAATCATCATATGTCGACACACCATCTCAAAATAGTCGCTGAAAGTAAAAATTGACATCTTCTTGAAACTATCTGAGCACTCTTATTTCAAACATTGGTTCCTAAACCATTTTAGCCAATGCTATCTCTATAGCCTATTTTTTGATTAATGCCTTCATCTGTTCTTGGTGATGAGATTCCTTATAATGTTTGTTTTTTGACTAAACTCTTGTTTCCTATTTCACCACAAAATTTTGGTAGTACTTGTTTTGTATGCAATGTTTGTCCTCAAGTTACTAAATTAGATCTTAAGTCTTTGAAATATGTCTTTCTGGGTTACTCTTGCTTACAAAAAGGATATTGGTGTTACTGTCCTACTTTAAACAATATTTTGTGTCAGCTGATGTTTCCTGTATGGAACTCATTCCCTTCTTTCCTAATCCTCGACTTCTGTGAAGATGGATGATGACTTTTTAGTTTACAAGATTACCTATCACACTCCAAATGCCATCTCTACACATGATCCTCCAACACAGCCACATCCACTACCTATTTGCTTGATCTATTTTAGAGGAAAAGATCATTTTGATACAAGTTAGCTACCTATCTCTTCTTTGTTATCAGATCCCACAACACATGATCCACAACAATTGATCTTCGAAAAATTAACATCTATGCACTTATCCTATTTCCTCTTTTGTTTCTTACGATCATTTGTCTTCCTCTTCTTGTTCCTTTCTTGCGTCACTTGATTTCGTTACTCTCCTAAAAACTGTGTATGAAGCCTTTTCTCATCTTGGTTGGCATACAACTATGATAGAGAAGATGAACGATTTGGATGCTAATCGTACATGGGAGTTAACGAACTTATCTAGTGGAGAAAAGGCCATTGGATGTAATGGGTGTTTGCTGTTAAAATAAATCCTGATGGATCTATTGTTCGACTTAAAACACAACTTATAGACAAAGGCTACTAATAGTGTGAATTGTTCTGATACTTTATCTCTTGCTACTAAATTGACCTCTATTCAAGGAAGTCTAAATGGAGCAACATCTAGATTTGTTGCTCAGGGGGAAAATAGGAAAATTTGCTGTCTTTGAAAGTCTCTATACGGTTTAAAACAAAGTCCACATACTTGGTTTATGAAATTTAGTTAGGCAGTGGCAAAGTTTGGTATGAATATGAGCAATTCTGATCATTCAGCATCCTATAAACATTCTGCATTTGGTATCACTCTCTTTGTTGTGTATGTAGATAATATTGTTATTACTGAAAGTGATACTATGGACATTTCATCCTTGAAATCCTTCCTTCACAACAATTTCATACAAAAGATTTAGGGGCTTTGAAATATTTTCTAGGGGTAGAAGTGACAAGAAGCTAGAAAGGCATTCTCTTATCACAAAGGAAGTTTTGTACTTGATCTATTAACTAATACTGGAATTATGGGGGCTAAGTCATGCAGTGCTCCAATGATTCCAAATCTATAACTCTTCAAAGATGGAGAATTGTTTGAAGATCTTGAGAAATATAGGAGATTGGTTGGCAAATTGAATTATTTTACAATAACTCTCCTGATATTACTTATTCTGTCAGTATTTTAAGCCAATTTATGTCTTCTCATATCTTTCGTCATTGGGCTATTCTTGAAAAAATATTATGTTACCTTAAGGGAACTTCTGGTCTAGAGATTTTATATAAAAATCATGGACATACTCATATTAACTGTTTCTCAGATGTTGATTAGGCAGACTTTAAGATAATCAAAGATCAACAACTGATTGTTGTGTCCTCATTGGAGGAAACTTAGTCTCCTGGAAAAGTAAGAACCAACATGTTGTGTCCATATCTAGTTCGGCGTCTAAATATAGAGCTATGACACAAACATCATGTTGGATCATATGGATATACTAGCTCCTTATAGAAATTGGTTTTAAACCACATTACTAGCAAAGTTGTAGTGTGATAATCAAGCAGCCCTACATATTACTTCTAATCCTGTGTTCCATAAATGAACTAAACATATTGAGATAGATTGTCGCTTTGTTCGTAAAAAATTACAACAAAACTTGATTTCTATGGGATATGTCAAAACTGGAGAATAACTTAAGGATATTCTCACAAAGGCTCTAACTGGAGCTCATGTGAATTATATTTTAAACAAGTTGGGAATGATTAATATTTATGCTCCAACTTGAGTGGGAGTGTTACAGATTATATCGAATATTTAGATATGATTATATCAATTAGGATTGATATTGTGCTTGATCGTAGGAGATTATGATGTAAATTAGTAGCACCTCTACCACTATAAGTACGTACCTAAACTTTGTATAATGATTGAGATACAAATTACCTTTATAACCGTAACGAATTAACTTTTCCCTGTTCACACATATTCTGTCAGGTGGAGTTTTGTGCTTCCTCATCATCTGCTTGTATACGGGCAAGTCGGTGCTTTCCTGAGCTTTCGATTACGTATGTCGATCTTTTCTTTGATGACATAGCTTGTTTATCTCTGGTGTATGTGGGATTGATTTTTAGATCAAATATAGTTTCCTTATTATAAGCATCCTCTAGTGTTTCAGATGTAGTAAATGATGAGTTACCTACCTCTTTTGCCAATCAAGTGAAGCATTATATGATACTTCCTGCTTGTATTTGCTGTCTTATTTAGGGGCGTCTGTCGAGGTTAGAAATAGTTGAACATGGGTTGGGGTGGAGGAAGGCTTTACTAATACAAACTATGTTTTATTTATATGTATTTTGACTTTTGTTCATACTCAATTCTCTTTTGCAGATACTCACACAAGAACTTATCGTTTGGAATAGTTGATCTTGGACTGTTTCCAAATACTGCTGAAAATTTTGGAATATCTCTTTTTGGTAAGTAATGGATTAACACACTGATTTGATTCTTTCTATTTCTTAAGTTATGTATTTTTAAGACTTTTCATAATTGTAGGGGGCATGGGCCAGCTTCCAACTTATATTTTGTTTGAAAATGCAACTGAAGTCACACGCTACCCAGAGTGGGATTTGGAAGCCAAAACTTCTCGTTCTCCTGTGTCCAAGGTACCTCCTATGGGCATATGGTGCTTATAAATGAGTTGGGTCTAATTCTGATATTATCTTCTGCCAACTAAGTCCTCAACAGCTTTTCATATGCACTCTTAGCGACGAGTAAGTAGTACTTAAAAAATTATAATAGTCAGTCATTTTGAGCGTCATGTTTATGTTGGCTAGCAATAAAGTAGATCAACGTGAATAATTTAGATGTGGGATGTCTCAAATACACCAATTTCTAAGCCTTGGTTTTGCATGAAACCATAAATAAGATTATCTTTGGGAAACATTCTCTCAACTATGGTGACTAGTACTTCAAACCAAAACATGACTCTGTGCCTTAACATACGTTTGTTAAAATTTTGTTCCGCTTATGTGTTAACGCACTTAACCTACGGAATATTGTCTTCCATTTTCTCGTTATTGTCCTGCAGAGACTCCTTTCCCGTCATTTCGAACTAGACAGGCTTCTTCTTGAATATGTAAACGGAAAATGATTGATTGAACTAGGTTCTCTGCTGCATCTTCCAAGGCTTCATTCCTCAGTGTAAGAGTTGAGCTACAATTGTTAAGAGTTAATATCATGTTGAATAATGTTCATTGCTTACACTCATCTCTGAATTTATAATTTCATCAATTTATTGTTGCCCTTATTGATTCTTTTTTTCATGTTTTTTTAGGCTGGGATAAGGCAAAGGGTAATCAAAGTAGTGAATAGTACTTCAAAGCCAAACTTGATTTATGTTCTTCAACTTCAAGGTGAAAAAGAGTATGAACCTTAGTTCATACAACAGTAGGCAATGACAAGATGCTCAAGGTTTTTGTTCATAGGATGGCTCGAAGGAGGTGCTAATCTGAAGCAGCCCTGATTTGTGTATTTCGTTAAAGAATCTGGCTAATGTTGGGCACCTTAATTCACTGAATAATTATTTCCTGTCCAGCAAAATCAGACACAAATTTCGCTGGTGCTTATCAGGGTGTTACGCATTGGTCGAATTATAGTTGCAGGTCAGCATTGGTTATAAGCAAAGTAAAATCCAAGTGAGTAAAGTTTGCTCTCGGGACTAGTATTTTGACACCTTAAAAATCGAAGTCAAGTAAAAAACTATTGACTTCCTCATATTGCATAGCTTTTGATGCGATACTTGAGACCAAACAGATCTACGTTTAGCGTTAAAAATGACGAATTTTTGGAGTTACAAATTGGGCTTAAAAAAAACCCTTGAGATATGTGTATGGAAAATGTGTCAACGTCCTCCCTGTGATGTGAAAATTGTGTTTGAAAATGTCAGCAAAAGAGACCAAGTCTGGTAACAAAACTCAGAAACTGCGCAGAGCAATTCAAACCAAGTTAATTATCATCAAATCAATTCCCATGTTCTTTTTCCCCCACCACCCAACCCTTTTACTTTTTTCTTTGTTAGCATATGACATACATATTAATGTAACGAACTCATGCAAAAGACAAACACGAAGTAAATCAAATGAAGCTAAAGATCAAAACAATAGTAGAGTAAAACAACATTGAAGCGATCACTAGATTGGAACAAATCAAGAACAAAATTGATGAAGGCATGATAAAAGTGGAACCAAATATTAATAACATGGTAATAAAATAGAGCAACAAAATTGTTAATCTTTAGTGACACTTAAAAGAGAAGTGATTGAAAACCCCTTTTCGCCATTTAAAAAGTAATTTTAAAACTTACGTAAATGATATAACAATTGATACGTAATATAAATGATATAATAATTAATATATTGTATAAATTTTAAATCCTCTTACACAAAAAGTAATATAAATATTCACCTCACCCTTAATCTATGTATCATTGACTTTATTAATTTTACATATTGCAAAGATTAGGAATTTGTTAATTCCTTTATTTAAGCACAAAATTTGGCCACGTTATATATAAATGTGATCAAATTAAAAGTAAAAGTGCTCATATAGGAATATTTTTTGTTTGCACTATATAATGATTTACATAAAATATTATCAAATGAGCCAATGATAAAATAAATCCATAAGATAAAAATCCTAATCAATCTCTTAGAGAGCAACATCCATCTAAATCCCCCGAAATATGTGGATCAGAAAATAAACAATAAAAATATCCATCAATGTCCACATCTATCTTTCCCTTTCGACGATACAAAAAGGATAAAAGGGAGCTTAAAACTAAATAAATATGAAGGAGGATGAGATCGTGTAAGGGGGTAGTCAAGAAGCTAATCAAAATGGTCAACATAGTGATCTAAACATTTTTGAAGCAAATCCAGTTCATCAAAAATATGTCTCAGCTCACGAAGAATGGATGTACTTCGTATGACCCTTTGGATCTCAGAAATCTCCGCTAATTGAGAAGCGACTGATAGATATGGAGGTCATAGAGGTCTACTAGAGGGACCTCCTGTGTGATTGGTTTTCTCATCATCAAAATGTAGCTTCTCAGAATGATTATGTGCTTAGTTGGGGCCGCATCCTAGTAAATTGGTGGCTTTGCTTCACTATCATTTTCAACTGCAAGTTGATGTCTCTATCTAGGCCTACTGGCCTAGTAATGCATCCATTTACTACCTTGAATCCCGTGGACTTGAGAGAGGAAAGATCAAAGAAGGAATCAAAGTAATACTTATCCCGAGTAGAAACAATGCTAATTTCTCAAAGATGAATCGTAAGGTAACAGCAAAGGCAAAGTTTGATTCTTCTTGTCTTGAGAAAATTGAAATTTGTTTGCGCAAAATAAAATGTCCTAAATAAATGTAGTCACCCATCATAAGAGTGGACAAGAACCAAACACTACAAGAAAAGTAGAGTTTAGTGACAGAAATTACCGACGGAATTTGTACACATTCAGTTGGTAACCTTATTTAGCGACGGAATTTACTGACGAAAAAAGTCGTCGGAGATATGGCCATAGGTAAATTTACCGACGGAAATTTTTTATATCGTCAGTAAATTTACCGTCGATTATTTTGTTCGATCAGTAAATTTACCGATCGAGAAGATTTTTCTGTCAGAAAATTACCAACGGATTTGGTTATTTCGTCGGTCATTACTTACGGAATTTTTTTTCCGTCAGTCAATCCAATATATTTTACCAACGGAATTTTTTTTTCCGTTAGTAAATTTGCTGAAAACTATTTTTTAAAATTTACCTGCAAAGTGTTTAATTTCAAGTAAAAGAATTGAAATAATGAAATTCATACTAAAAAAGAATTGAAAATAAAGAACTGAAATTATTTTTCAAAGAACAGATATTTTATCAAACCCCTTACATGTATCAGAAATTTATCCCAACATCAAAACTAAAATCACTTCTTGTCCCTTTTATCACTAATATATATACCTTAAAGTTGTTTACCAATCACAAAATACACAAATAAACGACAGTAATAAATACTTAAATTAACTTTTATCCAATATATGAAAAAATACATGACAGTAGTTGCAAAAATACCTCCATTGAAGGACACGATGACAATGGTTGGAGAAGACAACGGCGACGAGCAGAAAGGAGTCCACAACAGAGAAATGGGTTCCAAGAAAACCGAAGACAAGACACAGGAAGAAGGAAGAAGAAGACGTAGGTGAGAGGGAGATGTCGAGTGAGTTTAAATTTAAAAAGAATTTACCGATGGAATTAACGACGAAAATTTCCGTAGGTAAACTCAAAAATTTTTATTCCGCTAATAATTCCCGCCTTTTTACCGACGGATATCTTATACAATTGTTAAATCCTTTACCAACGATAATCTTATTCCGTTGCTAAAGTCCATCGCAAAATTTGTCATAATGATTTCTCTCCATATTTAGTGATGAATATCTGTACCGTCGCTAATTAATAAATTTTCCTGTCAATTTTACCAACGGAAATGAATTTTTCGTAGATAATTTGTGATGATATATATTTTGTCGCTAATTCTTGCTTCCCCCCATATTTAGCGACGGATATCAGTACCGCCGCTAATTAATAAATTTTCCCGTCAATTTTACCAACGGAAATGGATTTTTCGTCGGTAATTTGTAACGATATATATTTTGTTGCTAATTTTTCATCACTAATTCTTGTTTCCCTCCATATTTAGCGACAGATATTAGTACCGCCGCTAATTAATATTTTTTTTTGTCAATTTTATCAACAGAAATGGATTTTTCGTCGGTAATTTGCAACGGTATATATTCCGTCACTAATTCTTGCTTTCCTCCATATTTAGCGACAGATATTAGTACTGTCACTAATTAATTAAATTTTCCATCAATTTTACCTCGTTGCTAATTTTTCGTCGCTAATTCTTACTTCCCTCTATATTTAGCAACGGATATTAGTACCGTCGCTAAACGAAAATTTTCCCGTCAATTTTACCAACAAAAATAGATTTGTCGTTAGTAATTTGCAACAGGATATTTGCCATCGGTAATTTTCTATGGTTAATTCTTCATTTTCTTGTAGTGAGAGATCATCAAATCCAATGTTAGTCTTCAATAAAAGCTATGAAATTTAGCTCAATGAAGTGATGATAGAATTTAACTATAACTAAGAAGCCTGTAGAATCCTTGGGCTTGGCAACATAATAACTAGTAGAGGGTTGCTTGAGAAAACATTTGGTCAAATAGTTTTAGTGAATGAATCACTGGTGAGTAGGGATGCCTAAAATACCATTGAGAATATGCAAAGCAAGCAAAATCTTGATATCATGGACTCAAAAAATGAACACTCTTAAAGTATCTTAGTAGGAATAATCCTAGACATAGTATACGACATGGACTCCTAATATTGGTTAATGAAATAACAAACCGAGTCAAATTGGCTAAAGTAATCTAGGACATCCATGCAAATAACCCTATTGACATAAATAGCTATAAAGCAATAATAGTCCTGAAACTTAGGTGACTTGAGGTTAAGATATCGGTTCTCTCTAATGGGAGGAGCAAGCAAAGGTCCTCAATCTATGAGGTCCAAAATTCTCAACTATTCACTTAGGTTCAATAATCATATACTTAAGCCTGAAGCTCTCAAATTAGAACAAGTATTTTCCTTGTTTGTAGGCATGATAAATGAATAAGAGGAAAAGGTCAATGATCCTAAAGGCTTTAAAAATAGGAGTGAAGAGGGGATTGATGGTCTAGCCAACCTGTAAAAATAAAAAACTTCCAATATTCTTTTGAAACACTAACTCCATCAATCCTTTGTCAATCTCAAAGAAAAAATTTATAAAGCTTTAATTTAGTAAAAGAGTTTAAAGGTTATTCAAAAAGTTCAGGAACTATGCAACATTGGCTAAAAAGCTAAGTCGATCAAATTAGTGCATGGTTAAAAAATAAGTAAATTTAATCATAATCAATTAAACCATTATTTTTGTAACTATAATTGGTAAATAGGTTTAATTGAATAAAAACTAATGAATTCTGAAATATCTCAAAATTTGAACTTACGCCTAAATCAAAAAGATTTTAATCAGAGAATGAATAAAAAAATTTACTGACAATGATTTTTGTAGGACTTTATATATTATTCGGATAACATTATACAACTATTAATTTCATATATATATAATTTTCAAAAATTTTAAAATGGAAAATTTTAACATATAAAAATGTTCAAAATCCAACTTTATGCAAAATTGAACCTAACAGATGTAATTAACAGTTCAAAAACCTTAAAAAAACAACTTTAAATTAGATTATAAAATCATCATATTTATGATAAAAACTCATAATTTTCAAAATTTTGCAACTTTCCCAAATTTAAAACTTTAGAACATTAAAAGGTTGTTGAAAAAGACTTAAAGATTTTCATCAAAGTTTATCTTAAACCCAATCGTTTAAGAACATTCAAACATAACCCTAACATTTGATAAATGTTTAAAAAAGACCTTAAGTTAACAGAAAATTAACTGCTTCATTGAAAATTTGCAACATATAAATTATAATTTTTGTTTTGAAATCCCATTCTATGTAGACAATTAAAAGGCCATATAAGGAGTGAGAAAGAGGTTTTAACCTAGTAGAGAACCCATCTTTTGTTTTCCTCTTCCATTTTCACAATTTCCTATAAGTTTTTTGGAACTCATTCTACCCATCACCCAACTTCAAAGAATAAATTTTTCCATATTGTTCCTTGTAATTTAGTATTCTTGACAAGTTACTTCTATATCTTAAAGTATTTATTTTTAATTACATGAATGATTATGTATTCTTTCCAATAGGGGAATTTTAGATGCTAGGTCCCGTTTCTGGAGCCTAACTATCCGGATGTCATAAAACGTGAGTGTGCATATTACCTTGTAGGGTTATTTCCATGGAATCTCCTTAGCCAATGCCAGTTCATCTTCATTCTTATAACATCCTAAAAGTTTCCTTTTGGATCAATATAGATCAAGATATGATTAAAGAGCCAAATTATGTTTATAACCAAGTCAGGCTCCTTCAACCGATTCTCGCACTTTCTTTCCATCAATCTTTTTCAAATCAACACCAAGGGCTACTAATTTATGGACAGATAGAAAAAATGTTAGGAATCTATTGGTTCAAGAATCACTTCATTCGTAGGTCAAGTGATGAAGTTATGGCTAAAAAAATCAAACATGATTGTATCCTCAATCATATCGTACTTGTTTTGGGACAATTAACATAACTTTCACTAGAGTTATTATATTGAGGTCATTTTAGGATGGTTTCGAAGAGAAATTCGAGATCTAAAACTTTTATGCAGACCCCCAAGAGAGATTTTGCCATCTATAGGGTCAAAATAACAAATTTCCAAAAGTATACAATCTATGTCCGTTTAACGGACATACACCTACACCTAACTGACATACACGGGCTCTAGGGTGTCTTCCAGACTCGTGAAGGTTAGTTTAAAGGACATGGACTTGCCTGGGGACATTTTCA
>JAOQMP010000008.1:22030455-22045199 GCA_027563575.1 Erythroxylum pedicellare
ACATTTAGAAATAATACATAAATGCAATATGAATCTCATAATTATAATCTCATTATAATTTCATTTGCAATGTATAACTATCTTATGGACTTTATCATATACATCTAAACATGTACGAAAATAAAGAATGTCTTTAAATAATTTGTCACTAAACTACAACCAAAGCGATTGACTGTAGGGCATAAACCAATAGAAGCTACCTCTGGGAGAATGGAATCTAAACCACACCATTTTGCTCACTGCAATTAACGGAGCTCTTCCCCAAACACTTCTCATGCTGATTTGTTACAAGAAAATTAGATTTGCGAGCATTCTATGTAACTTCATCCTCAAGTCTATAAGCAGGGGGAGGAGTTGGCATACGAGATCTAATGCTAGATAGAATTATGATGTTGAGAGAAGGCCAAAATCCATTCACCATCCCTTAGCATATATGTTTGCTCGGATGTTTTATTAATAGAATGAAATAAAATATAATATTATTCGGATGTTTATTAATGAAATGGAACAAAATGTAATATTATTCCATTATTTGAGAAGATGATTTATAATGGAATGAAATGAAATAGAATGTGATAGAAGAGAAGGGTTTCATATTACATCTCATTCTATCTTAATTAGTAAAAATAAAAGAACCTTCGATTTGGAAAGTTTATGATGAAGTGTAAAATGATAAACAACATTCACTATATTAAATTATAAACTCTTCTTTCAAACAACATTTAACTATATTACATTATAAATCATTCCATCCTTCCTAAGCAACAATTTTTCTAATATTATATTTATTTTATTCCATTAAAAATCTTATGTCCAACTAAACATAACTTTAGTATATCATAAACTCTAAAACGAGATTTAATAAAGGATGCCACCGCTAGACCCATAGGTTAGGGGAGTTTTCATTGCCAATAACATGGAAAATAAAGCCCACCTTAAGTGATGTCTGAAATTTAGTACCTTCTTCTAGTTTCAGTTTCGAGAATCACGTCATTTAGCCTTGACGTTCCAGAAGTGATCTCCCTCGAGGATCAAGGTGTGTATCTATTTTATCCATATTGAAGAACACCCAAATTATTTTGTCCATCAGCATTTTGTTCCAAATCTTTTAAGGGTTTAACCACTGCGAGTGGTTTATAAACCTCACTCTCAACTTCAGCTTTAAATGTAGCGATTAATCGCAGGCCATAAAAAACTTTAAAATATTTTTGCTCAATTGATTTGATTGTTCTTGAACAGAGCATAAGCAGAGATATTCACTGGATATGAAAATTACTAAAATACAAATTTCATTATTTGCAATTTACTTGCATAATAGATAAACCAAATTGTCCAAAAAGCTATTTGACGTACAATATTTAGGAAAGAGGGAGATAATGAAAATTAGTAAAATTCGAAGAAATAATAGGGATTCCAAAGTTTGAAGGAAAAAAATTGTTCAGTTAAACACAAAATAAAAATAATCGTTTAATAAAAAACATGAAATTAAAAAATATCTAATTTGATTATAATTCTCTTTTTATATTATTTTATTATTATTATGATTTATTATTATTATTGCTACTACTATTATCATTATCATAGAAAAATTATTTATGATATTTATCTTTACAAAAGTAAAAGAAACTATTATAAATTTATTTCTTTATATTGTAAAATTTTACTAAAATAATTATTAACCATATACTTACATTGAATACATTTTGCAAAAAAATTAAAAGACACGCAAAATAAGGCATATCTTGTGTTAGATGAAAACAAACGAAGAAACATCAAATCTCTTCAATTGCTTATTGGACGTACGAATATAATTGAAAGCAAAGTTTGAAAGGAATACTTCACCATGAGCTACTTTAAAGTTTCTATCATCTTGAAACACAAAATATCGATTTAGAAGCTTCAATGTCAATAATATTCATGACAGATTCAAATGCACATAGATATGAATAGAATGTTGTCTATAAACGAAAGAAATAAAAACAACTCCTATTCATGCTAATTTTAGCTCTAGCTTGTTGGGATTGTCAGATTATCCCTCATTAGTCATTCCATTACAAGCCAAATTTGGCTACAGTGTGTTGGTAAAATTCTCTGAAAGGACGTTGACGTCCAACAGGAGAAAGGCGACGCGCTGTCGATGAGAGTGAGAATATCAGCAGGGTAAGGCAGTGCGGATATTGTTTTGTTTAAAATAAGTGGAAGAAAGAAAAACAGCAAAAGCAATGGCAGTAACAACTATGCACAATCGCCCCTATAACCCACAGTCAAAGGATGTACATAAAACTAGAAAAACAATAAAAGGGAATTTTGATGCTGACAATTTATGGGGCTTTGATATGAATATGGTATGTGAAAGTCGGTACGGGATCACTTGCACAGTTTAGCCTGTTTCAAGTCTATCTCACTAATTTTTAACTAGGTAGATCTTATATAAATATGTGATAAAAATCAATAAATCAGGTTGAAATAAGGTCATGCGACAGAAAATCTGTTACCGTGAAAGTGAAACCAAAAACAAAAAACAGATAATAATAAAGCTGCTTCTTCTGTTACATTTTCTTGTCATGTCTGCTTTGATCAGTCCCTATGCCCTGCCTTTTCCATTTCTAGCCCAACCCAAACATTCCTTTAAAAGACACACTTGTCTGAATTCACTCCTCTCCTCCTCTGTAATAAGTTAGGAACCCAACAACTGCTCTCTTCTTCCACGCGAAACATGTCCCTCAGGCGTCGAGGCACTCAGCTAATTCATTTATAGACAAAAGAAAAAGAAAGAGAGATACAGAGACCTGAGCTTTTTCAGCAACATATCTATGCGTGAAGGATAGATGAGGAAGCGTTGGTGCTTGCAAGTATATGCGACTGAAAAAGTTGGAAGAGAAGCTCGATGTTGTTGTTGAAGCATAAACCTCGTAGTTTCCTTGTAGCTTTCTGCATTTAAGGCAACGGGACGAGTGTGGGCCACGCACCCACAAGACGGTAGTCCATCTAAAACTAATATTCCTTAGGTACTGCTGATGACTGTACATGTAATCCCTCTTCTTCTTCTTCTTCTGCAATATTTCCTTTTAACTTCTAGCTATTGGGACTTGGTACACTTTTAACATATAACAGCTTCGAAGTCATTTCTTTTGGCAAATATTTGAATTTTTTTTTAATTTTTTTAATTTTGGTTGGGGTTCTGTGATCATCTCAGGAAGGGAAGAGATGATGGCGGTGACTTCAACCTGCAAGGATGGGGGGAACAAGATGGCGGCGGCCATGGATAACGGCAAGTACGTGAGGTATACACCAGAGCAAGTGGAAGCTCTGGAGAGGCTTTACCATGAATGTCCAAAGCCAAGCTCCATGCGCCGTCAACAGCTGATCAGGGAGTGCCCTATTCTCTCCAACATCGAACCCAAGCAGATCAAAGTCTGGTTCCAGAATAGAAGGTAATGATTTGTGTCTGAGTTATATATATATAGGGAAGACCCAAACAGGTATGTATATTGAAACTTGAGTTGGCATTTCATGTTTTCAACATCTGTAATCGAGATCTCTTGGAAAGCTTTATTTTCCAGTAATACTAAGTTTGGACTTTGTACAGATGTAGAGAGAAGCAGCGGAAAGAGGCATCTCGTCTTCAAGCTGTAAATAGAAAGTTGACGGCAATGAATAAATTGCTAATGGAGGAAAATGATAGATTGCAGAAACAGGTCTCGCAGTTGGTCTACGAGAATAGTTATTTCCGCCAACAGACACAAACTGTAAGTATCTCTTCTCCGTCTCAAAACAGCTGCAACTTCCTTATTAAAATCTAACGAAAAGGAGAAGTCTCTTTTCAATCAAACTTATAAGAGAGCTTTGATTTGTGTAACAATTCCAAAAATGTGCGAGAGATTTCTTATTGTTTTTGGGCGAATTTGTCTTTGCAGGCGGCCCTTGCCACCACAGATACAAGTTGTGAATCGGTGGTGACGAGTGGTCAGCACCATCTGACTCCTCAGCATCCGCCAAGGGATGCTAGCCCTGCTGGGTTAGTGGAATCTTTTTTTGCTTGTTTGGTCCTTTTCTGCCCTCCGTTTCTTTGAATGTCTCATCTAGATAGTGCTTTTGTATGGTCTCTAGACTTTTGTCCATTGCAGAGGAGACTTTAACAGAGTTTCTTTCAAAGGCTACTGGAACTGCTGTGGAGTGGGTCCAAATGCCTGGGATGAAGGTTACTGCTCACTGCACCCCCTCTTTATTTATTTTTCTTGAAAAAAAAAAACTTCTTCTCTCTGTTATTTGTCATTATCTAGGAAAACCAGTAAAAAAGAAAAATAATCAAAACACCTTGGTAGCTAAACGTCTAAGCAAAGTCTAAATCACATCGTACATTTCTCTTGGTCTTTTAGAGATGCCACTATCCCATTCTTTTGCATGCCAAGATATCCTTTTCTTTTTCTTCCACTTGTCTTGGTAAAATCATGCTTTTGTTTTTTAAAAAATATTTCTTCATTTCAGTGGCTTTTTTTAACATACTGAAAACAATGTCTAACAATCAAACACAATAGTTCTCGTATAACGTTCACTAAAACACAACGCAGCTTGGTCATGGTTAATCTTTTCTTTTCACCTTTGTTTTGCCCAAAAAGAATTATCTTTTCAAGGAACATGGTAGAGGGTATCTATTCCTCGTTTACTCCAGACAGTTGAAGTTGAGTTACAAATTAATTGACTATTGTTTCTCACTCTTTGTTATCCATAGTGACACAATTTTATAGTCTTTACGTGATCTGACTCTTGCTTACCCATGCAGCCTGGTCCGGATTCCATTGGAATCGTTGCTATTTCTCATGGCTGCACCGGTGTTGCAGCACGTGCATGCGGTCTTGTGGGTCTAGATCCTACAAGAGTACGTCCTTTTCCTGCTTGGTATTGAAGGGTCTCATTCCTGAATATGGCTTCTAGTGTTAGAATGATCTTGATAATGTATACTACAGGTTGCCGAGATCCTCAAAGATCGACCGTCATGGTTTCGTGATTGCCGAGGTGTGGATGTTTTGAACGCTATGTCCACAGGAAATGGTGGAACTATTGAATTGCTCTACATGCAGGTAGGTTTTAGAGCTTCTGTTTCTGCATTAGAATGGATATTCTGTCATTTGCCAACGATTATTTATGCCTTTCGGTTCAGCTTTATGCACCTACAACCTTGGCACCAGCTCGTGACTTCTGGTTATTGCGCTACACCTCTGTTTTGGAGGATGGCAGTCTTGTGGTAAGTAATTTTGTCATAGCACCTTTTTCACTTTTTCTGCTTTAAGTCTTGTAGTTGAAGGGCTAGTGCTCTTCTTTTTCACCTAGCCTTGCTAAGTCAGGGTCCTTAATCGGACTGCTAATTAGGTCTGCGAGAGGTCGCTTAATAATACTCAGAATGGTCCAAGTATGCCACCAACGCAGCATTTTGTGCGGGCAGAAATGCTACCAAGTGGATTCCTTATAAGACCTTGTGAAGGGGGGGGATCCATTATTCATATAGTGGATCACATGGACTTGGAGGTATGCCAATTGCTGTTCTGCAAGTTGCCAAGCATGTTCTTGGTGTTGCTTGGAGAACTAACTGTTAAGCATGCTTATTACTTGAATGTAGCCTTGGAGTGTACCTGAGGTGTTGCGTCCGCTTTATGAGTCGTCAACATTGCTTGCTCAGAAAACAACACTGGCGGTATGCTTGTTCTTTATCTGCATTTTTGGAAGCAATATGCATCCAAGATTTTATGGTTCAGAAGACAATTGGCATAACTTGCGTGGTTCAATTGGCATAACTTGCATGGTTCATTTGTTCTAACACCGGTGATATAAACGTGTCTCTATCTAAGCTATTAACCAACAAGATAGAGGGACAAAGTGGCATGCAAAATTATTGGCCTCTGATGTACTTTGCACGCAATGTAGGCTTTACGCCATCTGAGGCAGATTACTCAGGAAGTTTTTCAGCCAAATGTCACTGGTTGGGGGAGAAGACCTGCAGCTCTACGTGCACTGAGTCAGAGACTGAGCAAGTAAATATCTTGGAGATATGGTTACATATAGCATGAATATGGTGATATTTCAGCATCTGACAAGCATTATTTGCAGGGGCTTCAATGAAGCCGTTAATGGCTTTACTGATGAGGGATGGTCTATGCTGGAAAATGATGGCGTTGATGATGTCACTGTCCTTGTAAACTCATCACCAAACAAAATGATGGGTTTAAACATTTCGTATGCCAGTGGATTCCCTTCTATGAATAATGCAGTGCTATGTGCAAAAGCATCCATGTTACTACAGGTAAGAATTTCAATATTTTTGCACATGCCAACAAATGGAAGAATTTGTAGGTACGACATAGCTATCCTACAAACATTTTGATGCTGAGTATACATGTTTAACAGTGTGCAAGTCCTTCGCTACATTGTGTGTATAAAATTCCTTTTCAGTCAATGTTCTTAATCATACATGAAATAAATTTGAGCTCAGTGAAGCACAGAGATTGTTGAAAATCAAGTCAAGTTATTGTTCTGGATTCTGTATATCTGGCCTACAAATGAGCAATTGCAATGTGATTGACTGTGAGAATGACAAAACTATAGTTTTGATGAATATTTAATTTAAAAGTATCAAGTTAGAAATTTCTAAGGTCAAAGTGAAAAATCTGTAATTTTGAGTTCATGTTAATTGTATCATGATGTAAATACAAAGAAATCCTTTGCAAGCCTCATGTGACTAAGCCATCAAAGTTGCTATTATCCGTTCAGCTTATGAACACGCCCAGAGGCCATATGCAATGTAAATTGTCTGATGTTCATGAAGCGAAGCATGTCCAAGTCCTCTCCCTTGATGTACTTTTGCTTTCTATGCATTTAATTTACTCTATGTTTGACTCAAGCACATGGGTTTTCCTTTTTCTTTTTGTAGAATGTGCCGCCTGCAGTACTTCTCAGGTTCCTGCGTGAACATCGGTCAGAATGGTCGGATAGTGGTATTGATGCTTATGCAGCTGCTTCTGTTAGAGCAGGTCCTTGTAGTTTGCCAGTATCTCGAGCTGGAAATTTTGGGGGTCAGGTTATTCTTCCCCTGGCTCACACAATTGAGCATGAAGAGGTTAGTTCTGAATTCTGGTCACCATGTTTTTTTCATTCCTTTGCAGAAGTTTATTGGAGATGTCCTTGCAATTTGCTATAAATGCATGACTTTTGACAAGACATGACTGTTCATTACCAGCTTATGGAGGTCATTAAGCTTGAAAATATGGGCTATCGAGAAGATATGATTGTCCCGGGTGACATATTCCTCTTGCAAGTAAGAGTTCTTTCTTTCCCTTTATTATCTTTTGATTGAACTTTGCACTAGGCAACTTTCTATTTATTTTAAGTGGTTAATAACTTTGTTTCCTTACCAGTTTCTGATATTCCAATTATCATTGACTCTCAGCTTTGTAGCGGAGTGGATGAAAATGCTGTTGGTACATCTGCTGAGCTCATTTTTGCACCTATTGATGCCTCCTTTTCTGACGATGCACCTATAATTCCTTCTGGTTTCCGTATCATTCCTCTTGATTCTAGAAATGTAAGCATTAATGGTCTAAGTATCATAAAGCTTCTTACATATCTTAGTTATTAATATTTCTTCTTCTCTGTAAAGCTGTATGTTGGGTCTCTGAATTTTCCAACATTAATTAATGCAGGATACTCCTAGTCCAAACCGAACACTGGATCTAGCCTCTTCTCTTGATGTTGGACATACTGGCAGCAAAGCATCTGATGATAACTCAACGGCTAAATCAAGATCTGTGATGACTATAGCATTCCAATTTGCATTTGAGATGCACCTTCAAGAAAATGTGGCATCCATGGCTCGGCAGTATGTTCGTAGTGTCATAGCCTCCGTTCAGAGGGTGGCATTGGCACTCTCACCTTCTCGTATTGGTTCTAGTATTGGTTTTCATTCACCACCTGGCACTCCTGAAGCACAAATACTCGCTCGTTGGATATGTCAAAGCTACAGGTATATACCAGTTTTATTCCTTCTCTTGGCAGCGTGCACTCATAATTTCTTGGAAAATGAGAAGGAAAAGAAAATGATAATAATTTCTTGGAAAATGTGAAGGAAAAGTAACGTTCATTGCTGAAAGTAATTTGAATGCTTGAACTTCTTTGTAGGTGTTGTCTAGGTGCAGAACTAATCAAAACTGAAGGAACTGAGTCCATCCTCAAAACTCTTTGGCATCACTCTGATGCAGTTATGTGCTGCTCTTTGAAGGTATTTGGGGAGTAGTTTCATGATTTGGATATACGTGGTTTATATTTCTAGATATTCCTTAGTCTATTGGGTGATGTAAATTGTTTTGTTCGAGTTGTTCTGATCTTGGTCTGGATTAAGTGAAGACATTGAAATAAAATATTTGTAGCTTTTTGAGCAGTTGGACGTTTCCAACATAATAATTATGGCAGATTTTGAAGGATGGTCCACATGTTAATAATAAAGTTGTCTCCCCAGGAAGTTTTCCTAAAGCTTGGCTCTTGACAGTTGTATGCATTGTTCTTTAATTTCATCCATTTGTGTGATTGTATCTTTGTTTGTTCTCAGATATCTCTGCTTTTTAAATTCTGCCTTTATTGCTTCATGGCATTTTCGTCATAATTTCTTACTACATTTTCATCATAATTTCTTGTAATGATCTATACAGGCTCTGCCGGTTTTCACATTTGCAAACCAGGCTGGACTTGACATGCTGGAGACAACTTTTGTTGCACTTCAAGACATCACCCTGGAGAAGATTTTTGATGATAATGGAAGGAAGACTTTGTGCTCAGAATTCCCTCAGATAATGCAGCAGGTATGGTCTGTTGCAACGCATGATTGGGAATTTGAATCTATCAGTTAAGTGAAGATTCTCCAACACAAGTATGGGGTTGGAGAAATATCTTAAAGAAATATGGAGAAACATATCCTTACTTGACAAACAAATTAGTTTTACATCGTCTTTAAGTTGTTTGTTCATGTTTCTTTTCCTGAAAATTTGCATATATTTGCTTTAAATGTTAATAAACAACTGAAACTATTAAAAAAATTGCGACAGATGGTGTTCGTCAGAGCAGTTTAAAAGCTTTTCCTATTTTATCCTGGAAAATTGAGTTCCATTAGATTTTGAAGACTTCTTGGCAAATGGACTCACTTTTGGAGCTCATATTGCCTACAAAAAAGTTATAGATTATGATTTCATCTGTCTCATGTTAATGGTTTTGATTGATTTTGGATAAAAAGATCAAAGTGGATCTTGAGGGTTAATCTATCCCCTTGGCAGAAGTTTATGCAGACGTGCAGAAGCTTTACTGCCTCTACTAAAAGTAATCTCCCGCATAGACTGTTGTCAGAAATATTTCTTGTCAAGTTTCTGAACTCGTCGGAGAAATTACTAATGATTTTGCTGGTCGATTACTAGTAAAGAATTGTTACTGCATGAAGCTTCACCTTGTTTAGTCTCACACAACTGTAATTTTCTGTTGGCAGGGGTTTATGTGCCTTCAGGGTGGTATCTGCATGTCAAGTATGGGAAGGCCAATATCGTACGAAAGAGCAGTTGCATGGAAAGTTTTGAACGAAGAGGATGCAGCTTACTGCATTTGCTTCATGTTCATCAACTGGACTTTTGTATGACAGAAAAAATTGAGACCAACATTCACTGCCTTTATCATGTCTACAGCTTGATATAATAGTGTCCTTAAATGTCTAGGGGAGGTTTCATGTTACGTGGCCCATTTCTCTTTTAAGCTTTATTTATAAATCCGTCTCCCCTTTTCTCCATGCATGCCTTTTGTTCCAAGTTCCTGATAATCTTAGAGGTCACATCACCGTTTTCTATGTCCATGCTGCCTCTCTATAAGAATAGGTTTCGTTTACAAACATGGCCCGTCTACAGTTTCCTTTCCACCTTTCTCTCATGGCCTTCTGGTTGAGAACTGCTTCAATACTTTCTACTACAATTTTATTTATCCTCCGATCTGTACTTTTATTTCTGCTCTTTTCATAGGCCGACCTTGCTTCAATTATTTTTAGGAGATTGGGGCCAATGAACTGCATAAAACCGGAGACTTCAACTATCCTAATTGTAGTACAAGAATGAACGACTCCTAGAACGTCATCCTACGGTACCCAAATCGGGTAAATTATCCAAATTGATAGAAGTTTCAGGATCTTTTTAATAGTAGCAAGAGCTTTAAAAAATAGCTGTTCAATGTTGGGATACTTAAATTGCCTTAAATGTAGTAATTCAATCTACAAAAGAACAAATAGTTGCATAAACTAAAACTTTAGATATTTTATAATTATTTTAATACTATCTTAAGGTTAAGTGATGGGTCCCTCTAGGTTGGCTTTTATTAAAATTATGAACCGAGTCATGGTTCTTTATTTTAAGTCAGATTAAATAATATAAATATTTAAATTAAGTTATGCCAATTTAATCGAATTGAGCAGTTTGAACTGTTGTAAAAAATTTTGATAACTCGTAAAATTAAGTAAAATAAATATTTTATCATTTGGCATGGTAAGATAAATTGAATGTTGTCCGCAAAACATTTAAAATATAAGAATGAAAAAGGATTTTATATTACATTGAAAACAATAATTTAGTTGACTTTATTTTGACAAAAAAATATTAAAACATAAGATTATAATATTAGAAAACTAGTAAATTAAAAATCAATGTTATCTAAATTAAAAAATTAGTTTAGTATCAATAAAAAAGTAAATAAAAATACAACATAATTTTCTATTTCTAAAAGAAAAAAGATTAATAGAATCAAAAGAAAAATTTAGAGTTATTTATTTGAAATATAGGATTATAGTGGGTTATCTTGAACAATAGTATTATTAACATGTAGATTGCTTTTTTTTTTTCACAATAAAAACTTATTTAAGAAAAATTAAAATAATAATAAGTTAATAATGCTAAAAACTAAATAAATGTTAACTTCTAATGATATAATTTTTGTTTAGTTTTAGGTTGGGTTATATTAAAACTAAAATCAATTAAAATATTTATTTTTTAATTTTGAAAACTAAACTATTTTCTATCTTAAAAAAGCACTAATTTTGTCTTGGCAAGGCTACTACTGGTATGGAGAGGGTTACCTATGCAACACTTTTTGTACTGATTAACAAGGATTATCAAGTACTTAATTCCATTCCTATGCTTAGTCTAGATGAGGATGACAAGTTTATGAGGATGTATTCCCAATTTCTTATACATGGATGTTTGAATCAAGCTAATAGAAGTAATATTTAAAATAAGTATGGAGGTTTTTGAAAACTAGTGACTATACAAAACTCGTTGAATTAGAATATGATTTGGATCTAAACCTAGCTCCTATTAAGGATGTCGCTTAAACAAACATTGAGCCTAAAATAAATATAAAGGCTTTTCCCATAAACTCCATCAAATTGCCTTGATCAAGATCCCCCTTTTAATAAGAATGATTATTCTAGAGCTAGAGGATATGATGAAGAAGTCAATAGAGCCATCATAAGCATACACATGGAATAACAATCTACATTAACAAGGCAAAAGTTGATTATATGAATAAAGATCTTGAAACCTTGGAGAACACTCTCCTAAGCAATTCAAATATTGCCCCTGACAAGATGGAAATAGATGGAAGCTTCAAAAGAGTTACTTA
This sequence comes from Erythroxylum pedicellare, assembly GCA_027563575.1. Taxonomy (NCBI): domain Eukaryota; kingdom Viridiplantae; phylum Streptophyta; class Magnoliopsida; order Malpighiales; family Erythroxylaceae; genus Erythroxylum; species Erythroxylum pedicellare. The sequence continues at coordinate 22,042,144 of JAOQMP010000008.1, forward strand.
TAGGAGTTCAAAGAGGAAGAATAAATTCCCAATGACCTCTTTCAAATGACAATCATTACTTGGAATTTCAGAGGGCCTAATAGCCCTTATAAATAGCAAATTCTCTTTGACTATATCCAAAATACTAACCCTTTTCTTATAGGGCTTTTAAAGACCAAGATTAAGGAGAATAACGCAAATATCTATTTTTCTTGAAAAGGGCATTGGAAAATTATCACCAAATACTCTTACCACTATAATGGAAGGGTAATAGTAGCATATGTCATGATAAAATAAAAGTCACTCAATAAATTATTGGTGAAAAGTTCATGCATTTACACTTAAGGATTAAATAAATGATGATTAGTCTATCTGTCACTTTTTTATGCCTTTAGCTTAGCTTTCCAAAGAACCTCTTTGTGGAATAAATTGAAAGACATTAGTGATGTAATGACTAAGCCTTAGCAGACCATAGGGCACTTCAACATCCTGTCATAATCTTATAAAGCTGAGGGAAATACTAACCTAAGATATTACATAGAAGATTTATATAATTGTGTGAATAACATGCAAGTTATTGACCTGAGGATGGAAGGAAACTACTATACTTGGAATAATAAATAGAAAGGGCACTAGTTCTTAAGGAAAAAAAAACTAGTCAAGGCATTGGTGAATGTACAATGGTTATCTGATTTCTAGAGAGAAGAGCTATATATAAAAATCCTATGCTATTTAACCATACACCTATCTTGATCTAGAAAATTTTCAACATACAAAAGAGGAAATATCCATTCATGTTTAAAAATTACCTAGTAAGCTTATCTTTCGAAAAAAATCTATTTAGTAAATATGGAAGAATTTGAGGATGCTATTCTCAAAGGACGTAAGTCAATTTTCAAGGACATAAAATGTAAATTTATATAAGGAAGTTGTAGCAAGTCAAGTACGAGCTGAAATTCTTAGGTCTTAAAGTTAACTTTCAAGGACATAAAATGTACATTTGTATGAGGAAGTGGTAGCAAGTTAAGCAAGAGCTGAAGTCCTTTAATAGGAAAAGATTCAACAATGCTCAATTGAGAGCGAAAGAGGATAAGGAGGAACTAGAAAGAATTTTAAACTCCTTATATATCTCTCATAATGATGACACACTACTAAACAAAGAAAAGAATGCTCATGGGGAATTTAACTAAGCAATTAAGGTAAACTTCTCACTTTTCAAGAAATGTTCAGAAGTATTGTGGTTGAAAGAGGGAGATAGAAATTCAACTTTTTTTTCCATAATTTTGTACTTGTAAGGAATATACAAATAAAATAACCTCTCTTTATGATTAATATGGAAGAGAGTTTAGTACAAAGGATGAAATTCTAAAGGCAGTTCACTCCTTCTGTAATTCCATTGGTGTTCCAACTACTGTTACCTCTTCTGTGGAAGTATTAAAATCAATCTTGAAAGACCATATCAATATCTAACAAGCTAATAACCTTATAAGGCCTTTCAATCCTAATTAAGTGGAAGTTACCATGCCTTCTTTAAAACCAAATAAGACACCTAGACTAGATGGTTTAAATGCTTATTTCTTCAACCAAACATAGTAACACACTGTGGAATTGGTGGTAGAGGTAATGCTTGAATTCTTCATCCAAGGGAAAATGTTAAAGGAATTTAACAAGACCTTTATTAGCCTAATTCATAAGGTTCAAGTCCCTAACTCCTTGAAGGATTATTGACTTATTTCCTATTGTAATACCATATATAAAGTCACTTCTAAGCTTTTAGTAGACAGATTGAAAACTATCCTTGAACATCTAATGAAAACTATCCTTGAACATCTAGCTAATCAATATTGACAAGTGTTGTTTGTTTTGCAAGCTTACAATTTATAGCCCTCAAATAGCACAAATACATGGGTCGTGATTTGTGGTAAGTGAAGGGTCGATTCCACTAGGAGGGTGGACTAATCTAATCCTAGGTTATCTAAGGCTAGAAAATTATTAAAATGAAAATAATTTGAACAAGTAATTAAACCCAAGAATTTGATTAGCGGGAATGTAATTCAGGAATTTAAGACAAAAGGAATTAAAATTGAGCAACACAAAATTCACTATGGAAATCAATCAAGGAAAATTACCAAATTATGGGAGAGGGGATTCTTCCTATCATTAATGCTAACCTAGCCATTTATGTGTTAATGAGGTGTCGGTTCTAGACTATCAAAGGAGGATCACTCTCTCTTGAGTTATAATCATGTACCCTAATTCATTAACCTTAATTAAATTATAGAATATGTAATCTCTTAATTAACAAAAGACCCACCATTCTAATTAGATCTTAAGCCCTCTAATAAACAATTGGGTCTCACATAGGATCTCTTTCCATATAATAACTGACTAGATTGATTGTGTGGTCAATTAGATCACCTAACTCTCATTAACCTAATCTAATCATTTTTATCCGGTTCACTCTCTCAGTTTGTTACCGAAATATGCAAATAATCCAATCAATCACAACACTCAATCACAATAACACAATAATAACTAGATTAACATTAAATCAAGGTCAAATTTTGAAGAAAGATAAAACATCTTAATCAAACCCAAATCCATACACATATTCATATCATCTTCATATTCAAAGAAAAGAACAACAAGATGAAAGAAATACATAATAGAATGGGGTTCGGACACCTCGGGAGAGTAGTAGCTACGAAGACCTGCTCCTTTCCCCCCTTTCTCTTCTTCTTTCTCTCTTTGAAGGTTTTCCAAAAGTGGCAAAAAATGAAGCTTTTTTTAGGGTTACATCTCTTTCCTTTATATAGTCTTTTCAATTAGGATAACCCTCGGGTCTTTTCTAGGTCTGAAATGTCCTAAAAGTCCCTTGAAAACTTAAAATTGGAAGCATTCTCGCGTCTGTTCGCGTGCAGGTCACGATCGTTGCATTTAGTGACACGATCATGGTAGATTATGCCATGATCGTGAGGATCATTGTAACACCCCATTACCCTAGGGTACGCACCGGGACGCCCGTAAGTCATTCCGATACATATCCTAAGATAAGGGAGTGCTACGTGCGATCACTA
>JAOQMP010000008.1:22053670-22071996 GCA_027563575.1 Erythroxylum pedicellare
TAAATCACGCGTTAATATAGACTTTACGTTCAATAGACAAAATGCACAAGAAGGGGGGTTGAATTGTGTATTCTTTTTCGTGAAAACAATCCCCTTTCAACTTTCTTTGAAAAATAACTTTTTCAAAAACTATTAAGTAAACAATTACAATGTATTGCAATTAGCTTCTATATATTTGTATAAAACAATAGAAATTGAAAGTTGAGAGTTAGAGAGTAGATGTTGACACAGTGATTTTGTCCTGGTTCACCCCAAACCGTGGGCTACGTCCAGTCCTCAGAAACCTTTCTAAGATTTCACTATTCTTCTTAAAAGTACAAGTATTCTTTTCACAGAGCCTCTTCAGGTCTCTTACACCAAGTATTGTTTTTCTCGCTTAGCCTTTTCGGACTCTTAGTTTTTCTTCTTTCTTACAGAAAGATGTTGCGAGCTTTGTTACATTAATGATAGCTCTAATGTTTCGCACGATGAATACAGTGTTTGCTAAAGATCAAAATTTTTTTAAGATCTCTCACTTTTAAAATTCACTAACTTTTTAAACTTCGACTCCGACTTGTATTTATAGCCTTCGTCTTTAACTGCTTCTTTCTTCTTGCTTTTTGATTCTTGAATCTTGTAGAAATAATTATTTAGTTGAGTTCTGTAACTACCTGAAACTAATTAACCGTTCGACGTAGTATCGGTTCTTTGTCTTAGTTTCGCTTCCACTTCGTCTCACTTTCTTTCGTCTTACTTTTTCTTCCGCTTCATCTTACTTTTGCTTCCACTTTGTCTTACTTTCTTTCGTCTTATTTTTGCTTCCACTTCGTCTTACTTTCACTTTGTCTTACTTTCTTTCATCTTAGTTTCGCTTCCGCTTCGTCTGACTTATGCTTCCGCTTCGTCATATTTTCTTTCGTCTCATTTATGCTTCCGCTTCGTCTCATTTTCTTTCGTCTCACTTTTGCTTCCGTTTCGTCTTACTTATGCTTCCGCTTCGTCTCACTTTCATTCGTCTAATTTTCTTTTGTCTTACTTCTGCTTCGTCTCATTTTCTTTCGTCTTACTTCTACTTCTGCTTCATTTTAGTTTCTTTCATCTTACTTTTGCTTTCGCTTCGTCTCATTTCTTCCTGATCAAAACGGTTCAACAATTTCTAATATTATTATTATTTAAATGTCATCAAAATTATTAGATGTGAAGTCATTTTGACTTAACGGTGGTTGTGTAATCCCCTGACGATAAGCATTGAGCTGTATGCCATATGAAGTCCATAATGGTCCGTCACTCTCTATGATGTATTTCCTTCACCATTGTTCTTTCCATCTCTTCTTAGCATTCAACTTTTGAGATTCCTTATTCTTGCCTTGGGATGTCCGAATTGATGTGTCTTATATCTTGCGTGCAAACTTTTGTCTTTTTTTAATAAATAATTTCTCAATCCTTAGACTTAAAGAATTATACTAATCCTATGCTTTCTCGATAACGACGTCAAAAACTTGTTGACTATTTTACAAGCTGACAATTTATAACCCTCAAATTCTATCAGTGCATGGGTCATGATTTATAGTACTTGAAGGGTCGATCCCGTGAGGAGGAAGAAATAATCTAATCCTAGGTTATCTAAGGCTAGAAAATTATTAAAATGAAAATAAAATTGAGCAAGAAATTAAACATGAGAATTTGATTAGCGGGAATGTAATTCAGGAATTTAAGACAAAATGAGCAACACAAAATTCATTATGGAAATCAATCAAGGAAAATTACCAGATTATGGGAGAGGGGATTCTTCCTATCATTATTACTAACCTAGCCATTTATGTGTTAACGAGGTGTTGGTTCTAGACTATCAAAGGGGGATCACTCTCTTTCAAGTTATAATCATGCACCCTAATTCATTAACCTTAATTATATTATGGAATTTGTAATATGTCAATTAACAAAAGACCCATTGATGCGGAACCCTAAGGTTAAAGAACCCGAAACCCCTTAAACGTACACTTTGGATAGAACATGAACAAGAAATGAAAGGAAACATATAAAATAAGGTTGATTTGAAAACAAGAATAGAAATTCGCCACAAGTGTTTACCATTATAAGAACTATATTCTTGATGCAATAGAAGAAGACAAGAAATCTTCCTTTATAGAATTTGTTATTCAACCAATCTAACCCTAAATAATGTTTATTATGATGTATTTATACCTCTTGAAAAGAAAGAATCCCTAACTAAGTAAAAGGCCTTTAAACATGGGTCTTTCACCAAAATAACTAAAGCTTAAACTAATATTTCTAAAATACAACCCATTAAACTTAAAAGTTTTAAACAAGCCTAAGATACAAGTAATGGGATGTCGAAAGTTATGCTTATAATGTAAACTAGTTAATTAAATAAGAAGGAAAGCCTTCTTGCTCATTTCGCTTAACTTGATTAGTTATCTTGTCATTAACCCTCATTATCTCTTGAGATTTCATGCCATCTACAATTCGACCCATATAGGATTAAAGTGCTTCTTTGAACTTCTTAGCATTTGTTATTAGTCCTTCCGACATTAGTAGCTCATCTTTAGTGTTATTTCACTTACAAACTCCCAAGGTCGTGCTCACATCACCCATAATTCTAATTAGATCTTAAACCTTCTAATAAACAATTGGGTCTCACACTGGATCTCTCTCTATATAATAACCGACTGGATTGATTGCATGGTCAATTAGATTGTCTAATTCTCATTAACCCGATTTAATAATTTTTATCCAGTTCACCCTCTTGATTATTACTGAAATATGCAAATACCACAATCAATCATAACACCCAATCATAATAACACAATAATAACTAGATTAACTTTAAATCAAGGTCAAATCTTGAAGGAAAGTTAAAACATCTTAATCAAACCTAAATCCATACATATATTCATATTCATCTTCATATTAAAAAAAAGAACAATATGATGAAAGAAATACACAATAGAATGGAGATCTAGACACCTCAGGAGGGTAGCAGTCGCGAAGACCTTTATCCTCTTTCTATTCCTTCTTTCTCGTTGAGGGTTTTTCCAAAAGTGGCAAAAAATGAAGCTTTTTTAGGGTTACATCTCTTTCCTTTATGTAGTCTTTTCAATTAGGGTAACCCTACAGTCTTTTTTGGTGCAAAATGTCTAAAAATTCCTTTAAAAACTTAAAACTGGAAGCATCCCCGTGTTTATCCACATGCAGGCCACGATCATGGCCCTTCATTATCCTTCTGTCATGATTGTGGCCCTGGGTTAGCTCCCAAGTCTTCTCTGAATCTTCTCTGTTTTCCACTATTTGCCCTGAAGCACTAGCAAATATATCAAGGCACCTCAAAGATATAAAATCGAAGTTTAAAAGCATGCTCTAACCCACAAAATGCTTAAAACACAAATATCCACTAACTAACACAATTCTAACCTAAACTCACACAAAACAATCAAATTATTAACCAAATACAATCTAAACTACCCAAAAAAACATGATGCAACCTAGAACTATCAGGGAGCCTTTATATAAGGTAGATCGATTAATGATAATATGCTTCTTGTTTAGGAGTTCTTCAAGAATTAGAATTGGAAAATCTCAAGTAAAGATTATGTCAAGGTGGACTTTTATAAGGCATTCGATTCACTTGATTAGGGGTTTGTGTTTAATGCATTGTAAGCTTTGTGATTTTCCTCCAAGTTTAATACAACATCTTATTTAATAAAGATCTCACAAACCTTATAAAGGGAGTTGGAGGCCTGAGGCTAGGGGATCCGTTTTCCCCTTACTTGTTCACCTTGAGTATGGAAATCCTAATAAGACTTGTTACAGTAGTAATTAGATAGGAAAAGAACTTCAAGTTTCACTCTAAATGTAATATCATACAAATTATAAGTCTCTCTTTTGTAGTTGATCTAATCCTTTTCTCTAAAGCTGACCCTAACTTAATCAGCGAATTTATGACTTCTTTAAACACATTCAAGTCTCTTTCTTGACTTTCCATCAACTTAGACAAAAGCCAACTCTACATTGCCTTAGGAGCTAGCTCAATCACAAATTGCATAAAATGAATCACAAGGATGGGAGGTTCTAAACCCTCTCTTACTTACCTTAGCATACCATTTCAACCAAAAGATCAACTTTCATTGATTTAGACATTAATTGAGAAAACTAGTGCAACGAAAGTCTTTCTTTAGCTGGAAGAGTCTAATTGGAAAACTCTATCCTTAATTTTATCCATGTATTTTGATCCTAATATGTTTGGCTCCCCAAATTCATCAACAAGACTATTGAATATATTACAAGAAGGTTTATATAGTTAGGTAATAATATAGGCTCTTACTTAGCCAGGCTGAACTAAAAGACCTATGTTTACTTAAAGATAAGGGAGGACTACGAATCTTACTGATCAAGATCACTAACCTGGTTTATTTTATTAAGAAAATAGAGAATTCTAAAGGAACCTAACTCACTTTGGGTAAGGTGTGTTCAATCCTTCTTTATAAAAGGACACAATTTCTAGCTTAAGAAACCAAAGAGCAATAAATCGTAGTCAATATACAACATCCTAAAACACATATAAACAATTAGATTGGATTTTTATTAGGAGATTAGGGATGGAATAACTACCTCTTTTCTGATATGATAACTAGTCAAGGGCAGGCCTTTAAAGCAATGTTAAAGAGCTCCTACCCCTTCACAATATGATTGTAAATAGTGATTCAATTAATGAAGTTCTTAATACATATAGGAATTTAATCACCAGCTCCCTAAAGCTCACTCTAGGTCAAAATGACAGCTAAATGAAAAAGAAATAACTCTGGAATCTTTACTAATAATTCACATAGGAATCTATTAAGACCTTGTACCTTTAAAATTTCATGTTATATACTGGTATGGTACCCACAAGTATGTCCCCGTTCCTTATTCACATTTTGGATGGCTCTCAAAGAAATGTTAAGAAAGATAAATACTTATATGAACATTGCAAATATTTGTATATTTTGTAACCAAAAACTAGAATCATTAAAGAACCTATTATTCAAATGAAAACTCTCTTCATTCATCTAGAGTAATGTCTTAAGCCTGCGTAATGTAGGTTGTAATTGGCACAACCTTATAGATTAGGGTTGTAAGATTTGAAAGAATAAAGAAGTTGATTGGAAAATATACAAGATATCAGTAAGTAGCTCTATCTATAGTCTGTGGATGGAAAGGAACAAAATTTTTTCCAAAAGATTACTACTTATGATCTAAATTACCTTAATTTTACTATACAATTTATCAGAGAGCATAAAATGGCACAAAATCTGCACTTGATTTGTATTCATTTTTCAATAGCATAAAAACCCTATTCCTCTTCATTTTCTCTCCTTGTAATTGCTTGTGTAAGTCATAGATGTGTGAATTTTGAAGGGACATAGGCGTGTGACTATTAAGGAATTACATGATTAGATATATAGTCATATAAGTAATAGTGTAGGTCTTACATGATCATGTATCATGACCATGTAGATCTTTATGAACATGTAAAGGCATATGAAAGATCACCAACTTACATGATTATATCCATGGTCAAGTAACTGACTGTGTAAGTTATGGATAGGTGTGTCCCTGGATTGTGCAGGTTTCTGTGAACGTTTGAACATATTGAAATCAAAATTAGTTAGATACTGGTATATATGTGGGAGTGTTTATAACTGTGTATACGACAAAACTTCTTTAAAACCTTGAAAAATGTTCACTCAAAGTCATAAAATTCAAAACCAATACCATAACATAAAACTTTACACATAATCAAATGAGGATGCTCTATATCCTAACATAAAAACACCAAAATATCAACAAAATCCTATACTAACACTAAAATGGAAAACAACATAAAATGAAAATGAAATCTATCATAATTCTTAGGCTGCCTTCCAATTAGCGCTTGTTTAACGTTGTTAGCTTTATGTACCCTTCATGTTTACTATCAATCTGGGTCTATAATTAATGGCTTGCTTCCACTTTTTTTCTCCACATAGTGGTTTAGTAGCCTGTGAATAAGCCACATGTTGTAAGGCTATAATAAAGATAAAATGCATCAAATTAATAAAACCAATTGAATCTTTTAATGACCTTTTCAATAACAAACTATTAAGAAAATAAGAAATAATAAAGCTCCCATAATCTTCGGTTTGCTTATAGGAAGTGGAAATCATCTGTACTTAACGTGATTACCAATAACTCATCAATAGTTTCCTTATTTGGTTCATCCTCTTCTTCTTCCTTAATCACCTTTGTCCACTCTTCAATTTTCTCTTCTTAGATAGAGACTTCCTCCTCTTCTTTAACCTCTATTTTCTCTATTATTTGTTCTTCTTTCTCTTTTAAAACAACATTTACCTACTTATATTCTTTAACTATCTTCTCTGTCATCTCTTCTACTATTGCTTCTTGAATTGCAACTTCATTCATGAAGTCGAACTTTGTCTCCTCTTCACTTTGAGGCATTAATAAGCTCAAATAATATGTTGAATTTAACTTAATGTATTCAAACGAAGAAAATCTCCCTTTGAATTTATGGTGGCTAGCTTCGCTTTTGGCAAGTTCTTCCATTAGTATATTTATAAGACATTCTTCTTATTGTTGATATTGTAAAGATTCAATTGAAGCGTAATCGTTTCATGCATTAGCGTAAGGGTTGCTTCACTCTGAATTAAAAGTATTCTCATATGGTGTATTATGAGGCAAGTTACACATGCAATATGAATGCTCCCATCTATAGCTTGGTTCCCATCATTCATGATTGTAATTTTTACCCATATAAATGTCACAATAAAATATGGATATCAGTTAAGCTTTTAAATACATGTCACCATACCTTTCATTTTGTGATGTTGCAATATGTGATGGCATATTATAATTTCCATGAGAATACTGTCCTCCTCATCCTTCCATTATGGTTTTTAGCTATAACAATAAATCTTAAATACTAAAAATAAGCCATAAACATAATGTCAAAATAGAGAGTTCAAAAGATAAATAAATAGACCTAAATGAATAAGTAAATAAATTAAAATAAAAATAAAAACATAAATAATGGTTAGATTAATAAAAGCTAGGCTTTCCTCATATTAAGTCCCTAAAAACAATGTCAAAAACTTGATTGATTGTTTATGTGCTTATAAGAATTATAAGTTTTAACTGTAAGTACATAGTGTAGCTGTAGCTAGCATTGGTAAGTACAGATCGATCCCACAAGAATTGTAAGTACTAGTATTAACTCGTTTCTATCATCTAATCACCAAATTAGGTTATAATTTAATTAAAAATTAAACTAAAAAAATAAACTAAATTTAACTCAATAATGAACTAGGATAAAGAAAGTACTATATAGATGATATCAAATAAGTAGTACCTAGGTGATGAATCCCCTAAGATATCTTAATCGCCAACTCTTTATCATACAATTAAATTATTAATTGCTTGAAAATGGAAATTACTATCTTATGTTAATATATTTCTTAAGACTATTAATAACTAACCCTCAGTGGATTAACTAAATTATTGTTTTAGTTGAAACCCCTACGATTGCATTACTCGACTTGTGAATTTCACTATTAGGTTTAACCCTAATCCAGAGGATTTATGTCGATCATTCTCTATATTTGCATAAAATTCCTTCCAACTATAGTAGATATATTCACACAAAAGGATTTCTCAATCTCAATTATGTGAAATCAAACATTGGACTAATATCTCGGATATATCAATTTAAGAATATAAACGCATAATTGAATAGTAAAAAAATCAATCAATAAAATTGCATTGAATAAAAGACTATATCATACTATTCATCCCGACTTAAGGTTCACCACACCCAGGTACTAAATTTAGTTCATAAACATAGAAAACAAATCCATCATCAATATTCAGAAGAACAAATAGAAATAATAGAATTCATAATCTATATCACCCTTTAATCTATAATAAAGTCTTCTTGAAATTTGGATCAAAGGTTGCTCTTTATCAAATCATGTGATGTAATCGTCTTATTTTTTTGTCCTTAATTCAAAACTGCTTCTTTGTTCCTTTTCTATTGTCTAATTTGTCTCTAGTCGTTTCTCCATTTCTTTAGCCTTCAATAATTTTCTTTTATAGTAAAAACTAGTGTTTCTGGAATATACATGGTAACTTACACGTCCGTGTAAGTGACCATGGATCTCAAAATATCCTCGAATTCGTGACTTTACATGGTCGTAGAAGCTCCCACGGACAACAAACATGGTTTTGTACGTAAAATTCATGGGCATATATCTTCATACGAAAATAAACAACATCGTCAATGCTTCACACATTTATAGTGACTTACGTGGTCCTTATACACCGTCATGTATCTCTAAAGTTGCTTCAAAGCTTTCATTTTATTATTTGATTTCACCCAAATTCTTCTCCTTTTGTTCTATGAAGAATTATTACCTAAAAACACACTTGTAGCAAAATAAATACCAAAATATTATAAAAACATTAAATAATAAGCAAAACACAGTCAATATGGGTATATAAATATAATCAATTAATCGTTTATCAACAACTCTCGAGTCATATGTTTTATTGCTTTTTGGATGGATACTAAGGTTATTTTCAAATTCCAGTCGCATCTTAAGACTAGGAAAATACTATATCTGCATGCCCATATGAAATATTTATGTATTAGAGAATATCTTTTGGGTTGTACAATGCATCTGTGACATTTCAAATGCATATGATGACTATCTTTAAAGATATGATTAAAGAAATCATGGAGGAGCTTATAGATGATTTCTTTTTTTGGTAATTTATATGACTAATGCCTTTATAATATAAATCGAATACTAAAAATATGAAAGAAAAAAATATAGTATTAAATGGGAGACATTCCATAGGATGGTGGAAGAAGGATAGTGTTAGGGAATAAGATTTTTCAATAGGGAATTGAGGTTGATAAGGTAAAGATTGAAGCTATTACAGTAAAATCAATTAAGGTAATTCAAAGTTTTCTTTGATAGTTGGATTTTATAGACATTTTGTTAAGGTTTCTTTAAGATAACTTGCCCTTTCACCAGCCTACTTCATAAAGACATGCTATTCAACTTGTAATATGATTATTTGGATGTCTTTACATTTTATAAAGAGAAGTTGATTAATGCCTAATCATGGTGGCACCAAATTGGAATCTTCCCTTTAAACTGATGTGTAACTATAGTCATTTTGAGTAGTGCTTGGACAAATAAATGATAAACTCTTTAATCTAATATACTATGCCAGTAAAACTTTGACAGATGCTTAAGCAAATTACTCCATTATAGAGACAGAGTTATTGGATTAGTTTTCTATTTGATAGATTTCGTTCTTGTCTTATGTGAAATGACACAAAATGTATATCGATTAGATAGATTATGTTATTATAGGATTTTGATATGGATAAGAACTTAAAAACATATCGTCTATCATTCTTAAGAATCTAGACAAAGAGGAACTAAACTAGGAAGATATAAATGATGGCTTTCTTTGGTGAGCAACTTTATTTTGTAGAGTTATATACTTCTATCTTATGGTTTGCTAAATTTTCTAATTATGTTAGAAGTTAGACTATTTTCAAATGATCTTTCGCATTATAAAAAGAAGAAATTATTTTATTTTGTGAAAATTTAAAAATACTATTAACATAAGTTTGAAACTTATGCAAATGATAAATTTTTTTTACTATAATTATACACTCATATTTAGTGTGTTTTACTTGTTATTTAATAAATTTATATTATTTTTGGTACTTAATTTGCTTTAAGTGCATTTTTAAGTGATAATTGCTTTCTTGGATTAAAAGGAGAATAATTCGGATGAAATCGTGACATGGAACGAAGATTTGAAACAACTTGGACCTACATGACTGTGTAAATGATTCTGTAAGTCTCTATAAATGTGTGGAGACTTAAAGAATTTTGTTTCTGGTCATGTGATACACACCCATGTATGTTGATATACACAACTGTGTATGTTGCATGTGTAAGTCTTTGTGCCCATATAAAATCACAAATTTAGGTATTTTTGAAGGTACACGGTCACCTATACAACCATGTATGTTGATTGTATATGTCCCAAAAACCCTAGTTTTTACTATAAAAGGACATGAATGGAGGTAGAATAGGGAGAGGTGAGTTTCAGAGTCATTTTAAGTCATAAGAAACTTAAAGAGGCATCATTTTGTTTAACAAGGGATAAGGAAACCATAAAGGTAACGTCAAAAGATATGATAGAGGGCTTCATTCAATCCAAATTGCAAAAAGATTCATTAAAAGAAAAAAAATGAGATTTAGAATTATGATTTCTTTATTTTTAGTTATTCTTTTGAATATTTGTCATTGATTTCATTTTATATGGATAGGAACTAAGTTGTTTAGTATCTAGGTGTGATGAACCTTAAGTTGTGATAAGAATATGATTTGATTTTTTATTCAATGCAATTTTATTGATTGATTTATTGCAATTCAATTATCCATTATATTCTTGTTCTAATATATTCAAAATATTAGTTCATGATTTGTTTTCATATGATTGATAATCCTTTTATGTGAATAAATCTACTATAATTGGAAGGAGTTGCATGCAAATCTATAGATAGGTTGACGTAAATCTTCTAGATTAATGTCAAACCTAATAGTGAAATTCACAAATCAATAATACAATCCTAGAAAGATTTCTGTTAATCAACTGATGGATTAGTTGTCAATAATCTTGAGAAATATATTAACATAAGATAGGAATTTTAATGGTTTAATAATCAATAATACATTTGCATGATAAAGGGTTAATATTTAAGGATTCTTAGGGGGTTTCATCACCTAGTTACTATTTATTTGATATAGACTTTTCCAAGTATTTCACTCTATCTTAAGTTCATTATTATTTTAATCTTAGTTTAAATTTTAATTAAATCCATAATTTGGATTGACGGTTAGATAATAGAAAAGGTTAATTATTAGCAGTTACAGTCTTTGTTGGATCGACTCGTACTTGCTTATACTAGCTATAGCTACGTCATGCACTTACGGTCTAAAGCTTATAAATCTTTATAAGCATAAATATATCAATTAACAACACTCTAATGAGAGATCAAAATTACTACGTATTATAACATTAAGTCCTAATATAGCTAAAATTGACTAGGAAATAAATGAAATATTTTACATCAAGTTCGCATTACTCCTCATCTAGTCGCTAGCTTCTTCATAAGCTTTGTGTGCTAATATGATTTCCCCAATCCAGCAAATAGTTCTATTTTCTACTACATGCTTATCCATAGAAGAATCTTTATATCTTATTATTCCTTTAGAATTAAAGTGCATAGATGTAATACTTGAAGATTGTTCTAGAGAAGTAAGCATCCTATTTGATTCTTTAACTATTTCACTTGCCCATTTGAGAATGTTAATCTAATCTCTTACCTCAATATGCTTTCAGTATGTGTTGAACTCTTAACCGTAGAGCTTGTGAGTAAGTACACTAAAAGAATAAATGAATAATCAATTTTGATGAAGAATTACAAAGAAGACATAAGGGGTCCCAGTTGCCAAAGCAACTATCTTTGGTTTACAGTCTTTTTCTCGCAACCATTCAATTGATGAAGGAGGCCTTAGGAATTAAAGATTTAACCTAAATTAAATTGTGAGTGTGTTATGAGAAGTTAAAAATAAGATTGATTAATAAATTTGTCTCAAAAGTCCCTTAGCTATATAAACTTATCATCAACTAGGGGATTTAGATTGTATGGGGTAAGTTATCTATAATACAATTTGATCCCTTAAAACTATAATCCAAATCCCATCAGTGATTATTACTCTAACTTTAGCATTATGTGAAATTCTCAGTATGATTAAAGATAACTCCCCTCTCCTATGTAAAGGGCCCAAATTGAACAAGTTATTAAACGAAACCAAGTGTTGTTTCCATTCCCTAAGCTTTTAAAATATGGGAATAGTTGTTCCCTCATTGGAAGAATTTGAATTATACTTTAGGAGTGTTCTTTACTGACCTTTAGTTGCCAAAAGCTGGAACTTCGAGAGAAAGTATTTATGTATCCACTTAGACCATAATGCCTCTTTATCATTAAATAACCTTCATATCCTTTTCTTTTTCTTACAATAGAACGAATTGCATGACCTGAATGGGTGTTATCCCAAGTCCCCATTTTGTTTAGGTAAACAAAGTTCCTTCCACTTGATTTTAACAGATTTGGAATTCTCAGCTTTCCCTGACCATAAGAAGTTCTTAATGCATCTTTCAATTTCCTTGATTAGCTTCTTAGGATGGAAGAGATGTGCTCTCTATTGGATATGGATGTTCCTCTGAACTAAAGATATTAACTAAAGCCTACTTGCATTAGATAAAAACCTGTTCTTTTAAGAGTTGATTTTGTTTTTAATAGCTTATAATAAAAGGGATACATTAGATAAATATTATTTTCCTAGTGGATATAGGAACACCTAAATATTTGAAGGGAGTATGATGGATTGCCAAACCAGAGATAGATATGAGAGGGATTATTTCTATTTAGGATTTGTGTAGATCAAGTGATAGGGTTATGCATACCTAAGATATAAATGTAACTGATATTGAGGCACTGTCATTCCAGGGAAGCTAGTGGTCATTTTAGAGAAAATAAAAACAACAAAAAATCCTATAAGTAAGTTTTCATTGGTGTTTTTATATTCAAAAGGTAAGTTTTCATTGGCGTTTTTATATTCAAAGATGCTCATAACTATGTTCAATTATGTGATAAGTGTTAGGGAATAGATAATTATCTAAAAAAGATGACATGCCTCACACTATGTGAATGATTTGATATTTAGGGATCAATTTTAAGTTCATTGGAAAAGAAATAGATCCTAATAACTGCAAAATGCTTTTAAATGAGTAGGCTTTGGCTCTACCAAATAATGATGCAAGGTTTATAGTTGAACTTCTCAAGAATATATTTATTCACCTTGCTACACCTAAAGTAATAATTAGTAATAGGAATTTTTTTTTGTAATGTATAATTTGAAATTATTGAGAAAGTATGGTGTCACATAAAAATTTTCCACCTCCTACCATCCTCAATCTAGTGCCCAAGTAAAAGTATCAAATAGATAACTCAAAAAAAATCTACAAAAGACTATAGAGCATCTTAAAAATGATTGAACAATAAAATTAGTTGATGCTCTATGAGGTTATAGGATTGCGTATAAAAAGAGATTACTTTAATGAGCTTGATGAGTTATAATTGTTTGTATATGAGACGAATATATAAGGAGAAAACTAAGCAATAAAAAGATACCATATCGTGATTAGAGAATTGTCAAAGAGTTATTAGATATTAATCTACACCTCTAGCTTAAGATTGCCCCAATGAATAATAAAATCAAGATGTTCTAGCCCATTTACAATAGTTGAACTATTGCCTCCTAAGGGACTTGAGGTTTCACATATAAATATAAGTAAATTTAGGTTAAAACAATGCTTAGAAGCATTCTTAATTAAGTTAGGGAGAAATTCATTCTTCAAAACCCCTAATAAGAAAGGAATTCCACTAAGACATGTTTGAAGAAGCATTTATTAGGAAGCAACCTAATATTGCTTTCTAAATGATTTTCCTTTATTTATTTATTTTTCTCTTTCATCTACATTTTTTAATGAATTTATTAGATTCTTGATGCTTATTAGGAATATAATTATAAAGCAATCGACATTTATGTAGGGGGTCAAAGAAGTTTCTAGATCTTTAATTTCTTACCTTCTCTACTTAGATTTTGTACTTACAATTTTTTTTATGTGTCTATGAAGGCTATGTACAACTTAAGTATGAAGAGGAATTGTCCTTACCATGAGTCTTAAGAACATTTTTAATAAGCCACATTGTTAACATTCAATCCGATTGCATTCAATTTAGAGAGTTATAATTATGGGAAATTAAACAATGAAGTAAATAATTTGATCCACTATATGTGAGATTTCATTATAATTCAATTATATTAGGGTAACAAACATTACCACTAACAAGTAGATTAGTTTAAACTTGACCGAACACTTTTAAGAAAGATGTTTAGATTGAAATATTTGTTGAGAATATAATTTTAACATTTTTTACTTTTAAGTTCATTTTTATGATCGTTTGATTTGCCTCTATTAATTACAAATTCAATAAAAATGATAAAATAACAAAAAGTGAACTAAGGTGATCATTAGATAAATCCTACTATGATACTTTTAACCTAAAAAAAGTCAAAGTTGCGAGTGGTGCTAATAACCAATTGAAACTATGACTTGATTGAGTAACCGAAGGTATTCATGATAAGGTGTTTAACCTTATTTCAAAAGGTTAAGATGATATTTCAGTCAAGAAAGTAGTGTTTTAATTTTAATTGCATTAGTTTTTTAGAATGGTTTATTAAATATTTGCTAAGCTAAACTTTTTACTCTTATGTTTATTTTATACATAAGGTATGCTGTCTTAGTTTAAGTTGAATTCAAAAGTTTTTCAGGTTAGGTTAGGTAAAAATTAAATGTATATGTCTCGAGATTTTTTCAAGAAATTAAATGAATTGAATAGATATCAAAATGTCATATAGATGGTACCAAACAATCAAAGAATATTTACTCTTACCATTAGTACACAATCGTTACTCTCAGAGAATATCCATATTGAACTTACTAATCTACTCTCCCATAATGATAAAGCATCATAGTGTGCATTCTTTTTTAGTAAATGATCTCTTAGTAAAGTGTATCTTATTGTTTGGCATGATGCTGAAACATCCACAGGTTCCTTTCCTTCCAAATTTGATATACTATCCACCCTCACTTTTATACAAAGTCATACATATCTAATACATTTGTTAGATAGAATAGGTTTATACATAAGTAAACCTTCCAAGATAGTTATTGTAATAATAGTAATTTAATTGCTTTTGTTCAAACAGATAATAACAATGATTATATTAATGATAGAAACTCCTTAATTTAACAAAATGATAAGTTGTGGAAGTGGTAGTATCATCTAATTCTCTCTCCTTAATATTTTTACATAAAGACTTCAATTGCACCTTACTAACTCAAGAGTGGAGGGGAAAAGAGTAGAATTAAGCAAAAAAAATTCTTTTTAAAGAAGTTTTGAGTCAATTTAAGGGACCTTATCTCAGGTACACAAAAAGATCTTTTTATGTGGAGCAATAAACAAAGCAAGAAGTGGTTTATTAAGATGGTGAACGCCAGTTGGGTATCAAAATTTTCTTATATTTATGTCAACTTTAACAATATTCTTATTGAGATCATACTTTAGTTAAGATACAAATTAGAGAACGCATAATTAAAAGAAATTCCATTTTAAATTTATTAATTTTTTATTAATACCCCAAACTTTGATTAAGTGGTTCTAAGGGGAATAAATTTTTTAGATTATGGCTTTAAAGCCTTTAAATTCATTAAAAAATAGGAAAATTAAAGAGGTTAAAATTCTCAATAGAGAAAAATACAATAACATTGATCTTTTGAAGAAATTCAAACTTCTCAATTTCAACTATATTTAGGATCAGTTAAGGTTAAACCCAATGGATGAATTGGTTAAGCAATATGAGAGACAAGTTTTCAAAAAAAGTACGTTGATGCTCTGGGAGTCTACCACTCTATTAAAACAAAAGTCTAGGAATAATTAGCTAAGAGATAGATATAGGAATACAAAGTATTTTCATAATGCTGTAATTGTAAGAAGGAATCTCAACATGATGGTCTCTTTATAAAAACTAGAGGGATTCTTAGCATCAAACTATTAAGAGATGAAAACTTTTACATTGAACTTGAATATTGTTGATAAAATTTCTTTTTCCTTGTAAGGCAAAGATATTTATTCCCTAGGTCATTACTAGTAAGCTAGTTGACTATTTAGCCATACCTTTTTCAAGTTTGGATATCAAGGAGGCTTTGTTTAGTTTATGACCCAATAAAGCTCTAGGCCTGCACAAATTCAATACTTATTTCTGTTATAAAATTTAGTTTCATAAAGGTACCTCTATCATTAATTCAACTCATAAATTCTTTTCCCATAGGAAGCTCATATCTAAGATCAATAATACTTGTATCTTCGTAATCTCAAAGACTCTAAATCTTTAAAGTTTGTTTTATTATATGTTAATAACTTGTTTTAACGTAATATATAAAAACAATCTCAAAGCTTCTTATTGCTCACCTCAAACCAATCCTTTGCTATGTCATTACCCCTTTCTAAAGCACATTTGTATACGACATAATTATTGGGGATAATATACTTATTCCATAGGAATCTTTAATAATTATCATAGGAAAAAAGGAGAAAAGGAGTTTTTTTATTTAAAATAGATTTTAATAAATATTTTGACTATATGAATTAAAACTTCTTATTCCGCATCATAGGGGTTTAAAAGTTTCTAACTTAATTCTTAAGGTAGCTAATTCATTATGTAACCACTTCTTTATATAGTGTCCTTATCAATGGGATATTAACTCAATCATTCAAAGGGATTAAATAAATTAGGAAAGGGGCCTTTTAACTTATCTACTTATCCTATGCATTGAAACCTTAACCAGAATTATTGCTTTCAACATTAAAAAGGGGAGCAAATTTAAGTTTCATAAATGAGATAAATTAAGGATTTTTAATTTGTTATTTGTAGATGATTTAATTATTCTATATGGAGTTAATTTTGAATCAATCAAGGTGCTCTGTAAACCTTTGCAAGAATTTAGGAACATATTTATATGTCAATTTCTTTATTTCCCCATGTTATAATAGATTTGTAGGGAAAATTGGTATCATCACTTATTTCAAATAAGAAGAGCTAACTTTCAAGTACTTGGAATTCTAATAACCATAAAGAAGTTGACTTTTATGACATGCTAGCCTCTAATAAACATCATATAGAGAAGATTGGGTAGTTAGTGTAATATGTATCTATCTTATGCTAGTGATTTTGATATATTTTGGAGTTCCCATCTTTCTTTACCCCAACAAACCATTAAAAAAATATTGAAAGAATGCTTAGAAAATATTTATGGGTAGGACAAGACAACAAATTCACTAGTATCAACGTTAAATGGTTTGATCTATATTATCCTAAAAGTCATGTTAATCTAGTCATCATTTTTACAAAAGCAATGGACAAGGTGTTACTATTTAAAAGAATATGGAAATTATAAAGTAATAATGAATCACTTTTGATAAGATGGATTCATGGCCATTTTATTAAAAGACATAGCTTCTTAGAAGTATAATCTAGGTCTAACATCTCTTGGAAACTAAAGTAAATGTTACGATTAAGTGTATATTTCTACAAAGAACTCTAATGGATCATTTAACGATAAAGAAAGCTAGTTTTAGTTTGATAATTAACAAGAATTAGGCCTTTTATATTTGTCTCTTAATTATAGCTCCCTTATAGCTTCCATACTTAATCAAACCAAGTTGAGGCTACTACCAAGGTAATATAATTAGAGTTGGCTAGTTTAAGCATTTAGAAGTTTTTAGCAATAAGGAAGAGCTTACCAATTCGAAATCTCAATATTTAGGCAGAAGATGGATCAAATTAGCTAGGCAGAAGTCAAAGATCTTTATTGATATCTTTTGTGTGGAAATTTTTGTTACCCCACAGTAGAAAGTTACCTAGTATAAACTAGTTTAAAAAGAGTGTAATATCCTCAAAACCTCTTTCATTATTTGGTTGGAAATCTAATAGAGGTTATAAATAAAAGAAAATATTAAATTCAATTTTTCTAAGCCTTCGTGCTCCCTTTGAAGTTAGGAAGAAGAATTTATACACCATTTTTTAAGAACTCTTTCACTTATACATTATTGAAAAACATCTAAGTTCCATGTAACATGAATTATGAATGATATGACATAGTTGAATGGATATGCAAAATTCTG
Source organism: Erythroxylum pedicellare (assembly GCA_027563575.1). Lineage (NCBI taxonomy): Eukaryota > Viridiplantae > Streptophyta > Magnoliopsida > Malpighiales > Erythroxylaceae > Erythroxylum > Erythroxylum pedicellare. Next base: position 22,071,606 of record JAOQMP010000008.1, read on the forward strand.
TGTTTGATAAAAAAGATATTGTTATATTAGATTGGGTTTCAATTATAATATTTGTGTAGTTTGGAAGGAAAGGAATTATAAAGTATTTTAAGGTACAAAGTAGAATGAGCATACATTCTAATAAAGAACCATTACTCAGGTTAAAGAGGAAACTTTTTTCGAAGTTAAGGAAACAAAAACTAATCCCTTTTAGGCACGAAACTAGAACTTGGATTAACTTTTAGAATAAAAATCTAAAAACACGGATGCATCTAATTAGAGCATTTCCACTACTGATTATTCTTTTTGTAACATCCCCTCACCAATAGGAAGGTTATATTGGTAAATTGCCATGTTTAGGAGTGTTTAAACGTGTAGTGACATATGCATGCATTCATATATGCACATGCAT
>JAOQMP010000008.1:22101031-22125457 GCA_027563575.1 Erythroxylum pedicellare
CTCATAAGGGAAAAATAAAACAAGATAAATGCATTTATTCACCAAATATCTTCAACCGAAATTGAGTCATACTTGAGCTGAGATCTTGGGCTTCAAATATCATCAAAGAGTGCAACATAAGCTGAATTTTTCTACTGAAATAACATCAGGAGAATGGACTTAAAAAATCTTGTAAGTCCCAAAGGGTTTGAGCAAAACCTGTAGCTTTAGGCTCAAATTTAGCTCTTCCTCGAGCTCCTCTTCTCCAGCCTCATCACTATCATCACTATCATTTGAACTTGTAGGATCAAAACCCATGTTAAAAATGTCTTTCAAGGCTGCATTTGATGGACATCCATCACTAGCGTTCTAATCTTCACCGATAGGGATGGAGTTCTACCTCTTGTTTTCTGAACAGTATAAAGTTGCATTTAGTTTTAAGTAGAATCAGTTTAGTTTCTTCAATTTTCAAAAAAAGAAAAGCTTGCCAATAACGACTGAAAAAGATATAGTTAAGTAACAATTTGATGTCATATATAAGGTGATTTATACACTTTGCCTTCACGTTAATAAGATTATACTTATCATTGTTAAGACATTAAAATTTAAACGTGCAAATTGTGATCAACTCGTAACGAGGCTAGTAAATTCATTTAGCAGTCTTATTGTCTAATGGACATTTGCGTACCAGTATTTATATAGCTGCTCATGTGTAGTTCGTAACCAAATAAATACATGAATGGGATGGTTATATGTAAAATTTATAATATATCTTTGTTCAGTGAAAATTTAAATATTGGTAGCATTATTCTTTAATAAATCAGATAACAATCTGGTGAAAAATAATATCTATTACAACAAATTAACATGAGAAGCATAGTATTTAAACATATGTAGATTAGTTTCCTTCACGTGATTTTTACTTTTAACATTATAATTAAAAAAGAAAAATTAACAGCTCTTTTTCATTTAAGTGAGAAGTGTCTTTTTCCTTTTAAGAATTGAGTTCAATAACCAATAAGGTGACTCCTTCTCACGTTAATGGTTTAGAGATGAGGGGCCGAATGTAACTCCAAATTTGGCCCGTAAATGCACTGTTTATGCAATAAAATTGAAGTGGGATGTCATTATTTGGAAGCCCTTTTGAGGCGCTCCGGATAGGGGCGGTGATGCTGGACTCGATTGCTGACCGTGCACTCCAATCAATGTGGAATAAAGTGGTTTGAGAGAAGAACAAAGCACCTTTGGTGGACATAGGTGATTTAGTATCTGCAAATCAAAAGTCTGATAATCTATTCTCACTGTCCAAGTTCTTATGTACTTGAGTTTGTTTAAATAGTCAAACGCGCAAATACGGAAAATTATTTACCTGTGATTTACAATTGAAAGAACCGTAGACGTAAATTAGACTTCAGTTCAGCTAATATGCTCCAGAATTTTGCAAAAATATTTGTTAAAAAGTTGGAAGCTATTTGCTGACAATATCTGATATGTGAGTCAATAATTATCCTATATTTGTGCATAAATGTTCTCCAAGTCACTATGGAATTATCTATTGTCAAGACAGCTAGCTGTAAGCTCATTCTATTCCTTTCTCCATTTACATATGCTAATCGTTCCCTGATCAATCTTGACTTATGGGCTTTGATTTGGTATGTAAATGCTTTTTTGTTTTCACTTTCTGAGTGTTTGGTAGCTTTTGGGCTGTTTAGACGTTATATTTCTATTAAAAAATTAATGAACTATGAGTGCGAACAGAATAAATCCTTCCCCCCTCGGTTCTTTTCTTATTTCCTCTTTTGTTGCAGACCATGTAATAAATTTTTATGACTTATGTGCACAAGTATACAGATTGTCTATTCTCAGCTACTAGCAAAGAGTTTCTTCGTGTCTTCTTACAAAATCCCAATATTCACCACGTGACCCTCAAATGCCCATATATATGTATATATGTCATGTCTTCATACAAAATCCCAATATTCACCACTTGACCCTCAAATGCCCACATGTATTGCATCCATCTCATGCGCATGCAAAGACTAGATTTCAAAAACAGAAGATGGAGACTACAGTACGATCCACCCCCGCCATCTTTCTCCGTATCAAACTCCACTAATTGTGTTAAGTGGGTTGTCGGTGGCTTGGTGCTTTACGAAATGGATGGCACGTGTAGTCTATTATTACTGCATTAAAATGTAAAAAAAGACCAAAAGTTGTCTTGAATCGAAGAAACATTCATAAAAAATGTTTTTTAGAAGATCTACATGTAAATTGGAAAAGCACAAAGTAATTCTGAAGACATCAATACATTCTGCCCCAAAAAGAATCAAACCCCGATTTTTACAACACAAAAGAATGAACTTTTAGAATATGAACATGAATTAAACAAATGCCTTTTGCATGGTCTCCGAGGGCTATAATTGATATGTTTAGGCTTTTCAGATTAAACACTTCAATATGTCATATCTTTGCCAGCAAAATGTAACTGGTTTGTCCCATATATTGTCAGGTCAGTTTCATTAATATGTTTAAATGTATACTGTATACAGAGATTGTTCTTTCGCGGTGGAATCTTCCATGTAAGGCTGCCATGATTCGTGGTTGAGCAAAAGAGAATCATTGTTGTTGTAAATACTGTCATGACCAGCAAGGAAGATGGAAAAGAAAAATAAAGCGAAAAGAAGGCTAAAGTTTTGACATGTGAGGACAGGAGCATAAGCTGCAAAAATGCAAATATTTCACTGCCTCACGAAATCTTTTTCCCTATAAGCAGCTTTTATGATTGTAAGTATGCATTTGTGAAGTAGTTCTTGGTCTTCACAGCCTTAGGACAAACGATGTCATCAAACCATCAGGATTCGTACATTGGTCCCTCTGTCTCTGTCTGCAGGACAAGTGATCCTATTGGTTAGCACTTTGACCTCACTTCTGTGATCAGGACAATTCACTTCTTAGCTACCTTGGTCTTTTAATCGATTTGTTCACTAAAATCTTTTACTCCAAAGTACCGGGCAAAACTGATGCTGGGCTTTGGAATAAAGTGTCGTTGACCCTTGGTAAACTGAAATCCAAATATGTTTCAAGTTAAACAGGCAAAAGTGCCATCGACCTTTTCTAAATCAACTCTGTGTTTGGGTTATAAAAAAAAAAAAAACAAGAAAATGAGAATTTGAAGTTCAACAAGTGCCAACATATCTTTTCCGCTTCTATTTCTATATACTTCCATTTTTGTACATCTTGGGTGAATATATCAAGGCTGAAGACAATGTTTCAGATAAAATTTAAATCAAATTCTAATATCTTATAACGTATACAAAGATCTTAACATTTCTAAAAATGTTTTAAGATAGTTATGCAGTTGCACCTCCTTTTACCCGGGTATCACGCATCTTCCTCTTTGGGTATCGTGTAGCTCCTCTTGCTTTATCTGAAGAGCTCATCTTCTTCTCTAGGGCATCATGCCTATTCTTGTATGATTATTGCGTCACTTCTTTTGTTTCTGGCGAATAAGGTTTCCCTCTCTAGCTTTCCTTTTTCTTGGTATAAAATTAATTGATTTTTTTAATGCTTCTACTGGCTACTTTGATTTGGTTTTTTGTAGTTTGAGTAATATAATTGCTATCACTCTTGGATTATGAGGTTGTTAATTTATTATCCGCTCGTTGATGTTCTAATGTTCTGACTAGTGGGATCCTTGGAAATGAGATTGGCATTGACAATTGTATAAGATTGGCGAAAGTTAAGAGATGAATATGGCTTTTGATGAGCTGTAGACCCAGCTAAAATCTAAGTTATAACAAAGCCTAATAAATAGAAGAAAAGAGTCAATAAGATTAATGATAATCTAACAAGGAAGCAATTAATGATATTAATAATTTGGATTTGAACCAAGGCTTATTATGTATACCTTTCCATTACCCTCATCTTTTTGTTGTTCAAGAATAAACTTTGAGGATAAATTGTTATCAAAACGGATTTCTAACCAAAGCTGGATCTCTTTTCCTTTGTATGTGGGCTATACCCTTGCACTCTATTCTTGCAACCTGTGTCACCAAATTTAATTTCTTTAAGTGTTACATCTTGATGCTTTGTCTAATGAATGGTCAATATACAACATTCAAGCTTATAGCCTAAGTTAAAATATGGATGATACCTCTTCATCTGCAAACACCTTTAATCAAAATGCACAAAATGTTATTTATTACTATGACTTAAATGCTTAATTAAGGACCTTATAGAGTGACCATAACCCAATAGGAGATTTTGGAGTTGCCTAAATTATCCAATTGGGCAATTTTTTAGTGATTAAAATTTTATACATGAATTAAACTAATTTATATCGTCAATTAAATTGGTGCATTTATTTGAAAGATAATAAATGTGATTTTTTTAGATGGTATAATGACAAGTTTTTGTAAAAGACTATTAACATAATTAAAGAACTAAGAAAAGAGATAGATATTTTCCAAATTGAACTATAAAAAGACATTTCCTAAAGCATGTAAATATATATTAGCACTTGTTGCATCAAACATAAGAAAGTATTTGAGATGTGAGAGAAACTCTAACGTCTCTCTAACATCTTGTCCTCACATCTAACTCTAACCCTATATTTGAATCATTCAGCTTTCTTTTCTCCCATCTTCCATTCGGGTAACCTTGGCCATCGTTTTTCTCTTGTTTTCCAGCATTATTCTTCCTTTAATGACCTGCAAAACAAAACATTACTAGATTAAATTGGTTTCCAAATCTAAAATGGAGACTGATTTCCCACCACTACCCTCTACCATTCTACCAGCCACTTCCCCGAATATTCATTCTACTCCCTCATCCCTTACTTAACCTTTTGCAGCCCACTCCTCTTCTCTATCCCTCTCAACAACTATTCCTCCCTCAACCTTTACATTCCTCCTAAATCTTTTGCTCTATCTATCAGTGAATTTCAACATTTTAAAGGGGCTAGAAAGACCTAGAAATAGGTTGTGAGTGACAATTCGGACACTTTCTTAATTTACAGTCCACTTATTGAGATTAAAGGAAAGCTAATGGTGGCTCCTAGGATAGACATTCTATAGGAAGGTGCTAAGACATAGGAAGCTACTTTTATTGATTTTTTAATGGAAAAAAAGGGCTGCTTTTCCGATGATACAAGCATGGACCCAAAGAAACTGGAAAGGGAGAGGTCTAATGGAAGTTATGCTAAACGAGGAGGATAACTTAATATTTACCTTCTGCTCAAAATCGGAAGCTTAAAAGGTAATTGAAGAAGGCCCTTGACACATCTCTCAACTTCATTTATTTCTTCAAAATTGGCAACCGGACATGGAATTAGAAAAAATTAGATTGAAAATCATTCCTCTATGGGTAAATATCCACAATAATCCTTTGGAATATTGGACAACTAAGGGTTTGAGTATGCTAGCTAGTTACTTGGGAAAACCAATTTGTATGGATAAACACGCTGCGCTGAGGAAAAGGGTTGGATTTACATAGCTATATGTGAGTATGAATATTTCTAAGGAAATGAAATACAACATCCCTATCCTAAGGTTGGAAAATGAACATTCTCTCGGAGAGGTCAAAGTTATGGTTACATACCAATAGAAACCTTCTCTAAAAGCACAAGGTAAATAATTGAAATCTACGGGGAGAGTTTTCATTAGAGGAGACTATTGGGAGGGGATGGATATGGAAAAGATTAATTCAGAAGACAACAAAGACTGGGAGGAAGCAAAAGAAGTACTAGATAATCATGAAACGGTTTAGGTTGATAAGGATTCACCTAAAAATGAGGTGAGTATTCAAGAGGAAAATAGTCCATATTCAATTCAACAGAGAGGAGTTCTTCAAAATTCAACGGGTGACTTAAATAAATCACTAAGGAGTAAGGGGGAGAATGAAATGGAAATTAGTGAAATTAATCCAAGTGGGAGAGTCCATGATATCCAACAGAATGGGCCAACCATCATAAGGTTGAACTATAGAGTGGAGTTACTCAAGAGGAATAATTCGAATAGGTTATCTCTTGGAAAAGCAACAGGAGCAGTAGGAATGACTTCAAAGGAAAAAATAATCTCTTATGACCTTGATTGTTTGGAATATAAGAGGAATAAACAACCCTTCTAAGCTTAATGCGGTAAGGGATTTTGTTCAAAAGGAAAAGCCTTTGTTATTTTTTCTATTGGAAACTAAATTAGAGAAGCAAATCTAAATAAACTAAATTGTTTGGGTAGTAAATGGCAGTTTCTAACAAACCACTAATGTCATGCCTATGGAAGGATTATTATTTTTTATGATGGTGATCTCTTTGAAGTGAAGGTTCTGGAAACCAGTCAGCAATTTATCTACACAAAACTTAACTTGAAAATGGAAAATTCTTATGCTTTAACTACTTTTGTCTATGATTGTAACATATTTTTTCAAAAAACTGAGCTTTGGACTTCTCTTCGAAGACTCAAGGCATCAGTTAGTATTCCATGGTTAGTTAGTGGTTAGTATTCCATGGTTAGTTAGTGGAGACTTTAACACCACTCTTTTGAGATTAAAGGTGGAAGGAAATTGTAACCTACTCAACTACACTTCTGATAAGTTCAACTATATGCAGGAGGTGGAACTAACATATTTAAAAGATGAAGGTCATAGGTTTACTTGGTTTAACAATCAAAGCTCTAATTAGCACATCACGAAAAGGCTAGATAGGGCAATGGTTAATGTGGAATTGTTAAATACTTTTTAGGAAGCTTAGCTAATTTCCTATACCTAAGAATTTATGATCATACCCCTATAAAGGTTGATAACTTGTTTATAAGTACCAGAATCCATCATCCTTTCATATTCAACAATTTTCTAGTTAATATGGAGGGCTTTCAAGAAGCAATTATGAAGGGTTTAGAGTATGAGATCTATGGTTTTGGGCAGTACATTTGTTTGCAAAAGCTCAAGGCTATTAAACAAGAATTGAAGATGCTAAATTTAAAAAGAGGTCAGAACTCCTCAAAGGAGATAGAAACAACAAGAAACAAGCTTTCAGTAATTCAAAAATCTTTGGCAGCTAACCACACGAATTATACTCTAGCTATATTTGAAAAGGAAGCCCTTAAGACCTATTTGCAAATGGTGGATAATCAATGTTCATTATTGAAGCAAAGAGTTAGAATTAATTGAACTATGGACGGGGATAGATGCACTAAGTTCTTTTCAATTCAGTGTCAGCTCGAAGGAATGTAAACAAAATCACTTCCATAAAAACCGAAGCTAGTGAGATTGTATTTGGACAAGATGGAATTACAAAGGAAGCCACAGAATTTTATAAAAATCTCCTAGGTTTAAAAGTTTCCTCAGCAGTAATTAGAGTAGACCTTAGGCATTTTGTTACAACTAAGATTCTTGAACTTAAGGCTTCTTTGTTATTTAGACCAGCTACATATCAAGAAATAGAGAAGGTGGTTTTTAATATGAATAGCTCTAAGGCTTCAGGACTAGATGGATTGAATGGGGTTTTCTATCAAAAAACTTAGAGTAGTTTGGGGGGTTAGTTAAAGAGGTTGTGTATGAATTTTTCCAAAATGGTGTCTTGCTTAAGCAGATTAACAAGAGCTTTCTTTATTTGGTCCCTAAGAATTCCAACCCATCCATATGGAGTGATTTCAAACCTATATCATGTACTAATTTCCTCTATAAGATCATCGCCAAGATTTTGGAAAATACGCTGAACAATAAATTGGCTATTGCCCCCTTTTTTTATAGTAATGACTCGTTTAGGAATCACCAATTCATGGGGCTGTTGGAGGTTCTACACTTACTAATCAATAAGAACCAAGGTGCTTTTATTAGTAGCAAGGATATTGGGAATAATATTCTTTTAGTGCAAGATTTTTTGAAAGTGTACAATCGCAGCAAAAGTCGTCAAAAGTATACTATTAAAATGGATTTACAAAAAAGCTTTTGATAGTGTGAATTGGAGATTTCTGTTACAGGCTATGGGGGTTATGAAATTTCCCTATAGGTTTATAAAGTGGATTCAAGAATGCATCACTAGTACCTCCTATGAAATATTGATTAATGGGAACCCCACAGAGTTGTTTAAGGGGAGAAAAAAAAAGGGACTTAGGCAAGGGGATCATCTTTCTCCTTCCCTATTCCTAATTTGCATGGAGATTCTTACCCTAATGTTGAGGCACAATACTTCTAATGACTCCAGATCCGGATACCATTCCAAATGTAAAAAACTTTCTCTAACTAGCTTATGTTTTATAGATGATCTTATTCTTCTAACCAAGGCTAATATTCATTCAGTCAATCTCCCTATTGATGAGTACTCTCAACACTTTTAAGGATTATCAATCTTCATAAAAGTTATTTCATACTCTCCAAAAGTGCTACTCACCTTTCTAATTCCTTGTCATAAGCTACTGGTATGGAAATCAAAGATCCTCCTCTTTTATATTGGGGCATTCCTATCTCATCTAGGAGGCTTAGATAATGTGAATGTATCCTTTTAATAGAAAATATTCAGAAAAGATTAGGGTTATAGACTAATAAAGCCCTGTCCTATGGGGGGAAACTTCAACTTCTAACGTCAGTAATTATGTCAATGCAAACTTATTGGTGTTCCTACTTATTCCTCTCTAGAGGGCCTATTAAAACTATTCAAAAAGCTGATGAAGCAGTTTTTATGAGGAAAAGGAAATGGTGAGAAAGGAATTGCAAAAGTAAGTTTAAAGCATATCTGTCAACCGAAGGAGGCAGGTGGGTTAAGTTTGGAGTCAATTAGTAAGAAAAACAACTTACTTATGACCAAGAGAATTCGGAGAATCTTAAGTGAAAAACAATCATTTTGGATCAAACGGATTCACATCTATACATTAAAAGGTGAGGGTCTTTGGGCTCTAAGAATCAAAGATAGTTACTCTTAGTTCTTCATCGAAATTCTCAAATTGAGGGAAGAAGTTCAATAGTACATAACTTGTCAAATAGGGGCAGGTGAAAGAATTTCTCTATGGTATGATAACTGGACAAGTCAAGGGGCTTTAATTCATAATCAGTTGGCAAGATCTTTAATGGGGAGGTTCCCTAAAAGAGCTAAGCTCCATGAAATAATTAGAAACGACAAATAGATGTTATCCTTAGAACAAATTAGACTTTTTCCCATTCCACAATATAGAAGCCTCGGGGAGAATGATATATATTTATAGGATGGGATTCTTATTTTAGAAATTACTATAAGGGAAGCTAAAAAGCTAAGGGATGGGGCAGTTACAAGTGTAGGATGGCTTTCCTTAATTTGGAGCGAGGTTTTTAGACCAAATGCTAGTTTTCTCCTTTGGCTAGCTATGTTGAACAAGCTTAGCACATTAGATAGGTTGAAATTTATATCCTCTTCTAAAATTTGTATTCTTTGCAACCTAGAGGATAAAATTAGAGATCATCTCTTCTTTGAGTGTGTTTTCACTAAGGAGATTTGGAAAAAAAATCTTTAGTTTATGTGACCCTGGTTTTAATTATTATAGACTCACGGATATCTTACTAGAGACACCTCATCTGCATATCTCTAAATATGATAGGGATATTTTTATGGTCGCTGTAGCTACATCTATTTAAGCAGTTTGGAATGAGAGGAATAATAAGAGGTTTAAAGAGAGATCTAACTCTCTACTCTCTCTTATAGAACTCACTATCGCTAACATTAAGGAACAACTGATTACGAACCAATTGGACCTGCACTGTAGTAAAGGAATGGCTCTTTTTTGGAGAATATAGTCCTCGAAGTATATTCCTAAATCATGATATTCTATAAAGTGTTTCATGCAATCTGGGTTACAGAAAAGAAGAAGCTCTCATGCATAGCTATTTTTGGATTCAAGCAGATTCTTCACCTACTCATGAAAGGAGACTATTGAAAAATAGGAGGATCTGGACTTACCTGTAGGAAACATAATGGATTTGGAGCACCTTCCTCAGATCTGCTTCCTCTCCAATCGAGTCTTGTATGAAGGTTCACTATTATCCCCTCTTGTTCCCTGATATTAACATATAGTTTGTTATTTTGTGGAGATTCATATAATCATTAAAGCTAAAGTTATTTCGAGTTGAGTATGCATACTTGAGTTAAGATATCCTTCATACGGAGAAACGAGTAGTAGAAACCACCGCAGAGCCGCACCTTTAGAGCATCTTCTTCCTTCCCAAATCAAGTAATTGTCTGAAGCTTCGAGAAAGAAGAGAGTCATTATACCCTAATTGCTAAACATCATCGCACATACTCCCTTTTAGTTTTTTGAATGTCGCCATTTTTGTCTCAATTGTGTGTTCAGTGTTCCTAGTTGTTTTATCTCATGTGGTAGAGGCCCTCTCTAAAGATGTACATTGCTATTTTCTTTAATGAATTTTTTTAAATTCTAAAAAAATAATAATAAAAGATGTGCCTCGTTGAAGAGCATCACAAACATTCAATAACCATTAATTCATAAAACTCATTACATATCCATATTTATAAAAGTCATTCCATAACCATAAAACTCATTTCAAACACATTTTATCTCCATAAAACTCATTGCATAACCATATCTATAAAATTCATTCCATAGCTATGAATTTCATTCTATATCTATAAAACTTATCTCATATCCATATCCATAAATTTCACTCAACAACCATAATACTCATTCCATAACTGTAATATTAATTTATAACCGTAAAGCCAATCCATAGCCATAGAGGATAAAGATTATAGTGTAATCATAAGTTAGTTATTTATAAGTATGTTTCAAGTTCCTTACATTATCAACAGAACACAAAATATGGAATTGCTTGGTTAATCTATAAGTAAGTTTATAATACATAATCATGGATTACTTGGTTTATCTAAGCTTATCTTTGAAAGTTGTTCTTATGATAATTAAGTAACTTTTCTTTTAGGATGCCCTTCTCTTAATTGCCTGAGTTTATAATTGTATGGATGTTATGCTTAGTTTTTTTTAAAATCTTTGACCCTTTAGCTAGAATGCCAACGTGAAATTCCTTGGATAAACATCTCCAAATTCCTTTTGATGGAGTGTGTGTAGCTAATACGCTCACTTATTACCTGGAAATTAAATCAAAAAATAATACATTGTCAATATATTTATTTTCATGAGATAAAGTAAATATTGATTATAATTACCTATAAGGCTCTATTATATGATGTTATTATTAAAGTGCCTTCATCACCTAACTATTGTGCATATAACAACAATCAATGTAAATGTTAAAAGTCCACAGTTAAATAAGCAATCAATTTTAAAACTTATATTGGTTGGATCTTTTCTACCAATAGCTACTACGACTTGCATATATCTTCTGCTATTATGCCTAGAGTTCCCACATTTTCTATACTTTTGTGTTGGACCCTTTCGGGACATCTTATCTGGGTTCTTCAATTTCTTTAGTTCATTCTTGTTATTTCTTCTTTTAGTAACTAATTAACAAATACTTCATCCTTTGACTTGAAATGATGAATGACACTTATAACATGCTTACATAGGTAAAAATAAAGTTCATATGCTCTTTAACTACAAGTTTGGTCTTTACCAAGTCTTACTGTGTCCTTTCCATCTCCTCTTGACACCTCATAATCTTCATTCACCAATCTCCATTATAACGCCTCTTTCTTATCTTTCTCTTCCAAATTCTTTACCACAATAGGTGTTATTTATATCTTCCAACTTTGAATATATTCCCTTATATCTACATATCTCCTCATGACTAGAATCCTTATGGATTCGAGTATATTGATGACTAGTATATCCTTTTTTGGTAATATATATGCATTAAAAGTCTTACTTATATTGTTGTTTACAACAGGGCACTTAGATTCAAATGATTGACAATTTCTTGCTTAACATTCTTGATGATACTCAAGAAATGTTGCAACATATCCTAGTTTGGTTTTGTCTATTTATTGCAAGTGCTAATTGAAATCTTCAATATAAGTTAAGCATGCAATTGCTTCAAGTCTTTACTACTTTATACACCATGCCAATTATGGTAAATGTTTTTAGCATACAGCCTATGAGTGATATTTAGCACTATAGTTTCAACAGTCTTAATGAGACCCTGAAAGGCTAAAAAAAAAAAAAATCCAACAACAACATGCCATAAAATCAAGAAAAAACAATTTAACAATCCATACAATTTAGAAGTTAAAACTAACCTTTTGCTTATTTAAAACAAATGCCATCCCACCGCCATCACTCAATTGTAGCTGCTAATAGAGTCATAAGTCAACTATAAGTTCTTGTGTTTTCTAACTCTAAAATATCTCATTCCATTAGGTACATCTTACTAGCTCTATCTCTCCTAATGGCATTAAAGAGTTTCCCCTGAAACTTAGTCTTTAAAAAGCATCCATACATACCTAGTATTAGTCTCAAATGTCTATATACCCTTTTCATGCATAAAAACATGTATACAATTTTATAATTTGAGTATCAATGACTTTTCATTTCTTAACAAATGAAGCTCTAAGGTTGAGCTAAGGTCTTTATATTTTTAACTCATGCCCATATTTTGCCACGTTGAGCATTCATTCATAATCGTTATAGCTGTATCTTTTCTTAATTTCCTTTTCAAAACTCTACGTATACTTAAATTAACAAAAATTTTAAATTCTCCATGCATTCCTTAACCATTTTAGTAATTATAATGCTTAGCTTCTCTAAAATTATATCCCTAAAATGCCTCATAAGAAATTTTTTTGAGACCAATTTTGACTTGTTTGTAGTGAAGAAACTATGTTGGGGCTTATATGTTTCAATCTCGAAGCACGTATCATTGTTGTTATATAATGTAAACAACTTCCATTTTCGACCCTTTATACACTTAACGTTAATCCTTATTGACTCATTTCTTTGGCATTGTTTGAATCTAGTAGCTATATATATTCATCAACAAAATCTTTGAATTCCTTTACATTACCAAACCCTATACCTAAAGTCCAGGTACATTTTCTAATATCTGCTTCATGCATAATACTCCTAAATGGTCTACTTAGCGACTCATCAGATTCTTCACCATTACAATAGTCATCACTATCTAAAAAAATATTATAATTTGATGAATCTATTTTTACTAAATGATGTCTATCTTGTTAGACATATTGAAAATTCCATAATATTCAAGTTGGGGATTTTTGTTCAATAGCTTCATTTTCAATTTCTTCAACATTACTAGTTTCTTGTCCATCTTGATTATCTCCTTTGTCTATAAATACACCATCATTAAGTATTCTCACCTTTATTATATGCCTTATCACTCCTATACCTATGACCTATATTTAGGTCATCAATAACTACATCATCTCCACATGCATCTTCTAACCTGTGACCAATATTTGGGTCATCACATCACTTATCACTCACATTTTTTTTCATAGGCAATTAGCAATATCTTAGGAGCTAAGTTAGGTTCATCTAACTTATGTATCACATACTTGACTACCATCACTTATATCTTCACCAAATTCGTAAGCCTTATAAAACTATCATTTGATTCAATAAGTCTTAATGATACTGAAATTAAATCTTAAGCTCAATAATATGCTCTATCAACTTGGTCATACCATAGTTTCACGCCCATCTCAAATATATGTCTATAATGTATAAAAACTTCTTCTAACTTATCAAATATAATCATTGACCCTCCTGCATAGCTTAATTCATGATCAAATTTAAACCCCCACTATAAAATAGTCTTATTCTTCCATACTCAATAATTATGGTCCCTAAAACAAACAAATACAATATAACATATACATTAATTAAAAATATATGAAGTAACTAATGTAATCAATAATGATTTACCTAAAGAACATTTCAACTTTTTTTATAATGAACAACAAAATAATGACATAAAATGAAATATTTAACAACTAAAATTTAATCTAAGAATGATACTGGTTAGATTTTTAATTAGAATTAATTTCAAATTTTAGAGCAGAAAAATAAAAATTGCATTAGGGGTAAATAACAAAATTGGATTTATTAATAGAAAAATTGCAAAGCCAGTAGAAATTTCAAATGAATCATAAAGTCGATAGACATTTAAGTCGTACCAAATATTAACATTGTTTAATACTATATTAAACATGCATAATTATTAATTTCATTCATATTCTAATTCTCACTTTCCATTTTCATTCCTATTTTTTTTATTCCAATTCCTTCATTACTTGTTACTAAACAAAATCCAATAGTTATGTCAATTGAAGAGCTATTTTAAATATTTTTGAAAAATTTAAGGTCTTTTTTATACAATGTAAATCATTATAGTATAACTTAAAATTTGACTTAAATTGTCAGGAGAAAATGTAGGTTGAATGTAATAACTCATAATTAGGATATGGAAACTGTATAAAAAGAGAGTAGAATGCAATAGAACAGACGCTTTCTGCAACAAAGAACACCATCTATTTCACTCTTTATTCTTTTTTTATTTGATTGTTTTACATATATTCAAAGACATAATATATTGAAAAAATCTCTCATAACATTATAAGATGCATTTATTGAAATCGATAAATATCCTTTGCTAATACATATTTGTCTACTCTTGTACATTTCATTCTAAATTAATGTTTCTTAAGAAAATAGTACCTGATTCATTCAATTAAATACTAATCAATTTCATTTTTACTTTATTATTTTAAAAATAAAATTCATTTTATTATAACTTTTTAGATTTTTTATTCACATCGATCATGCAACTCTTTTTCATTTGTTTTCCATTTTTTAAGAATATTCAAAACAGATTAAAATTTCATTTTTATAGTTTAAGGTCAAATTATTGAATTCCCTCACCCGGTTAAACAATTCTTCAAAAAGTTCTCACATCGACAAAAGCTTACTCGATGTTTTCTCTATAGACAACACGGATACTTTGCAAATAAATGTCCTTAATACTTAGCCTCCTTTTTCTACACCTAATTAAATAGCTTCTCTAGTCTAAATTGGTCCATTTCTTTTTTTTTAAACTGAAGCCATTAATTATTTTAATAATCTAAGTTTAATTCAAAGCAGAAAAGTTTAGTTTGAAGTTACATTAATTTAAAAGTTTAAATTGAATTCTTTTTCTTATCTAAACAAAGTGTTAAAAAATGTGAAGATAAAAAAATTTAAATTAAATACAATAATTAATATAATATTGGTGAAACAGTTTAAGTGGCTTAAAAATAAAATAACTTTTGGGATTGGAAGTATATATGGTTTTAATTAATATATTTGAATAATTCTAAAATTACAATATGCAATTTTAAGTGAATCTATATATTATTTGAACGTGTCATTTAATTGGAATTGTGTTAAAAAGTTACTTAGACTATGGACCTATTAAATTCAAATTGATCAAAGGGATAAATGATGCATTTGCGCTAAAAATTAGGTATTAAACTATTAATCGTCTCAAATATGCCATCCAGCTAAAAAGAAGGGAAAGTTGGGTGGGATATCGCCAATTTGGTAAAAAACACACATCATTGGTCAACATTAAAGCAATTCTAGTTTAGGCAATGCGTGCGAGATGCTAGTACTATTACTATCACCATCACTCCCCCGTAATCATTAGAATTGAAAGTCTAAAGTCATAAAGACTCTTCGTCTCGGGAATCGCACAAGGCAGTGTGATGCTTTTATCTTAGGAATGTTACAAACTTGCTTGGACCACGAGTCTAAATCATGAGCGATAAAAGTAGCAGCAATGATGTTCACGTTGAACCAAGCAGAAAAAGGAAAAGATCCAAGATAATGGAATCAGTCACTTTATAAGTTGGCCCGTATAAGATGCACGTTATATGAATACAATTTATCAAAAAAGTTGATAATTGATTTATAATGACATCTAGTCTATCTACAGATATTGAAGTTTTACACTCGAGTAGTAGTATGTCAAAACATATACAGATTTTTAAATTTTACACTCGAGTAGTAGTATGTCAAAGCATATCCATCAAGCAAAACATTTCTAGTAATAATCGTCTCCAAAACTAACACCTTCATCATAACAGAAAATGAAACCCAAATAAAAGTGAGAAAAAAGAAGCAAAAAAGATTTAGGAACTTGAACAAAAATTAATCAACCTAAGAAGGCGAAGAGCAGTTTAGGGCTGAAACACAAGAAGTGGCCTTGAAAGCAGTGTGTAGGGTGGTGTAAACGTGGCTAGCCCCTGGACGTGCGGTGGGGTCAGTTGCAGTGCAATAGAGAGCCAAATTCATGGCTTCCACAATGTGATTTTGCTGAAGAGATGATGATGGGTGTGATCTGATTCCTGGATCCACCCACAAGTCCAGATGACAATCGGAGTAGCAGTATCTAGCCCACTCAACAATGTTCTCCTGCGCACCAAATTCAGGATCGTCCGGGCTCTTGCCCGTTAATAATTGAATGAGGATGAGTCCAAATCCATACATGTCGCTCTTTTCTGTTATCTCTTTGGTTTTTCTAGTTTCTGCATTTCACAAATCAATGACACACGTGCATGTCACCTAAGTTACCACATGTTAATCGGCCAAACGATCATGCTCCAATCTAATGCAGGGTTTTAATTAAGTAATTTAAGAAAGATAACTTTTTAATATATATATAGACAAGAACCTTTCGTATTTGAATTACCGAGGGTAAAATACCTGGCGCAGCATAGGCTGAAGAGATCAAATACTTGGGGACGGTCGGAAGCAGTTCATGAGGAAGGTTCACCATCAGTCGAGGTTCCTCGTTTCCGTCGATCGTTACATTCTCCGGTGACATGTTACCGACAGTAACACTCGGAAAACAGTAGCAATGTAAGTATCGGAGAGCTCTTGCAATCCCAGCTGCTATCTTTCTCCGCCGTTCCCAACTTAAATTTCTAAGTACTTCATTCAAGTTTTTGCTGCCGTCTATGTACTCGTAAACCAGATAAGCTACCTTATCGGAACGACATACTCCAGTCAGCTTGACTATATTTGGATGCTGCAGCATACCAAACTCTGAGATTTCAGCCCAAACGCTAGGTGGAATTGAGTGCACAACCCTTATTTCCTTTACCACGAACTGCATGTTACTCATGATGGCAAGCCCCTTGTATAAAATCCCTTCCTTGCCGCTAGAAATGACATTTTCTTGTTTGGTGGACGAGAAAATATCATCTATTGTCATGGATTGTGAAACTTTTTTATGGAAAAACTGCAACTCCCAAACTCCATCTTCATTCTCAACTTTTTTTAGCTCCATATGCTTTCTTCTCCGAAGGAAAATAATGCTAAAAGCAGTAATAGCTAGTAAAATAAATCCTGCAAGAACATAAACAACAACTAACCACCACGTTAAGCTCCTTGCCCTTCTGCATGGAGCTAAACCACTAGTAGCGTCACCACCGCATAAGTCGTTGCCAGCAACTGCACTCGCATTTATAGCTAAAAAAGCTCCTGTTGACGGTAGACTACCGTGGAAATGATTGTGAGAGATGTTCACTTCAACAAGCGATTCCACTGTTCCCAAATTCCTGGGCACTTCGCCTGATAATTGATTCTGTGACACATCCAGCTGACTCAGAACCGGTATGTTAGAAAATCCGGTAGGGAGTTGACCACTGAGGTGATTGTGGCTAAGATCTAGACTAACAAGCTTATTGCATGAACATAAATTTTCTGGGATATTACCAGAGAGCTTGTTTTCATTTAGCTTCAATTGCATCAGCTCAAGTAAGTTCCCAAAACTGTGTGGAATGGGACCTGAAAATCCATTGTGAGACAAATCCAAGTTCTCTAGCTTGTTGCTGCCAAATGAATTCGGTAAGTGCCCAGAAAATCTGTTCCGAGCCAAATTCAACATTTTAAGAGAATACATCTCCCATTTTCTCCCGTCAATCCTCCCTGAAAGATGATTGCTTGAGATATCCAAGAAGTACACAAGCGACAGCTTAGTGAATTCCGATGGTACCTCACCGGATAGCCCGTTGTCTTGCAGACGTACTCTCTGTAAACTTCTGCAAGCACCCAAACTCTTAGGAATTTCACCTTCAAGTGAATTCGAGAACAAAATGAGTTTAAATAGATAGCCAGAATTGCATAGGCCTCCAGGTATTTTTCCAGTGAGAGAATTGGTGGAAAGGTCTAGTACGGTGAGGTTGTTTAGTTTCCCAAGATCTTTAGGTATCTCACCGGACAATTTATTAGACCAAAGCTGAAGGACTTGAAGACGGGGTAAGGAACTTAAAGCTGTAGGGATTTTCCCAGTGAAGTTGTTGGAGAAAAGATGAAGAATCTCCAAGTTTTGCATCTGGATTATAAGTTCTGGAATCTGTCCTGAAAGTGAATTATCACTAAGATCGAGAGAAACCAAGTTTTTGAGGTCAAATATGGATCTTGGAATCAAACCCTTAAGCTTATTTTGATAAAGAAATAGGTATTGAAGATTGGAGAGGTTTCCCAAAGAGGATGGAATTTCTCCTGTGAGATTGTTGTAGACAAGATCAAGATGATTCAGAGATGTTAACTGGCCTATCTCGTTTGGTATCTCCCCAGAAAGATTGTTGTATCCCATATAAATCCACTTCAAGCTCTTAAGTCGGCCTAATTCTGGAGGGATTACGCCAACTAATTGATTTGAGGCCAAAGTTAATACCTGCAAACCTGTGATGTTTGTAATGGAGATTGGAATTCTTCCCACCAGAACATTTCCACCAAGATCAAGAAACTTCAGGCTTGAAAGTGATCCAATTTCCTCTGGAATTTTTCCCGAAAGCATGTTGTTGGAAAGATCGAATATTTCCAGGCTGGTGTTTGGACCAGCTGGTATGGAACCAGTGAGATTGTTATTACTAAGATTGAGGTATCGGAGGGAGGACCTAGAGGCAGAAAACATGTCATGAGGAATCTCGCCGGCGAGTTGATTGCTAGAGAGGTTGATGGTTTCAATAAATGGCAGTTGAAAGATTGAGGAAGAAAGTTTCCCGGAGATGTTTTTGCTGGAAAGATCTACGACATTAACTCGAGAATTGTTGCCGCAACTGATACCTTGCCACTTGCAAAAAGTGAGGGATGGATTCCAGTTGGAGAGATGTTGAAAGGGGTCATTAACTGAGGATTTGAAGGACCAGAGAAGCTCAACTTCGTCTGCATGCAACATGCGGAAGCAAGGGCTCAAGAACATTAACATTAACCAGCACAACGACGGACATGGCTGAGTTTCTTTCATGGCCATCTCTGTCTAGTACTGAAATAACATCTACGTAGCAATAACTTGGCGAGCAAAGAAAATGATAGCAGTAACTTTAGGAGCTCTTTCAGCTAATTAATATGATAAAAGCTATCCCTTTTCCTCACTTCGAACGTGCTGGTATCATTTTAATCCCTCGGATCTGAAGCTGTTAGATGGGCGAGAAAAAGCAGCAATTAGGATAATAAACAATCATGTTAACGAAAGGTGCTAGAATAAAATAATGGAGCATGAACTGACAATGGTCACACTTGAACCGAGCAGCTTGCATATCCTATTCCAATGTTATAATATGCAGAATTATAAACTGACATCATGTAATTATATAAAAACAAGAATTGCATAATTTAATTTGCGCTGCAAAGAAGTCCAAGAACGCACCTAGCTAAAACCCATAGTTTATTTGAGAACTGTGCAATTCAAGGAAGATTTATTGAAAGAGAAGGAATGGCGTGTTGTCCGTAGAGAGAATGATCGGATACACGGCGTATAAATAGATAAGAGGTGAGAGAGACAAGTAGAAAGAGCACTGAAATGAGAGATAATTACAAAAATGCACCTTGACTTTCGTTGAAGGTTTGAACACGAAGGATTGAAAGGGAAGCACAACAGGGACAGATGTTGGAAAAGCGCTTTGATTTTGTCGGACATACCCAAATGGTCTTTTTTGACCGACTCACTCATTTTCATACACGTATATGTATTGACAAGGGTTTCTGTGACCGTTGAAAAGCTTCAAAGTTCTTACGGGGGCATGTGAATATGCCCTTTGTTGTACTTATTTTCAACGTTCTTCAAGGTAACTTGCAGTCCCTTACCATTCTAATTATGGCTTCGGTGGACACTCAATCAACAAAGCCTAATGAAATGTTTGAGACACTCATGCCTGGTAAAAGTAAAACATTAAAATTTTAAATCAATATATTAAGATTAAGTTTCAAATTCTAAATTGTATTATAAAATAACTTTAAAGGCTCTGTGGTCTCATGTGAGGACATTCATTGCATTAGACCTATATTTCATTGATTCAAAGGGGCTGCTAGATTCTCTGGGACAAAGAGCAAGCATGGACAGGATTTGACCAGATCGGTTTACTCATGTAAATAAATATATGTCCGGACGTGTTTCTTCAAGGGTAAATGTGGTGAGGGCAAGTTGGGGAATGCATTTAATTTTACAAGGCTAAAAGCAGGCAGTCTTGAGCCTCTTTCGTTTGGACTCTTTATGATTATCTTGGATTCTCTTTCCGGGTAGAGAGAGATAGGAGTTGCAATATGCGGCAAACAACAAAATCAGAAGACAGGGCTAAAGAATGAAAAGAAGATAAAAGAGAAAAGAAGAAGAAAAAGTTAGATGTCTTTACGTTAAGAGTAATGCTCGTGTGCTATCGTTTACCGTAATTGAAGACCCCACAAATGTCTTTCTGGAAGGAATATGCTGTGTGGTCTTTGTCATACCCGGCAGGCTGTGCTCGTCACCATTTTCTAGGGTTTTACACTTCTTCTTCTTCTCTGTCTCTTCTCTCCTTCCACCACTTCACGCCTATCTCCACTACTTCCTCTTCAAACTCTACCTTTTGCATTTCTTTATTACATGTTTACGTCAGTTACCACTGCCTTCCAGTATCTGATCACATTCTGTTTTAATTTGTGCTTCACGCTACGTATGGACTTAGTTACTGATAACTAACAGAAAGGATATCCACTAGCTGAGCCCGCATACAGTTGTCGGATCAGTTCCTGGAACTAATTAAGAATATGACCTCATATCTAACTTAAAGAACTAAAGAGAACGATTAATTCAGTGATGAACTTAGTTTGCAAAATCAAGTTTAGCCCTAATTTCATTAACTCAAATGCTAAATCGTCATTAAGTTGAATTAATCACATCATTTCTTTGTAGGAATGATCAAGATTTTTATAAACTGACATGGCGGGAGGTAAGGACCATATGCATATATTCATAACCATATGGGGTAGGGGCTATGGGCTATTTACTAAGTTTGCCATATTTTGCCTTCTAAAATAAATAGTTGCTTTGTTTCAAATAACTTCGGTTACATGTAAGCAACCAAAGCACACTTCATTAGAGGACATTTCCATGCAGAGACTTCATGTATAAATTGATCAATCTTTTTTTTTCTTTCTAAATTCTAATCGGAGTACTAGTGTTTCATTTGAACGATTAAGTTGGTTGGCTTATTACTAACCTTTGAAAAGGGGAAGTAGATATTGCATTTCAAACCCGCGTAGTTTTAAGTTCAGAAGAAGCTCGCATTCAATACTTCCTCCAATACCCATTTAGAGAGCAAGTCTAAGTTAAACTCCGATGAAAGTCTCTACACGGTTGACTCGTAAATGCAATTGCTTTAAATTTCTAACATCACAAAATGCAATTTTATTAATGAAGACATCCCAAGATACAAAATACAAGACCTCTAGCTGGCTAAAATTCATCTTATTGCAAGAATTTGTTATGAAGTACTGTGGCCTTTCAGTTTTAGTTAAGGGGAACCAAATAAGTAACGCTGAAAAGGGCATTACCGTCCGAAATTAGTTTTAGTGCTATATTCGTACATATCAATATAACACTGTCCTCACTGTCCATACTTTCTTTTTGGTTCTTCCAAGAAGTCACTTTATTTTTTCCCCCTTAATTGATTGAGGTAGGCCTGACGTCGAGCCGACCCATTTCCCTTGAATAAGGGTTTCAAGCTATCTCCCTCGCAATTGCTAGGTCTTCCATGTTCTTAATTAGTTAGTGGTCCAGCCTGATCACTTAGTAGAAACTTTATCGATCGATGCTTTGTTTAGATGAAAACTATTAAATACTTAAGCAAGAATATTGACATGCACTTCGCTGCGTGCTCTTTTTTAATTCTCTCTCTTTTATATAGAAATAGTTTATTATGAACATTATGATCTTGGAATGTCGGGCATAATGGCCCACTAAGATTCTAATTAACATGGTATAATAACATGTTAGCTCGTTAGCTTGAGCCAGATTGAGTACGTCGCATGGTTTTACTAGCTAGTTTCACCATTAATACCAACATACATTGTCATTACATCTTTTCAAAAGGCAACTGAATTACATTAATTCATTTCACTTTATTACCCGCACTAGAAACCAATTAACAACTGCTCTCATACGTTGATTAGTAAGTTGGCGTGTAATATATATGGATTGAATAGAAAACTGACTGCATACTCTTATACATGTCAGATTCTTCCGAAGGTCCTCTGTTTGTAAGGGTTGAAAACTTGAAATATGAGCAGAATTCGCTTCAGTGATGCATTTTCTGAGATCGGCCCCACTTTGTCAAGAGAAATCCTTCCAAGGCAGCTTGAACTTCCACAATTAAAAGTGATAAAGTAAAAAAGGATTTTAGGATTGAAATGCTATTATAAATGCAGTTATAAACTACATCAACCAACCAAAATCACATTTTATTTAGAGCATTACAAGATTATGGAAACATACCTTATTTAGAGCATTACAAGATTATGGAAACATACCTCCAACATTTGGCATATCTTGAACTCTCTCCATGCTTCTCCAAACCCTATCAAAGAGAGAAAATACAAACCTTGTGCAAGAGAGATTAATGGTAGAAGATCCTTGTTCTTCTTCACCCAATAAATACACAATGTATATGTATATCTCAACAATCTCACCTTATGTCATATATTATGATATGTTCTACCCTAAGGGTTAGAATGGGCTAATTGTCTCATTGTTAATGGATGATATGGACTATAGTTTAATGGGCCAACATATAGTAATTAGGGTTCTACCATGTGCCTCAAATGCAATTACCAAATTAACCATCCCTTTATGGTTATTAAATATACATTAGGCAATTCGATTGTGGTTAGGAATATAGGATTAATGTTGTGATTCTATTAGTCCACTAACGTATATTTCTAACATGAAACAACCAAGATAGTTCGTCCTCAGTCTCGAATAATAACACTATAACCTGACTTGTGATCCTGGCCGTGTCATGAGCCATACGCATTGATTTTTGTATACTTCGGAATTAAACATTCCAGCTACTTGCTTGATGAAGGAGGTGCTAGAAATCCTCTTCCCTATGACAAGATTTTTGTTGTACCAAAATAGGTCTCAACTTAGTTGTGACTCAAATTCATAGTTCCAACACCATTTTTTGTGGCCATATGTTCCATGACAATGGTTACCTCACGAAGTAAGTAAATAAGAAAACCACTTGGTTTCAGAAATGAACTTAAATACAATGGAAGATAGAGAAGACCCAATAATACCAAATAACTTCAACTCCATTTTTGGCTTGAATGGCTTTCACACAAGAATACCAGTTAACTACTTTTCTTTAATGGCTCAATCGCCCAACCTTGCTCTATTACAATAATTACATGAACTTGAGCCCAACCCATTTTAGTTTCACATCAAAACCTATCGTTAATACAATAATGTTGAGATTACCCACATGTGAGTATCTCAAATTGAAGAAAGAAAGAAAGGAGACTAATAGGTAAGCTTAGTGAACTTCTCTACTTATTGTCAATTGATTTTAGAATGAAACTTCACTTGAGTTTTTGTGTGATCTAACTTTCGTACCCATGTGAGCTTGTAGGCCCATTACAAATTTAACATAGTATCAGAGTCAATGAAAATCTTGGCCTATTGTTTGCCTCAGAAGGGAGTTCATCATTTAAGCAACTGAAGAAGGATTTGAAGTATGCATGAAGTAAGTGACCCAACAATATTATTTGCCTCATGAGGGAGCTTATTTGACCTCAATCAGAAGTCCAGCCCTGATGAGGATTATTTATGTACCTCTTTAGATTGTCCAAGTAAAAAGGAACTCACATGTGAGGGGAAGTGTTAAGAATACTCACATCGAAGAAAGAAGATAAAGATGACTAAAATATAAGTCTAGTGAGCTACTCTACCTATTACCAATTGATTTTATGATAGAATTTCACTTGGACTTATATGTAATATAACTTTTCTCTTCGTATGAGCCCGAGGCTCGTTGTAAATTTAACAAACAAATGTAACATCATAAACCCCAATTAGGATTGCCGATGATAAGTGTAGATAAAATTGTACAAGTTTAATACCTTTAATTGTGAAAAAAAGACGGATCTAGAAATTCAAATTGTCTTAAGAGGAAAAATTTATCGAAAAAGATAGCAATTAAGAGTGAAATGTAATAAAGGAAAACCAATTTGA
>JAOQMP010000008.1:22172596-22193931 GCA_027563575.1 Erythroxylum pedicellare
TGTGCACTGCATATGCATAATATGAATGATTATATCTATTGAATGTGAAGTGTGAAACATTGTGAATGTGATTATGTGTTATGTGACTTAGTGAGTCATCGATGATGGTCATTCATTGAGTTCGCAAAACTCACCCAAAATTTGCAAATATTTTTCCAGGACTCAGAAGAATACTCCGTTAGGCAAACGGGAGTATAATTACTGCATGCAAGGGAAAGATAGAGGTCAGGATCAATACACGTCTGCATTAATGTTATCCTATTCTTGTATAAATTTGTATTCCACAATTTCTGTAAAATAGTGTTTTGTATTTGTAATGGGCCGTAATTGGCTATTGAAATTCTATTGATTGTAATGTGTTGATTGAAGATGTTTATGAATGAAAGTGGTCCCAAATTGATTATCGATTTCTGCATATTATGTTTGTGATTTCAAAAAAAAATTTATACTAAGTTTTGACTGATCGAGTGTTCTAGCATGTCACCCTCGCGAGGCACAGACTTGAATATCCCTCAGGATGTTGGGCACGTTTCTTGCACGAGTGGGGTGTTACATCATGACTACCAAAATATTTAGGAATGTCAAAGTGGTTTTGACTAATCTTTCCGTGCATAATTTTTTCGTATAATTCAATCATTTCATCATACATTGTTCTGATTAGACATAAATCATGAAATTAATGTCTACTCTATTTTGAGTCTAATCTTATTAGTTCTCTTCCATTAGCTATTAATTCAATTAATGACATTTGTAAACTATTTATAAAGCATCATTTCACCTTAGCCAAGGATTTCCTGTATCACTATTAATCGAGAACAACGAAACATTCTTCCTAATTACTTTAGGGTGATGAATCCTATCTTGATCATTCAACTATCTCTATATAGTTCATGTTACATCCGATGACTACTGATTAAATGAACTATGATTAAATAGATCATAAGTAGTATCAAAACATAGCAATCCCCATACAATGTAACTTTGATGACCTCAAGTCAAAGGATCACTTATACAATCATCACAATGAGAATTCCATAGATATACAAGTAATGTTCAAAATGGATTTCTCATATCGGGTCTGTTCAGTGAACTTATTCTCTAGCAAGCACCTACACGTTTGTTTAAGTATTTCCATACTTTAGCCTATGAGATCGACTACTTCCTTTATAAGGAAAAACAAAATGTACGCTAGTCTTTTTACGTTCTATTAGTGTCCAATCTTAATAGAACAATGACTAGAAAAATTTAGGAATAATACATAAATGTAATATGAATCTCATAATTATAATCTCATTGTAATTTCATTTGTAATGTATAATTATCGCATGGACTTTATCATATTAGTAGTTTTACCCTACAGTCTTGAACTCATCAAAGAAATGACCTAAGGCAAAGGCATTTCTAGGTTATGGGTCCTTATGAAAAAACCTCACAAAAACCTAATGTGAAAGGCAAAGGCATTGGCTTGTTTATTGAATATTTTAATCTCTAATATTCTTTAAAGTTCTCCTTAAGATTATAGATGCCTTCCTCCATATTCCTAACTATAAGTTATTTAAAAAGCATAAAAAACAAAACATAAATAATTAGAGAAAGGTATAAAATTGTTCAACAATCAAATCAAATGTGAAACAAAAATATAAATATTGGACTTTAATGTAAAAAAAAATTAATCAACATAAACTTAAATAGCATTTAAATTTTTTGTTGGATTGTGTCAAAAAAAGCAGTTTTTAATGAGTTTTCTTATTAGACTCTTTCCTTGAGCTTGATTACCTTTTAGAGAAATATTTTTTCTCCCTTTTTATCAATAAAAGGAGTGTTATATAAAAGGTCTTCACCTTGCATTTGAACCTTCTTCTTTGTTTTTATCTTCACATTTTTTATCCTTTGACTTCTTCATTGATGATTGCATTTAAAATATTTGAATAATTATCTTATCCTAAATCTAACCAAAGTATTAATTCACCTTCTTTAACATTAACTATTACACTTATTATGGCTAAGAAGGGTCGACCTAGAATTAGAGATCTTTCATATTCCCTATTAATATTTAGAATATATAACTCTATTGAGAATAAGAACCTATCAATTTTTACCAATACATCCTCCTTAAAACCTTTAGGTCTTTTTATGAAGTTATCAGCAATATTTATTACTCTCCTAGTCAATAGTTCACCTAATCTCAAATTTTTAGCATAAAATAATATATTATATTAATGATTGCTACTAAATATGCTAAAGTTTTATTAATGTAAATTCCACAAATGAAATACTAGAACTTTTTAATCGACTTCACTGAAATGGCTAGTGTGAGAAAGAGTGACCTCTCTCTAACCCACCTTTATCTCCTTTAGCCTTCTTATATTCATATTTTTTTCTTGTCTTTAACCTTTTTCTTCCTTTCTTCCACAACTCATCTTTTGTCTTTCATCTATTCAACTTATATGGCTCCTCGCACATTCTAGATTCCAAATCTAAATTAAGGGCATTTTAGTCTTTAAATTTAAAATTTTAATGTTCTCACCATGTCTCTTACCTATTTAGGTATGGTTATTAGAATTTCCCGAACTTGACACACTAACTCCTTTCCTTTTTAACTTAAATGTCTCCCTCCCTTATATACCTCAACCAGTCAAACTCTCTACATGACGTTTTCCAACCTTGCCTGTGAGCTCCCCTACTAGCCATGCTAAGTTAACCACCACTTCTATTCCCTAACCCTTACCTATATTCTTCCTCAATTGTCCTAAATTCCTTGAGTGTCTCTTCATTCTCTCCCTTAATAGCTCCAAGGCCCAGCTCGTACATTCCCTCTCATGGCTCTACAACATCAGAGCTTCTAATTAGAATTGTTAACTTTGGTCAGACTTCTAATATGCATAAAGGTCCACCTAGTATAAAAAATGGAATGGAGTCATTTCTTCTCCCATTAAAGTGTTACAAGTAGGTGCCTCTTAGTGGTTAAGCATTATTGTTATTTATTTTATGGAAAAAGGCCTTTATTCTTAAACTGAGTTTGGTTTTGATATAATGCTCATCAATCATGAGGATTTTTCTCTATTCTCTTTAAGATCAAAAACTTTGGCTATTGTGGTTCTTAAGTTAAGCCCATGGCATTGTAATTGAAAGCCTATTATCTTATAGATTTGGAAACCTAGTATGGATCTTGACCAAGCTAAACTCAAGTAAGTTCCTATCTGGGCTTAATTTCATAAGATTCCCCTACAATATTATAGTACAATAAGGTTAAGCTACTTAGCTAGATCTATTAGTAATCCTTTATTCATGGATGAGAACACTACAACTCTAAGTAGGATTGCATTTACAAAAATTTACATTGGAATTAAGATTAGAAAGGGACTTCCAATAACACTCAAACTTAAAAGATTAGATGCTTTTAGTAACTTAAAGGAATAACACACAAACTTAAAAGATTAGATGCTTTTAGTAACTTAAAGGAGAGCTCCATTTTAGTTACCTATCTATAGAAGCCAAAAGTCAAAAGACCAATAAAATGCAGACCAATTAGAAGAGTTTTTGAAAGAGGTAATTATATGGAGATTATAAAGAAGAATATAATAACATAATCTTTAAGCAAAGAGGGATTCAATAGTCAAATAGCAATTGCTAAAAAAGTATATATCAGTCAATCTTAGAAGGATGATGGACTAACATTTCCTAATGACACTGGCACAAAGTAGTCGATTGACTGTAATGCTTCTAAAATTCAAATTGATGATATCATTAAGCTAAGGAATTAAAAGCTTGACCAAAGTCTTGTGGAGAAATAGATAGATCATAACTCAGAAGAAGCTACTTTGAATGATGAATTAAGAAATATTCCTGGGTATTACACTTTAATAGTGAGAAGATAAGGCAAAAAGAAAGAAGAAAAGGGAAAAACTACTTTATACTATAATTATATCTATCCTCATATAGAATGCTACAAGTTGTTTTTCTATATCTAAAGACAGTAAAGCCATTCATCTATGACCTTTTAGACATAAAAATTAAGAAGAAAATTTTCAAAAAGCTTTGTTAAAATAACTTGTCTCTAATTACCAATGACAATTCATGTTATAGTGGAACGATCATTATAGTTTACAATCCTAAATACATTGTGGTAACTAGTCAACGCTTTAATGCACAAGCTATTCACATTTATGTACATTGAGAATGATAGGCTTAAAGCTATTCCTTAGATTTTGTTATATTACTAACCTTTTCTTTAGCTTGTGCATTTCCCAGGACACCATGAATTTATTTCAAAACTTGTATAAAAAAATTGGAAGTTTCAAATCCCAACTATGAGGGGAATCACTTTATACGGTCTAATAGATAGTAAAGGAAGTGGTTCCTCATAAGGAAGATGGATAAGGATTTTAGAACAAATGATCAAAGCCGTCTTTACAAACCTTTAACTTCAAATCATTCTCTAGTTAAGATTTATATTCTAGTTATTGTCCAAACAAGAATAACCCGCTTTATGTTTTTGAGTTTGTTAGCCAAGTATTAAAGTTTTTAGAAGATGTAGAGAATAGAATGAGCTCGAGAGTGGAAGGCTTGAGTAGTGTAACTGTGTGTGGAATCTTAGAATAATGAAGCAAAAGATAAAAATTTTACCAAAGTCCATTACGGATAGTAAAAGGCTAGACATCAAGAAGGCTAAGAGGATATTAAACTCCATATAAAGAAATTTCTACATAGATTCTTGGAATGTTAGATATATAATTAAGGAGAGGCATGTCTATGATAATTATGTCAAGGCCTTGGATGCATACAACTTATTTTTGAGGCAAAAATAAAAGATTCTTTGGTTATAATAAGGTGTCAGGTGCTTTTCCTTCCTTTTTTTATGGCAATCCTTGTAAAAAATCCTTAATAAGATTTCTTTTACCTAACTAAAGACTCTAAGAAGAGAGTATGGGGAAAAGACAACAAGGATATGGCTCTCAAAAACTTCAAGTAGTCCCTAAGATCTAGTTTTGAGTGTAAATCCTTTATGAAGATACTCAGTTCATTCCTCATCCAAGTTATTTATCTTACCTAAGTTGATAACTTTATTATAAAATTGATGTGGAGGATATAGATAAAGCCTAGAGGAAATTAAACTCCATTAAAGCCCCTAGCTAGATGGACTTAATGCATATTTCTTTAAGCAATCTTGGTAGTGGACTAAAAGTCAAACTTACAAAGCTATTTTGGAATTCTTCAATAGTGAAGTATTATTCAAGGAAATAAATCAAATACACATTTTGATAATCCTTGAAAGACTTTAGACTTATTTATTAGCAATATATTATATAAAACTATCTCTAGTACATTGGTAAAGAGGCTAAAAAAGGTGATAGGTTCCTTCACAAGAAAAACCTAGGGTGTATATATTGAAAGTAGGAGCATAAAAGACAATGTTCTTCATCCTCAGGATCTATTTCAAGGCTACCAAAGAAAAGGCATAGGTAAGCTTTGTGATTTGAAAATTATTTTGGGAAAGCCTTTGATTCAATTAATTAGGAATTCTTGCTTAACTCACTTGAGGCTCTTGGTTTCCTAACTAAATTCCTGAGCAAGACAAAGTAACTTGTGCCTATGTTTCCTTTAATGTTCTAGTTAATGGTGAATCAACTCAATGGTTTAAAGGGAGAAGAGGAGCTAAGCAAGACCCCTTATCCGTATTTCTCTTCTCCATTTCTTTGGATGTACTGCTGAGGCTCACAACATCAAACATTTCTTTTAAGTATCAAAAGAAATGTAATAAAATAAAACTACTTAATCTTGCATTTTCTAATGATCTACTAATGTTTTGTAAAGCTAACCCTGAATCAATGTTTACCCTACTTAGATCCATCAACCAATTCCATAAACTATCTAGTATTGAGTAAATACTAACAAATGCAATGCAATATAGAGATCTAGGGATGCAATGCAATATAGAGATCAGCTGGCATCCTTGATAGGTTTTTATAATTTTATGACTTCCTTTAATTTATATAAGGATTCCTATCATAACTACTAGGCCTTTATATAAACATTACAAAAATCTATTTGAGATTATTAAAAGAAGAATTAACAAATGGTGCAATAAGAGTTTTTCCTATACTAGAAGACTTTGACTCTCAACTCAGTATTTAGCAATCTTTACTTTTATTGGATATCTCATCTATTTTTAGCTAAAAAATAGCCAAGGACATTGAGAGGATGCTTAGGAACTTCCTTTGGTATGGTGATGCTTACAAAGGTTAAAGAACTAAGGAAACATGAAATATGGTATGTAGACTAGTGGATCAAGAGGAATTAGCCTAGGATCAATTCAAACCATAAGCAATACTTAGGAGAAGAGTCTAAAAATTGTTAACTAATAAGGAAAACATGTGGACTTAACAAATGCATATATAGAACTTAAGAGGAATAAGTATTTTGGAATTTAAGCCTAACCAGAACATCTTTTGGACACTTCATCATATTTTTAAACTGGGGGAAGTAATATGTAGAGAATTTAAATTCCTAATTAGAAATGGTAAGCTAACCCCTTAATGGTTTGATAACTGAAGTAAAAAGGTCCTTTACACTTCATTCTTGAAAATTTTCCTTCTTAGATACATATTTAAGCCTAATGATAAATTGGAAGAGTTAACCAAGGATGATGAATGGTTCATTAAGACCAAAGACGTTGAATTTTTTAAGGAAGCTTTTCCTAGTTAAAACTAAAGATAAAATGAGGAGGATAAGGTAATTTGGTCTAAATATTCTTCAGGTAAGTTAATAAATAAATTAGCTTTTGAACTATTTAAGAAACTTACTCCCTTGGTGTCTTAGCATACGCTGATATGGTTTACATTCTAAAATTCCCTTCTTTATGTGACTTAACTTTTTCAATAGGTTAAGCATCTTAGATAAGTTGAAGACTAGCTTATCTATTCACTTAGAATGTAGCCTTCATAATCTTAAGTTGGAATTAAGAGATTGTCACTTTTTAAATTTATTTGAATGATATTCAAAATTTCTACTTGAATGATATTCATAAATAAATTTATTCAAATGACATAAATATAGGGATAGGTTATCATTATCTTGATTGACTTGTATATTTATTTCGTTCCATTTGAGCATGAATGAATGAGTTGAAATGTTGGATTATGTTGGATGATTGTGTTTAAGATTGAAAGATTTCTTTAAGATTATCCCCATTGTGTCACTATAATATAGTTGCATGTTTTACGAGTGTGCATGTTTGGTGTAATGTATGAATTATGTTATGAATTGTTTTTAGTTTTGTTCTGCTTGAGGAAAAGCAAAAATTCAAGTGTGGGGGAGTTGATAAGTATAGATTTACATATATTTTGTATGTGACTATTGCACAAAAAGTACATGTGAACTAGGTTTTTCATTTTAATGTTGCGTGATTGTGTATATTTTATTCTTATTTTAGGTACTTTTACATTGCAAGTGGCCATGTTAGTGTTTAATTATGTTCTAGTATGTTTGAACATACATTTTGTGTAAGTTAATATGTTAACCTTATCATTACATTCAGTGTATGCATGCATAAGTCTCATTGTGTGTGTTGTTATTCTGTGTATTAATTGGAATGTTTCAAGGCATGATTAAGTGCTTATTTTCATAGTTTATTGGTAGGTTAAATGGTGCAATTGAGTGAAGGAAGCATGGAATAAAAGCTAGGAAATTATAATAGGAATTTGACATAAGTGGTCACGGTTGTGACCTTAATAGTCACAACCATGACTTAAAAACTTGGTTAGAACAAAAGTCATGTGCCAACCATGTTTTAAGGATAATTAACTGCACAAAATCAGGAGGGCAGGCCAAGACAAGAGAAGAAGCATGTGAGTGGGTCGGCATAAGGAGAAAAGGTGACAAAAACGTGAGAAAGGGGAGCAAAAATGATAGTTGTCTAGGTTTGGTGTACCAGCCACATGATGAGTGATTTAGGGATGCATAAAAACAAGGAAAGGAGGCCAACAATTGGGGATTTTTATGGGAGAACATAGCTGAACAAAGGAGGGCTAGAAAGGAGGCATTTGGAGCTATATGTTGGAGGATAACATTAAGGACTCTAAGGCTACACAAAAGCTGTCCAGATTTCCAGCTTGCTTCCTCATGTAATAAGCTTCTTTTTCCTATCTTTTTTCTCATCTTTTTCTTTGAGTTATTTGTGTTCATTGTATGGGTAGAATTTTGGAACCTTTATTGATGATTGTTGAGCTGTGTTTGATGTATTGGTAGGCTGTTTTAGGAATTATTCTTAATTAACCTATGTAAGACTTCACTTTGTGCAATGTTATGATCATTTATGTGTGTTTATGGTATTTAGATGCTTATGCTTAGCCTATATAGAGATACAGGGCTAAGAAATATGTTGTGAGTGTACCATGAGAGTGGGCATTCATGTAGGACATTCCATTTATCAAGTTACTTCATCATTTACATAGAGATATGGGATGTGATTTAGTTGTCCAAAGTGGTAATGAAATCTAATTAACGGTTAGTTAGGAATGGAGGTTGAGATATCACATACTAGCTTTTAATCGTTATTTTGGGATTATTTAGTCCAAGTATTGAGAGAGAAAGGGATAAGACATTAGAAAATAATTAGGACTAAACACGATCATATTGACAAAATTTGAAAGATTGCATGGGGTAGTAAGGGTAATCCTAATCTTAGTAATTTAGTTTTTCCAATTTCAGCATCGATTCCTCTTGTTTTTGGCAACCTTTTCTAGTGATTTTTTTCCTCCCAATTACTAATTTGATTGTTTTTAATTTTTTGTTAATTAATTGACTAAATAAATTTTAATTTAAACTCTAAGGTGATTACACAATTCCTGTGGGATTCGATACTAAATATATTACAAGACGACCCGTGCAACTTGCAGTAATTGGGAAAACAAGTAAGATAGTTAAATGCCTATCAAGGACTCTAATTGTTCCATGTTAACTTGGAAAGGCAGAAGGCCTTCCTACAAGGCTAGAGCCTCAGCTACCAAAACCCTCGTTCATCTTACAAAGAAGGAAGGAGACACAGGCGGGAAATTATGTTTCCAAAAAAGGAAAGAAAAGAAGGGCAGAGAAGTCAGAGAAAATTCTAAGAAAGTTATTTCTTAATTAAATTTACCTAATCTAATTTGATTTAGATAATTTAAATTTATGAATTTACTTTTTAGAGAATTATTATTCAATTTATTTAGAAATTATTTCTTTATTTATGAATAAATTTCTTAGTTTTTAGAAAAAGTATTTTTATTAATTAAGAAAATGTGCTTTCTTAAAATTTTTTAAAATTATTTTCTAATTTATTGAAGAGAGATTTTTAATGAATTAAGAAATTAATCTTTAAAAAATAATATAATAGACTTTTTGTTAATTATATAAGTGTTTTATTTAATTTTGAAAGTGTTTTCATTTAATATTAGAAAATACTTTTCTAATTAACGGAAATAATTTCTAATGAGATTGGAAACAGATTTATAATTGGATTAGAATGTGTTACTTATGTATTTTTAAAAAAGGATTTTCTAAATTATAACGAGTAAGAAGAGTAATTTATTTTAAAAAATCAATTATATTTTATTAAAGGAGTCATGATGATTGGAAATTGTTTCTAATTAGATTTCAAATTTGTTTTCAAATTAAATTAAATTTCTATTTAGAAAAGAAATTTAGTTTATTTAGGAATCAATTAGTTTAATCTAATGTAATTTTTGCAAAGAGCTAGAAATATTATCTTAGATTATGAAGAAAAATAACTAGAATCAAATGAAGCTTAATGTTTTATGCATGGCTAAAAGTGCATTTTTTAACCTTAACATTTATAGCAAAACACAACTTGAACATAATGTTTTGAAGCGTTCAAATTGAACCCTAACATTTTTAAAATGTTTAGAACAAACCCTTAATGAATGGAAAATTTGACGAATTTATCTCCTTGTCATGCCAATGCTGACATGGTATTATTTGTATATTTTTAAATAGCAAATGGACCTCATTGCCACATAAGTATCTTTTAAATTATTCAAAAAATGGGTCCTATAGTCACATGGTAATGAGACTACTATTTATACAATTTAAATAGTGGGTCTCATTTGTCACATGGTAATGGGGCACATATTTATATATTTTGGACAATGGGTCCTACTTGCTATATGGCAAAGGGAGCCATTTTTATTTAAAAATAAAAAATGTCACATTAGCATTAACGTGGTGTTTAACTGTTGGGGAGTTAATCCTATTAAATTTTCCATTGACTTTGGGTCCATTTTTAAAATTTTTAAAATGTCAGGGTTCAATTTGAATACTTTAAAATGTTAGGATCTGTTCTATATTTTGTTGTAAACGTTGAGGTTCAAAATGCATTTTTATCTTATGTTGTAAACATTGAGGTTTAAAATGCATTTTTATCCTTTTATGCATATAATTTGATTATAAGTGCATAATTTGCATGCTTCATCATATGTTTGATATACATATAACTATACGCAATTTTGTGTTTGATGAGATGAATGAAATCAAATCCCTCCTTAAAGTAATAATTACTCGTTGAGAGCATGATTGTTGCCTTCTATTGTTATAAGAATAAACTAGAGTTATGTTTATTGTTAGGCTTATTGAACAAACTTAAGGTCATTTTAACTCAAATGTGTTTAGTCTTATGATAGTGGGTTCTACTTAACTAAATTTGTATGATTTGGATGAGTAAACTCATGATCACATGAATTTTAGAGGTAGGTTTTGGATGAGTAAACTCATACGCATAAGATATGTTTTGGCCAGAGATGTCACCTAATAGATCTTTGAGTCATATAGGATGTGATTGACAAAGTTATTATCTACCTAATTTAAGTTTAGTTGGATTACTGAGCAAACTCAAGATCAACTAAATTTGAATAGGATCCTAGCCCACTAGAAAGATTAGAGCAATCTTTCTTAATAGTAGTTCGAGCTATTATTTCGAAAAAAATTGTGGAAGTAATCAAATACATGACCAAAGTCCTAATATCATTTGGTAATCATATAATATAATCAATTATTTATTTTTCTTACATTTATTATTATTTTAAGTGGAATTTAACTTGTTTAGTATAGTTGATACTAAGATAGTAAACCAAATTTCTTAATCATAGGTTATATTTTAGAAGAGTTCTCAAAGTCAAATAGAAAAGTTGTATGCCCATTATGCAATTTTTCTATAATCCCTGTTGAGGATTCAGTAACAAAGTTTTAGAGATAAATTAAAATCATGTGGCTGACAAAATGTATTGAAATTTGAGTTAACTAGTGTCTCATAAACTTTGATAACAACATATAGGATGTATATCAATAACCCTTCATTTTTCCATTTTTGGAAACATTATTCCCATGTCTAGTTACTGCTCAGAATTTTGCTTCAAAGTGACTAAGGCTTCAACCTTGATGGAAGCCCCTCCCCCCCAAGGCCTTACATGCAATAGTTGAGAAAGGAGAATCCTTATTCTCTAAGGATATCTTCCCTGTTGTTTCAAGAGAGTCTCCTTTTGCTAATTTTGGAGGCGAAAACAAAGAGAAGAATCATGGTAGAATTATTCTGCTAATAAAGATTCAGTAAATCCTAGCCTAATGGGAGCATGGAAACAAATTTAAAACACAACGTAATAAGGGTGTACTCAAACATTACCTAAATGTCATTCAGGATAGGGTTATATCCCCTCCTGTTGTGCTGTTTACAACTAGTGCCATACTATGGTCGACTGTTTTAATTGGGTTCTTTTGGACCAAACTCCTTGCTTTTCCTGGAGTCAATGCATAAGCAAAAGCTAAATGTGGGAAAAAAGGATTAGATAAAGTAATGTTCTATTGATATGTGCTTAATTGTTGATACATTTAATCCATAACACCTAGTGATTAATTCTTTCAAAGGCTTAAGACATTCACTTTAGTTCATGTTTGGTTTTAGGTTCAATTTGGAAGCATAATAATTGAAAGCACACTCTTTAAGCCATCTTCTTGAGATTCACACTTGATTGTCTTCATGGAACAAGAAGGATAAGGATTAGAGCAAGACGAAACAAGAAAATGCATAAGATGAAGAGTAAATGTTGCAAACATCAAGCATGAAGAGTATATAGGAGACTCACGACCATGGCATGTATCCCACCTATAACAAATTTGTCATAGGTGTGAAACTTCAAATCACACCTATAACTAGAGGGCTTACGATGATAGGCTTTAATGAGGCTATTCACAGCCGTGACATACCAAGTCACGCCTTGTGACTTTTGTCACCTTACCCGAAAACCTAGTTTTTGTTATAAATATATTATGTTGATGCTAGAAACAATTCGAACTTCATTTTCTTAGGTTTTAGAAGAGGAGAGACAACAGTATCTGCTATTGCTTGGAGACCCATGGAGAAGACAGAGGGCTAAGCTTCCCGACACCAATTCGAAAGTGAAATATACACCCAAGTCATGGTCAAACATATTTTCTTTTTGTTTAATGTTGAATTTGTCTTTAAGGATTGTTATCATTGTTCTATGTTGAACGGTTGTGGCAACTAATAACCTTGAATTGTTAGGAACAACGTAACTTAGGTTAGATAACCTAAGCTTGTATGGTTACTGCCTATATTGATATGTTTTCCATTTTGTAATGCAACTACCAATTAAATCTAAAGAGTGTGTTCTAGGTTATTCAGTGATTAGGTTTAATTAAAGAGCTCATTTTAATTAAATATGACCTAGGGGAAAATAGGGATTAGTAGAACATGTTATTAGTCCACGATTAGTAGCTCTAGGAGAGGTGTGAAAGTATTATAATAATGAAATGTGTTTAATTATGTCTAGGCCTAAATTGATCTGAGAACTAGGTTTTACACATATTCAACACTTTTATGACTTTTGACTATTTTCTATAATGTACTTGCGTTAGTTTTATTTTCTTTTATTTTCTTGATTGTATTAAATCAAACCCCCCTTTTACTTCCTTACAATCAATTATTTTCATTGCAAGAATTAACTGAACATTCATTGTGGATACAATCTCGACTCACTGTAGCTACAAATTTTTAGTATATAGAATTAGGTAAATTTTGTAGTGAACTCGACATACACTGCCATCTCCTAATTCTTAAAGTCCTATTGAAATTGAGTATTTATCTCATATAAAAATTGAAGAAAAAAAGCAATAAGTGTGGAAATTTCAGGAATGATTGAAGCACAACATACTAAACTTTTGGAATCTTCTTAACAAAATTTTGAGAGAAGAGTTAGAATGGAATAAAAAGCCCTAAAGGAAATTAGTGCTGTCAAAAAGGATATGGCTAATGTAAGGAGTAATGAATGTGTTATTGAAGACACTAAGACTAATCCTACAAGAAATATTCCAGAAGTCAAAACCACTAAACAAGAAGAAGTTGGAGAAATCAAATTGCTCAATAATAGCTTCAGAAGAAAGTATGCTAGGAGGAAGGGAAAACAAAACAACAAGAATAAAGGGGATTCCCC
Source organism: Erythroxylum pedicellare (assembly GCA_027563575.1). NCBI lineage: Eukaryota > Viridiplantae > Streptophyta > Magnoliopsida > Malpighiales > Erythroxylaceae > Erythroxylum > Erythroxylum pedicellare. The sequence goes on from JAOQMP010000008.1 coordinate 22,186,096, forward strand.
CATCAATGTCAATCCTTATCTGGAATACTAGAGGGCTAAATAACCCTTAAAAAATCCATATTGAAAGAAGTTTTGAAGGATAAGAAGTCATATTTGATAGTTCTTCTTGAAACCAAAATAAACAAACCACGGGCTCTCTTTGGTTCAAAGTTTTTGGGTGTTAATTGGGGGATCATATCTAATCATAACTCACACTATAATGGTTAGATTATTTGTTAGAGTGGTGCTCTAAAAGCAATCACCTTTAGCACTTTTGTACAAACTTTATTTTGATTAATAAAGAGAAAGGCAATTTTTATTAATTTGATGTTCATTTATTTATGAATTGATTTTGTTCTTAAATTGAATTAATGAAGTCTATGATACAAATCATAGTATGAAGGAAATCATGATGAGATCATGATAATGAGATTCCTATCATGTGCGATTATGTTAGTATCTAAATTATCCCTAGTCATAGGATTAATTAGACAGGACATTGTTAATCTGGATAAACTAGCACATGCTATACGCCTTGATTTGATCAAGTAGTCGATCTCATAAACTATAAACATGAGATATTTAGAGTTAACATGTGGATGCTTACTAAGAGTAGCAAGTACATCAGATGGCCCACTATGAGATTATCATATGGATGAACTATCAAATGTTAGTGATTAATGTCATCATAGTAATAGTGGAAATATCTTTAGACTTGAGGTACTCAAGGATATCTTAGATACTGATCCTGTGCTTTAACACCATTCCTTTTTACCTCAAGATGAGGTCACTCATAAGGTAGTGATTGGGTACAACTATTGGTATTTGAAAGTAATTGGGTAGCCAATAAAGGATTCACCCTTTTAATAAAGGGAGATGATACCCACGACCTCTTATCGGGGTTACTCGGACATTTCTGACTAGAGCAATTATGTGTCATAAAGAGAGTCTTTAGTGACACATAAAGTAATGAGATCCCAGGACAAGAACTAACATCACTTGGACTAGATTTGATATAGTTAGTCTAGTGGAAGTTAACACATAGCCCATACTCTAAACCAAGTGGGGTTTAGGATGGTGAAGGGACAAATTGCATGGTAATTGACTATTGAAAAGTTCGTAAGTCGAATAATTATCTATCAAAGAGGTTGAGTGTTGATCCATTTACATTATGATAAATTCACATCATGAAACCCTTCATGATTTGCTCGAATTAATAGTTAATATAAGTGGCAAAAATTACTAAGAACCTAAAGGGTCACACACATAAAAGATTGGATGAAAAATAAGGTGTGAATGGCTGTCAATTAAGCAAGCCACGATCGTGACTTATCATGATCGACTTAATGACAAGTGGTACATAAGTGAGTTCTTTACTTATGTACACACAAATTTTAGCCATAAAACACACTCAATAGAGAGACTAAGGGTCTAGAAGAGTTCTGGAAGTTGAGAGGAGTGATCTTGAGATTTATTCATGCAATCTTAAGCAATTGTTGCATGATATAACTCTCACTAAAGCATCTACTTGAACTCTTCTTGTTTAGTGCTCTAACCATAATTTTTCTTCATCTTTGCGTGGTCTCTAGAGGCCAAAGAAGGTGTTTGGTGTTTGTTACAACCCAAACAAGGAGAATATTCAAGAAAGGAGGAGTATTTGAGGTACATATGTTACTATTTTATGTTCTTATAATATATTTATACATATGTATAGATTCTGAATTTTCTGGGGATGTTACGGGGTTGGAATTTTGATTTTGACACTTCCACTGCCTTTCCATGTATGTGATACATGGATCTATGGCTTCCTAACATTAGTTATCTATATAACTCTGATGTGATTGGAGTACGAGCTATAGAAGAATCAAACTAATATCTTCACTTAAAAATGCCAGTGAAAGTATGAGTCTTGTTTTTACTGTAACACTTATTTAGGCTTCTAATTTTGATTTTTAATGAAATAAGTTATGGTTGGATTTGCAAAAGTTACAACTAAGAGGTTTTAGGGGGTTGCTGACTTCAATTGCTCTTTAAACTTGAATGAGGGGGAGAGTATCAAAAAGTTTAATCTTAGTTCAACAAAAGAACTCTCTAATTTCTTAATAAAGATGGATTTGGTGGATCTAAACTTAACTGGAAGCTTGTTCACATAGAGTAGTAATCAGTATGGGAGCTTGATTTTAAGAAAGAAATTAGATAGATTTTTAGTCAGTTTTACCTAAATCAATCAATTTCCTAACTCTTTTGTTCACTATATGGGAGCTTGCTTTTAAGAAAGAAATTAGATAGATTTTTAGTCAGTTTTACCTAACTCAATCAATTTCCTAACTCTTTTGTTCACTTTTGAGAGAATCCAATGTTTGATCATTCCCTTATGCTAATACAAAAGGATGGTTAAAATTATAACAAGGGCAACTCCTTTCAAAATTTCAATCACATCACTAAGATAAAAGGATTCCGAACAATTATTAGTAGATGTTAGAGCCATGATGTAAAAAACCCTATTAGTTTATGTAGAAATTAAAAATAGTGAAGAGTGCACTCAAGACCTTCATGCTTAACAAAAAATCATAATCTAACCACCATTAAGGAGAAGCTATTTCAAGATCAAAAAGCCTTTTATAACTCTCTATATATTACAGAATTAAGACTAGCATAGGTTAAAAGACCACAAGAAATTAAGATGTTCTTGGGCTCCATAATTCAATTCTAAAACAAAAGGATAGATTAAACTAGATGAAAGATGGAGACTCTAACACAAGATTCTTCCACTACACCTTACTTGCTAGGATAAATTTTAATAAAATTCTATATTACAAGACCCTAATGGCTTAGAATACACAGCTCATAATGGATTACAAGAACTAGCTAGGAGTTACTATTTGAATCTGATGGGTTTTGACAATTTTGCTACTTCAAGCTATAATACACTGAAGCTATTCAATTGCTCAATTGATCAAGGAATACAAAACCTTGTTATATCCGCTATTACTGAAATTGATGTTAAAAGGGCTCTCTTTAGTTTATATCCTTTAAAATCACCAAGACTAGATAATTTCCCTCCCCATTTTTTTCAAAAGACATGGGATATTATAGGAAAATTGTTCACAAAGGTAGTGTTGGAACTCCTTTAACTTCCAAAAGACTTCAAGAACTAAATCATACATTCATTTCTAATTACAAAAAAATCATAATCCTTGGAGGATGCAAGATTTCAAGCCAATATCATGCTATAACACCATTCATAATATGATTTTCAAACTTTTAGCTAAAAGATTGAAAGTGGTGATTTGTGGCATTATTAATACAGTACAAGGAGCATTTATTTCTAACAGAAATATTAAGGATATCATTCTTCTACTCAAAGATCTAATGAAGGAGTGCAACTCAGATAAAACTCTCAATAGTTACTCAATCAAATTTGATTTTTATAAAGAATTTGATACAATTAGTTGGAAATTTGTTTGAATATGTCGTAAAGCACTGTAACTGCCACATAGATTTGTAAATTAGATAATGACTTGCATTCAATCTTCTAAAATAAATAAGCTAGTGAATGGATTCCCTACTAAACCTTTTAAGAATATAAAGGTTATTAGATAAGGAGATACCTTGTCTCCCTATTTATTTACCTTTATAATGGAAGGATTATCTAGGCTATTAGACAAGCTAATCTCTTGTAATGGAGGTTTCCAATATCACTACAAATGCAAATATATTATCATCCCTCATCTTATGTACTTTGATGATCTAATACTTCTATGTGGAGCTAACACTTATTATATTAGCATCATGATGCAAGTTATGAAACTATTTACTAAATGGTCAAGGTTAAAATGTAATATTGAAAAGAGTTGCCTATATTTATTAGTTGATGTGAGGAATCTAGCTGAAGTAATGAGAATCACGGGTATGAATGTTCACACAACTCCATTTTGCTATCTCGGGATACTTATCTATTATAATGCCTTTTGTATTAGGTTTTGGATAGTTTTTGTTCAATTTGCAGTCTTTTCTAATTTATTTGTTTAAGATTGTTATTAGGTTTTTGTGTTAAGGTTGAGCTTTAAGGACATGAGGAGAAGACTTTAAAAAAATCGTAGAATATTTAAAGGAAATCTCAAGATTTTAAGGAAGCCTAAATGTGTAGTTGTTCGAAGTGGTTTGGACCAACAACCATTTGTTCAAAGTAGAACATATTTTGACAGAATTGGCAGCCTGACTATTGACGCTTTATATGGACATATCTTAGGGTTATGATATCTAAATAAGGTGATTCAAAAGCTTAAATTGAATCCAAAATCATAGGCTATAATTCCTATGTAAAACATGAGGCCCAAAAGTGTTTCTTTGAGGGGCTAAAATGGCTTAAAATGAAATACGAAATCTATCCCAGCCTAGTCTAACCTTCCTTTGGTTTTTGACCCATAACTTTAGCTACATAGCTTTGTTTTAAGTAAAAGAGGATCTGTTGGAAAATTGGGAGGCGGGGCTACAACTTACGTGAAGAAATTGTGACTTAAAGAGGACAAAATTAATGTAACATCCCATTATCATAGGACATAAGCCTAATATTCTTCAGAATATCCAAGCATATACCCTACGGGGATGGCATGTTAGAGCAATCACAATTACTTCATTTGACATCATAAAGAACATGAGTATTTAAAATGTTAATACATCTCATTTCATCAACAAAATATGTTTTACATCGTCATTTCATTACAAAACATCCATATAGTTACAATAAAAAAACCATCTGTGTTACACTGTTTATACAAAATATTCTACATAAGATGAAAAACTATATAAAAGCAATATATCTAAACTTCTCAGATGACAGTTAACCAGACCTTTAAACCATATCTTGATTCCAAAATGGATAATACTAAACACCAACTAGATTGTTTTACAAACAAGGTATCTTTTTAGTACCTGAAAATCAACATTGCAATTTTGATGAGTTTTACGAACTCAATGAGTGAACCATCATCGATGTGTTCACTTAAAATAGATCATATATATCACATGAATGAAACGTAGCTCAATCAATATAACACATCATACAGATTAATGCCTCATATATCACATTATTCATCACACTTTAACAAGCACCTTAATAATATAATCACTTTACTTAATCATTTTAGAAGCATCTTCTAAATGCAAAAACTTCATATAATCATCTTAGAATATTTCACTCATTTATCATAATTCTTCATATCACCATCAAGTTCATAGGCATTTCACAATGTTATCTTAATAAAATTCAACATTCATTTGCAATCAATTTCATAAACACATGTAAAGATACAAATGCAAATGTAAATGAGACTCACTTATATTTTTCCTTTGTTATGATTGAGTTCCTATTTATCAATTATCGGTCTCGTATCTGTTGTAGATACTGGGCTCATTTCAGTATTGTCCCATACTCGTTGTGGATACTGAGTGCATTAAATGTTGAGCTTGAGGCTTTTTGGGCACATATCTGAGCTTAAAGCTCTTTTCACATTGGTTACTCCAGCCACAAATCCTTTATGTGAACATGCATATTCATGTAATGAAGTGCAATATTTTAACATAATATATCATTAATCACCTTTCATTCAAGAAACACATTCAATTACCCCAATTCATCAAATCTATGTTTAGCATTCAACATATAGTTGAGAATTCATTTTCCTTATTCACATTCAAATCATAAACACTTCCAATACAGTCTCGAATATTAAACTTCTCGGACAATCAATTGTCTAGATTCATCAATGTCATAATTATATCAATATCAATTTAATATAGTGAAATCAAGTTTAATCACAATATGAATAGAACACGTTTCTAATCAAGGTTACACATCTAGGTTACTTACAGTACACCCAGTTAGATAATGCCTGGACAAACTGGCAATGTTTGGATGGTGACGATCGATTTATGCCTCTAAATTAAGAAATACACATATGTACACATCACTACTTGATCAATAAGATAAATACTCAAATTTACATATGTATATGTGCTAGATTTAATGAATGCTCAATTGATCATTTTGGGTTTGTAATCTTATTCACAAATCTTAATCATTTATACATCATGACTTATACATCATTTAGTTTGCAATTACGTTTATGCCTTAAGTAAACTTGATCACTTTCCATTCATCATTCATAAATTCATCTATTTTTCCTAGTGTTATACATTCACACAATTTCCTCAATTCTTATTCAATCATACCTAATTCACCATAATCATACTCTTTGGATCTCATTTTCTTTCATAAAAACATCTTTATACTATTAACAACTCATATTTTACACTTATCCTTGAACATTTTCATGATCAAAAGCCTCTTATAACATACACATAATTGTTACTTTAAATTTGGAATTTCAGCAAGCTAAATCTATACATTCACTAAACTTTTTCCAAGAATATATTTTCATACATTTTCTCAATTCTCATTCATAATTACCCTATGGTCTTCAATGCGTTGGAGTTATATAAACATAGTGCCCTAGAAAGTAAGTGTATTTACATATAACTTAATCTTCCTCTAGTTACCTTTTGTAACGAAAATATTTATTATTAATAAAACAAAAGAGTTTGGTTTTATTTGTATTAGCATAATATAACTAGTCATAAGGTACCAAGATTCTTTTGTAAGTAATTATTGGATTAGAAAAATAAAGCATGCACCATTTGGATAAAATGGTAGATTACAAAACTTTTTAGAAATCAAAATTGTTGTGGAAGCAATATAACCAAATCAACAAGCATAACCATACATGATACTGTATAAGGATAAACATTTGCATACTAATAAGATAGACATTTTTACTGACTCCTTCGCTACAACTTTAAATCCTCAATGTGCTATCTATCCTATCCTAGGTGATGTATCCTCTTCTCATTATTGTTTCCTCTTCTCGATATTGTATCCTCGACCAATCTGATCTACCACTTGTTCTTCTTGGATAAATTGGTTAACAAGATCCATTGGTAGGAAAGGAGAAGAAACACTTGAAGAGGTTTTTCCTTAGAAGAATGAAGCCAAAGATGAGACACCTATCTTACAATTTTTGATTATACCATGCAAAATAGGAGAGAGAAAGTAAAAAATGCAAGAACACCTTCTCACTTCTTCTCAATTTCAGTTAACATCAAAAGAAAGAAGAGATATGTATCAAATGCATCACTTCAATCTTTAATCATTCATAAATAAGCCAAAAAATGAGACTCTTCTCATTTGTATTTAAGATGGCTACATGAAAGACTTTTAACCTAAATAAGACATATCAATTTCGATTTTTTGGTGATGAAAGAAGGAAGATGGTCCATCAAATACACCTCTTTCTTCTTTAATCCAATGAATGCTAATAGGTTACATGCTATCATTAAAAGACCATCATTAAACCATTTAAAGATAAGATCATTACTCCATTTAATGATGATAAAGCATGTTAAAAACCATCTTAAATATAGAAAACTAATGTTAAATGTGTAGCTGCACATTTTGTTCATTACAACCAAAATTCCTCCTCCATTTATCTTTAATAACTTTGTTTTAATTTAATTAATCAAATTAATCAAATTAAACTAAATTCTAGCCCATTTCTAAATGTTCATTTGGGCTTCTAATTAACAATTAAGTAGTCTAAGCCCAACATTCAATCATAGGCTTTAAAACCTCTATTTGTATTTCTTAATTTGCTTGATAACCTTCTTAGAAGCCAAATGGTGAATCTAATTGGACTTATATAATTCAAGCTCCAATTAGTCTGGAATTAATTTAATCTCATTAGAATTAATTCCAGCTTATTAACTAAATGTCATTCCACTAAAGACAATTAGTTGAAC
>JAOQMP010000008.1:22240638-22267637 GCA_027563575.1 Erythroxylum pedicellare
TGTTTTGTGTGTATTAACTTCTGATTTTATAAAAAAGGTTTAAAGATCTATTCAACCCCCCTTCTAGATCGTTTACAGATATATGGGTCCTTATGAGATTGTAGACAGGATTAGATGACTAGCCTATAGGTTGGCGCTGCCACCAGAATTGTCACAAATACATGATGTCTTTCATGTGTCCATATTAAGGAGGTATAGATCGGATCCATCCCATATTATTAAGACCGTTGAGGTTCAATTGAGAGATGATCTGACATATAAGGAAACTCCAGTTGAGATCTTGGACACTAAGGAGAAGGACCTCAGGATTAAGACAGTTCAGTTAGTGAAAGTCCTGTGGAGAAACCACTCTATGGAAGAGGCCACGTGCAAACCTTTGGAATCCATGAAAGAGAAGTACCAACACCTCTTTAACGATTGAGGTAAGAATTTCAAGGATGAAATTCTTTTAAGAGGGGGAGAAATTTTGGCCCCCAAATTTTTTTCCTGATGAATAAGCATGATTAGATTAATTTTGGGGTCTTGCTAGATTAATTTGCGTTGGAATTAAATAGCATGTTAATGTGAGTGAGATTATATGACTTAGGTTAACTGAATTAAAGTGTTAGGGTGGTAAGATTACATGAGGGGCATTGTTGGAACATCACTTAAGTTGTAAAGTCTTAAGGCAGTGAAGGAAGGGTATAAAAAGGGAGAAAAAAATTTGTTGTCATGCATTTGGAAGAAGCTAGAAATGTGAACGAGATATGAGAGAAGAGAGAGAAGCACGAAAAAAAGGAGAGAAAGAAGAGAAAAGAAGGGAGGTCATCTAGGATTCAATTTTTCTTAGTCTTCATGAGGGATTTTGGGGTTGAGCAAGAAGGGAAAAAGGAAGAAAAAGGTTAAAGCTTCAATTAGAGCCAAGAAACTCATTGTTTGGTGAAGATTCAAGGTAAGTTGGTTTTTTAATATTTAGATTTTAAAGAGCTTAGAAAATGCATGGGTATAAGTATTCTAGGATCAATTTCATGCATAGGTTTCTTTGGGTTTTCCAATTGGAGTTCATTTTTTAATGGAGATTCTTGCTAATGTTGAAGGGAGGCAAGAGAGGCAAGAGGAGCAAGAAGAGAGACATCCTTGAGCAAGTTTTCAAGCAAGGAGACTAAGTTGGGTTACATTTTTATAATTGAATAATAAGCCATCAATGTTTCTTTTAAGAAAAGGAAATAAATGGTTTCAACTACTTGTAAATGTGCATTTATTGTTCTTTAAATGCTTTGAGAAAGTGTTATATGTTGCATGTATGAATTTTTTGGATGAACTATGAAACAAAAATGGAAATGATTTTGAAAGGACATCAAGTATATGAAATCAAGTTTCCAAAAATGTGCCAATTGGGCAAACTGTTTTCCGTTCATGAATTACATATTATGTGGGTTTGGTGTAGTCCATTCAAGAATATCATGTCATGTTGACCAAGTTAAAGGCTTCTCTCGCCTGCCCACTAGTGGCATGGAGCTCCTTCATGGGCTTCCTCAAGTTTCAACTACACAGGACCATTATGTAGAATTGTGTAGTTTGTCATGTTTATAGATCTGCCCAAACCATTATGATTTGCTTATGTGTTTACATGTTCAAATGTGTTGGCAAGTTTGATGTGCATGAATTAAGTTGCTTATGAATTGCTGATAAATTGAGATTTGGGAAAATATATGTATCTTGACTCAATGTGAGTTTTAAAATGGTTTTTGCTTACTATCAATTATAAAACTGTTATCCACGAGCTTTAAGCTCACCCCCATTCCTCCCCATCTACAGGTGATGAACAAGATATCGAGTGATCGAGTCGAGAGTAAAGGTATCACTCCAATTTGCATATTTTGTTCTTTTGAAGTTAGATCATGTAAAATAAGGCTTTAGTCATATTTTGAGAAATTATTGTTCTTGTAAAGTTGGTATTTTTGGACTATGATGTACGGTGGCTCGAAATGTCCACTAAAGCATTGTAAAAACTTTATTCTTTTGATGTTAATGAAGTGTGAATGGTGCATGGATGATGAAAGTTGAAATTAGATATACGTGAAAAAGCAATCAACTTGAGTTGATGATTTTGGAACATAAATCGTTGATACATATATATATATATATGTATATATGTATATATGTATATATGTATATATATATATATATATATGTATGTATGTATGCATAAGCGAGATATTATGGAAAGGAAGACAGGATTTATAAATGATTAGATGTAGTTGAAAGGTGATGAGACAAATGAGTTGAGATTTGAGAGTTTAATGAAACCATTTTGGTAGCTGAATGGTTGTGCTGAGAACATTCCAAGTTTGCATAGTGCAAAATTTCAAGTCTTCCATAAGGAAAAAAATTCGTATTATGACTTTAGGGCAAAATTTGGATTGATTTAGGATGAATTTGACAAGTTGACGATTTAGGATGAATTTGACAAGTTGACTTTATGAAGGTTGTAGCTTATTTTTCTAGTTTTTCAACGCTATAAAGTATGAAAATTTTGAATATCGGAGTCAAAAGTTATGGTCCTTATAAGTGGAGATGCTCAGGAGTATAGAACGTATCGTCTGGTGATAATACGTAATCTTTAACTATTCCCCCATGTCCCAGAATTCTTAATCTACGGAATGGTTATTCCGTAGGTTTTTTTCTAACCAAACAAAGATTACGTAATACATAGGAATAGATGGGAAATAGAAATGCTATTACCCTAAGCCAAACAGCTCGTAATTCTTTTCTTCCTTCTTTCCCTTTATTAACATTAACTTGTCTATGTTTTGATTTAGTTATGTTTAGTGGCTAAAAATACTAGTTAGGATTAGGGATATAGCTTGTAATGGATTATTAATTATTAATGCATGATTTGATTATTTGTTGGTTGAATTTATTCTCTTGATTCTTAATTGTTGAGTTTATAATTAACCATTATAGATTCAATCTAAAATATTGGACGAGAACTATAAGGTGAAATATGATTTATGCATTAAGAGAATACATACATCAAATCTAAGGATATGAATATATTAGACTATTGTGATAGCCAATTTTAATAACTTAATACAATTAATTATATAAAATCAATTTGACATTCTAGAATAACAAAAAAAATCCTTAAAAGAGGAGGCCTAAAGTTTGGGAGAGACATTGACTTGAAAGGTTTGAAATTGATTAAAATGGACTCAATTGTTTTGATTAGAGCCGTGGACCCAAGTTGATATTTAGCCTGTGATTGAATTGATTAAGCTCGAATTTGCCCGGGAATTGACTGAAGTTGAGCAGATATACTTTAATTGATTAAAGCTGTGAATTTGGACACATATTGGGCTTGTCTTTTAAACTGGATTTAGGCTTGGCGTGGGTTTGATTTATGGTAAATGGGGGATAAAAATAAAATGATATTTAAAAATAAAATCCATAATAATATGGAGAAGAAGGGAATTAAAGAAAAGGATTGATAGGAAAAAGAAAAAAGAAAAACGGACCGTCCATTGGATGTGTATTAGAAGAATCCCCTTTCTTTTCGTTTACCTCCACAGAACAGATCTCCCATCTTCTCTCGCTTTACCCAATCCCTATTTCCTCTCCGCTTCTCTTTAACATTTCTTTTTTAATTGCTTTTCCTTTTACCTTTGTTAAACTTAATTCTAAAATCTGACAAGATGATTCTAGAACCTCCATGAAATCTCTCCAACCTCCATGCATCCTAAGATGCCTTAGCTGCGTGGCCCAACACAGAAATCAGGCTGCAGATAACCTCACTTGTGAGAAGACGGAAAGAAACGTGATCGCTATTTGGATCCTGCTACGACGCCGTTTAAAGAAGAAGACGAGGCTAGGGTTTTGAAAGAAGAAGACGATGGATGAATACGATAGTGGCGGCCGCAGCGCCGACAAGTGCCCTGGAGCCGAGGATGATGGCAGCACGGCTCCTCTCCCCGAAAAGGTCTTTTCTTTGTGTACTGCTTGCTCTTATTCGTTTGGATTATCAAAATCATTTCTCTCTTTTTTTTAAAAAAAATTGTAACTGTTGATAACAGGTATCAGTTGGGGGCTCACCAATCTACAGAATAGAGAGGAAGTTAGGTAAAGGAGGGTTTGGACAGGTGTATGTTGGTCGCCGTATTGGTCCAACTACTACAAGTGAAAGAACAGCCTTTGGAGCTCTGGAGGTATACCTGCATTCTTTCTTAATAGCTGCTTGGTTTATGTTGCTTGTCATATGTAATGCCAATTATATTGTTTCATGTGTTTATACAACCCTTAGGTAGCCTTGAAATTTGAGCATCGAAGCAGCAAAGGATGCAATTATGGACCTCCTTATGAATGGCAAGTTTACAAGTGAGTTTGATCCTTTGCCTTCTAATGTTTAATTGTCATAATATGAAGCAAATGTAAAGCCGTCTTATGACATTTTTTTATACTTGTTGCCTGTATAGTGCCCTTGGAGGCAGCCATGGTGTCCCACGAGTTCATTACAAAGGTCGGCAGGGTGACTACTATGTTATGGTATGCTGTTTGAGCTTCACATAAGCTTTCTTATTTTGCAGTCCTAAGCTTTATAGGCTACTCATTGAGTAGGCTATTTTGATGCAGAATAAACATATTAATCTAGTTTTCCTTACTAGGAAAGGAAAGTGTTTCTATTTTGATATCTCTTATTAGTTTAGGGTTTAAGCGCAAAGCCTTTTTTTCTTTAAGACTGTTTCTGAGGCAATTAGGAGTGATTCTTAAACTCTATAAGTGATTTCTAAAATCCCATTGGTGTTGTTCCTATACTTTTATTTGTTTCAAAACCTAGGTGTGATTCCTAGTTCTTGATACAAACTTTAGGAGTGATTATGATCTATAACTATTGTTAATTTGTTGAATTCTAGCCCTAAAATCCTAAATTTCAGCTCAATTAAATTTCCAGAAACCATCAATTTTACAATTTATATGTATCTCATCAAACTGTTAAATTGGTCTCTGTTCATCCTACACCTGTACTACCACAACGAATCCGTGTTGCATTCAGGTCATGGACATGCTTGGGCCAAGTTTATGGGATGTTTGGAACAACAATTCACATACGTAAGTTCCTTTGGACGCTTTAATTCAATTATCATTTGTTTACTACTATGAACGAACCTGCTTGAGTGAAATGCGTTGATTGATTTCTATTCATTCTTTAACCTTGTCTTCCTGTTCAACTTTCAGGATGTCTATTGAAATGGTTGCATGCATTGCTATTGAAGCTATCTCTATATTGGAGAAGATGCACTCTAGAGGGTATTATACAATTGTTCCCACTTTGCTGTTCCATGTTATTTGCGTACAGCAGGAAACATTGTTAAAGAGAACATTTATCATTCTTATTTTAGTACAATTTAGTACTTGCTTCTTTAATCTATGGATAGAGAACACATTGGACATTTAAATCATTGTAGTCTTCCTGTAACAATTTTATTCAACAACCTTGACAGAGAATGAGTTTAGCTTAAGCGTTAAGAATTTTTAGTTAATGTCTCTTTGCTATTTTTCATAATAGTTTAATAGAAGTTGAATTGGTATGGGGATTTTAAAGGATTCTCGATTAGGTTAGGATTAAGAAGAGCGAGTTCTGTAAAATTCTGCAAGTCTTATCTGAGAAGTTTGATGCTTTTTTTTTTTTTTTTACTAGTGATTCTGAATCTAAAGAAATGATTTCTAGGAATCCATTGTTGTGATACTATTAGTTTGTTTGTTCCCCTAGTAAGATCCTAGTTGTTTACAGATATGAAGGCCAGATTCCTAAACCTATACTTTTACATCTTCAATGCTAAAATCTAAGAGCCTAAATTAACAGATTTTTGGTGTTCTTATTCCAATCATTGGCATATCTAACTATTTGTTCTATGGAAAATCTGCACAAGTTGTTTGTGATTGAGTGAGATACCTTGTTTCTTTTGATGTGGTATGCCCTGAAAAGGAAATTCAATATAATGAGGTTGCTTTATTCTTCTCTGGCAGATATGTGCATGGAGATGTGAAACCTGAGAACTTCTTGCTTGGCCCTCCAGGAACCCTGGATGAGAAAAAATTGTTTCTTGTAGACCTTGGTTTGGGTAAGTAGTTTAATCTACTTTTTTTTGGAACTAAGTGCTGTCTCTGGAGTGAAAGATAGTGATATTTACTCTGTTTATTAACATTTAATCTTACAGCAACTAGGTGGCGTGATAATGCAACTGGACTGCATGTCGAATATGATCAACGTCCAGATGTTTTCAGGTTGAGGAAATAGTTTTCTGTTGTCAATAGGCCCCACTGTGTTGGGACATTGAACTTTATTGTTACTTATTCATGACCATACTTCAGGGGAACAGTGCGATATGCCAGTGTTCATGCTCATCTTGGTAGAACTGGTAGTAGGAGAGATGACTTGGAATCTCTTGCATACACCCTTATTTTTCTTCTTCGTGGCCGGCTTCCATGGCAAGGATATCAGGTTTGCTGATTATGTACTCTTAAAGGTCTATTTACATATAGGCCTTATTATTTTACTAATGCAGCTGTTTCTGTAGGGGGAAAACAAAGGTTTCCTTGTTTGCAAAAAGAAGATGGCCACCTCCCCTGAAACTTTATGTTGCTTTTGTCCTCAGCCTTTTAGACAGTTTGTTGAGTATGTTGTGAATTTGAAGTTTGATGAAGAGCCTAACTATGCAAAATACATTTCTCTTTTTGATGGGATTGTTGGTCCGAATCCAGATATTAGACCTATAAACACTGATGGTGCTCAGAAGGTACCTCTTGTCTTTTGAATGGACATAGTATTGTTGATTAATTATCCATAAATTTCTCTATTGTATTGGGGATGTCATTTTAACCTGTTATCTTTGCATTCGGAAGCTCATATATCAGGTTGGTCATAAGAGGGGACGGCTGATAATGGAAGAAGAAGAAGATGAACAACCAAAGAAAAAGGTAAGGATGGGAATGCCCGCTACACAATGGATCAGTGTGTACAACGCACGTCGACCAATGAAGCAGAGGTGTGTGTCTGATAATTACCATCAAATTAATTCAAATTTTGTGAAGGTAAAAACAATTCTGATGTCCTCATCTCCTGTTGTAGGTACCATTATAATGTTGCAGATGTTAGATTGCCCCAACACATAGAGAAAGGAAATGAAGATGGATTGTTTATTAGTAGTGTGGCTTCTTGCTCAAACCTATGGGCCTTAATCATGGATGCGGGCACTGGGTTTACCGCCCAAGTTTATGAGCTTTCTCCATACTTCCTCCACAAGGTTGGTTAAGGGACAACCCTGAGCATTATTACATAATAGTCTGAGTTGGTTAATATGCTTTGCATATCTGCATGACATTTTGTGCCACTTAGAATTTCAACTTAAATGCCCTTTTCTAATCTCTTGACTCATTCTTTAATTTTTAAAGGAATGGATAATGGAACAGTGGGAGAAGAATTACTACATAAGTGCAATTGCTGGAGCTAATAATGGGAGCTCATTGGTTGTTATGTCCAAGGGTTAGTCCATGTATCTTTATAATCTTACTAGGTGAAAAAGATTCAAAATTTCTTTTAACTTTACCTTTGATGACTATAGGCACCCAGTATTTACAGCAATCATATAAGGTTAGTGATTCATTTCCTTTCAAGTGGATCAACAAGAAGTGGAGAGAGGGTTTCTATGTCACTGCTATGGCCACTGCTGGAAGTAGATGGGCAATCGTTATGTCCCGTGGTGCAGGGTTCTCAGATCAGGTCTGACTAAATTCTCTAGATCTCTGCTTTTAGTTGGGAAATTTTCTTCTAATATTTTTCTGTTATGCCCCACAATGATAGGTTGTGGAGTTGGATTTTCTGTATCCTAGTGAAGGGATTCATCATAGATGGGATAATGGCTACCGTATTACTTCAACAGCTGCGACATGTGACCAAGCTGCTTTTGTTCTTAGTGTGCCGAGAAGAAAACCTGCTGATGAAACTCAGGAGACACTCCGGACATCTGCTTTTCCTAGTACACATGTCAAGGTTAGTTTTTGAGTTCATTCTTATTATTGTTTTGCTGTATTCATATTCATATCAATAATTTGTTAATTTTATTGACTTACATGATTAAAGACTTTTTAACTGTCAATCTACTTTTCATCTTTTCAGGAGAAATGGGCAAAGAATCTCTATATTGCATCAGTTTGCTATGGTAGAACTGTCTCATGAGCCACAAAAGATGTGGGGATTTCATGATCATGCCTTTTTTTGACATAGAAGAAAAGCCCAAGAAGCAAAGATCTGCAGAAATAAGAACGACTTATCTCTGCATTATGGAGTCTATGTATGCAAAATTCTACTTTATTGCCGCGATCACACAATATCTCTTACAAAAACCTGTGCACAGTCTTTCAATTGTGTCAATATTTTTCCCAGTCAATGATAGAAATTACATATCATCTAGGATGGGATTAATTATTTGTTCCTAAAGAAGCTTGTATAGTTACGAAGTGATCACCTAGTTGAAGGTGTGTGCACAGGTTAAGTTTCATCACTGGTGATAATTTTGGAGACCGTCTCATTATGATTTTGCAGTGGACTTTAGTGGCCAGTCTGTACTTAAACTTTGCTTCGCTGCTTCTTCTTGACTTATTGAAAATGATCCTTCTTTCCGTACTTGTTTGATGTCTAATTTGTACACTTTAGTGAGTACTTTGTAATTTTTCTTCCACAAATATGCACTTTTATGCTATGAATGATAATTATAAGAACTGTGCCTGTGGATAAACAAACTGGTGCAATTATTAAGAACTGTGCCTGTAGATAAACACACTGGTGCATTTTCTATGTAAAAATGATCGGTTTGGTTGTTCCTGTTCTTGGGTATGCAAATACCCTCCCCTCTTTTTCTCCTCCATCATATCTTTAACAGAATGGGTTTGCCAATGTTATGTTATTCTTCTTATGCTTTCTGCTCTACACGGGCACAGACCTAATACATCAAGTATTTGTCTTCCTACTGTTCTTTTTGCGCATCACCATTTGCATTCATCTTAGGTGCATGACCATTTCCTATGTTATTTGCTAGTCAATTTTTCTTATTTCGGCCATCGACTTGTGTACTTTCTGTCCAGTCAATAATTTTTTATAACAATTAATTTTACAGCTGCTTGAGTTTCCTTTGAATACTTCATTTATTTTGTTTGTTATGTAGTGTGGTGAAATTATTGTTGTTTTCACACAAGAAGATTTTCAAAGCAGAAAACTTGTGGGCAATACATCTTGTACAGTTTCAGAACTTGTTGATTTTCTGCCTAAGTGCTGGGACTTTTTGAACTTCAGTCCCCCTCAGTCTGTGCAACCAAGTAGAAACCAGAGTTGGATCAAGTTTTCCTATAAATAGCATCCCCTTTGCTTAATTTCCTATTGGTAAGTATTTGATTTTACAAACCATTTTTGGAAGCATCTTACTTATTGCATCTTCTGTTGTGGCAGTTTGTACATTGCTTATGGGGATCAACGTCTTCATTTGTTTCTTTCATCTTCCAAAGGCTTTCATCTTCATACTTATGGTACGCAGCTCTTCATCACCATCACCACCTCTCTTCCCCTACACGCATATAGAGCTTTCAGCATTAGAGAAATTTTGTGAAATCTTGTGTTAACAACCTATCATTAACCTTTTCTATTACAGAAATTGTGCATCAGAAACTGTGTTATGGATTTAACTAAGGAACTTGGCAACCTGTGTTACGTTATGGTTTGAATTTTATGGATCGGCTGTATACTTGAAGTGCGGAAGATAAGTATCATTGTTTTTCATTGTTAAATTGTATTTTCGCTCTGCTAATGATTAGCATGTGCAGAAGTCCTAAGGCAATGACGGTAGTTTCGCTATTACCTCCTGATTAAACTATTTATGACCTGCATATTTATAATGTGTCAAAAAGGTGGATACACAACTGTAAACTTGGAGATCGTTGATCTGGAAGAAGGCTTGGTTTGTACGGTATTCAACTGTTGAGAGTTCTCAATCGAATGTGATCCAATATCTTCCATTTACAGCCCTGCTGAATGCTAACTGGGATCTAGATTTTACGGACTTCGGTCTACACTAGTGCAAATAATTTTCTACAGTGCCGTCAGTTTCGACGTTAAGTTTTAACACGTTAACTATTGAAAGAGCAAGCAGCCCGAAAATTTGATTTGAGGATTTTTATTAGGCGAAAATAATTTCAATACTTGAGAATGATGAAGTAAAGGCTGCAATAAAACTCATTTCCAATCCGTGCCTTAAGATGCTAAACAGAAGCTAGAGCGATCTACTATCATTAAGTGTGCAAGTGTCTTAGCATTTGGAGGCTTTGCTGATTTGAAGCCCTCACAGTTGAGAATGCCGGAAGATGATATAAAAGGGAAAAAGAATTCATGTGGACAAAATAATTTGGGGTTTGGCATCAAAGAATAATAGATGAATGATAACAGTATGAGCACGGACATTTAATTATACTCGGGCATGTAGATATCCGTTTATATGAGTACAGACGTTCAACTTCAGTACACATACTCTTTTTTAAGTTTAAACTGCTGAGAAAGATCTGGACTAGGCAAGGTTAATAAGTCGGTCTGGAACACAATCTTCTCAGTCGAACTTGCTCCTGGCAAAAATAAGAAATCTACAAACATTAATTTCCATGTAACGCAAATAATTTCCATGTAACGCAACTACCAAGATGAAAAGCAGAATTACTGGCACCTGCCTCGGTATTATCATGATCATATTCTATCAAGAAAAGACACCTGCAGCCCCTTATGTCATGCATTCTCCTTTGGATTTCTTTGACGTGTGCATCATAATAGATTGCTTGATCCCTCCTTTCCTATTTCAAAGCGGTATAACCATTAATTCTCAGCGGAGAAAGTAAACAGACGATTGCTGAAAACTCGTGTACAATCGATTGAAATCACCTGGAAGCAGCATACAAGATCTCCAACCTGTACTTTATGACATTCTGAATGCTCAAGAGGTATAGAGCGTTCTCGTACTGCATTTTTCACATTCACCCACTCATCTTCTTCAGCTCCAAATCCCACAAATCTAACACGAACTTCCTTTAACAAATGATATTTTTCATCACATAATTTGTTGAAAAAATTGTATGATACTCTCGTATCCAATGAATTAAGCCTACAGTACCCCTGAAACCAATTTTCATGGTCCACCGTATTTGTTTTGGCAGACAAAGAATTCAATTTTCGTTCTATTTTGAAGTAGCATGCTTGCATCAATATTCACATGCCAAATATCTCTCCTGAATATAAAAAGCACCATATTACGATCTAAATATGCACTTACAGCTTCTCCTGATGCAAGAAACCTATGAGAGATAAACATATCTACGTCATACCTGCCAAAATGAAATCAGTAAACACTGAATTCAATTCACTGTGACAAACTTCCCATAAAAGATCCAAATGAAGGTGAACTTCTTGTTAAGTATATACCAAAGTAAAATTGACCTTATCCAATAAGCACTAGGGATCATAGTTTTTGAAGATATAGGCATTGAAATGGACATTACACTCAAGGTCCAAGAAGGTCCTTTTGATCCTTGATAACTTTTTATCGCCTCAAAAAGGGCCCTTGAGGCTTTACCCATCATATTTTATGGGTAGAGATACACAAATCAAAATAGCTATCAATAGACAGAATTTGTACTAACCATGCCCCATCTTTTGATGATCTGGCCTCAAATTCCAACTCAGACAGATCTGGTACCTTTTCTTCTGCTTTAGAACAAACACCATTGTTATTGGAAATGAAATCATTATCATATTGAAGGTTTTTATGGAGAACCAACACCAGCAACAGAAGTTCAACAAATAATGGAAAGGATTGGCTGCTAGCACCAGGCACAAAAGTTCAACAAAGAGTGGAAAGAATTGGCTGCTTTACTGAGACTAAATTCATGTATAAAAACTGTGAAGACGTATAGGCAAAGGAACTCCAAGGAGAAAGACTTTACAAAAATTCTCTTTTGTTGCTCATCTACCTCAACGTTCTCAACCATATTAACACGGAAATTCCTCAATTTTGTCATTGATTATTAAATCAGTGTCTAAAAGGCATCTGCATTAGGGGTATCTAACCCCTCAAGTGAGTTGGCTTCCCTTGAGTTTGATCCCGACTGCATGTCAAGTGGTTCCAGTGAAGTAAACAGTTATTGATTAGAGTACACTTAAATATATCCATGGAGATTTGCATTTCTTTTGATCACCTTCCATCAAATATTCAAAGTCGAGAATCATTTCCTCTCTTAAAGATGTTAATGCAGACTTTTTCATAACCAGAACAAACAATTAAAGGAAGATGAACTCTAGTGATAGAAAAGATAGTTCTGGTACGTACAAATAATCATTGCATGACAATTTAAATGTGAAGTACAAGAAGCAAGAAACTATGGCATGTAACTAATTAAATTTCATTTGTTTCTGGACATTCCCTCAGGGAGCAAGGGAAGCTTTAAAATCACCTTTGTTCACTTGAGACCTTTGTCTTGCCTCATTTGAAGGGCTAGTCTCAGGAAGTGAAAATTCATCTTTTGAGGTATCAGTTGAAGTAACAGCCTTGGCTGGGAAACAATGTGAACTTTTCTGGAACCAGCTTTGTACCTAAAAATCATTGTAAAGTGAGATACAAACAAACAAAAGGTCATAGTCATTACTGCATGAGAAAGTTGGTAACATGTGTAGCGTGAACAAATAGCAGAAAGATAGAAAGGTGTAACAATGCAGAACCTCAGTCCATCTAACAATTGGTTTTCCAGCACGACCAGAAGAAGAACTGCAAGAACATAAGCAAAAGAGAGAAGAATTATGTACAACACGCATCACTAACCAAGAAACACTACAAGATTACCCTAGTTGGAGAAATGAAAAGGTCCTGCTACAAGATTACCCTAATTGGAGAAATAAAAAGGTTCTGTTGGCATTATGGACAAAATTGAATGTAACGTCACCTTGAAGACACCCAGTAACTTTTGAATGGTGACTATTAGATGTAATTACATATCAGAATACAAAAGTGAAAACAAGAAAGAAAGGAATCTGTAAAGTAATAAAAACAATAACAGGACAGCATACAACATGAGGTCAGACTGCCACAAAACCATAAATCTTCAATAAACTTCCTTTTAGCTGCGGGGAACAGGAGACTCATGTACATCATCTCTTTATTTCTTTTCTGGTGATCAGGTGCGGGAGGGTTGGATGTCAAGCATCCTATCAAGAGTGACCTAACGTTATCGTGATTCAAAAACTACAATAAAATAGAAGCTAACTCACTTAAAACTCCTGGCAATTTTCTGATAAAACTCCTTGTTCAAAGGTTTCTCTGTTTCCTTTAGCATTTTCTCCATCTTTTCGACCTGCATAAATAATTGAATCCAGAAACATTTTATTGTACCATTGCATGCGAGACTAATAAAATCGCACAGCATGCCCAAACAAGAAATAGGAAGCAACATTAATAGTTGAAAGATTTGACCAATATAATCTAAAAGAACAAGTAGAGGGACCAAAACTCAAAACGAAAAAAAAAAATCTGGGGGCAACATACAGCAAATAACAAAGCATAAGCAATATGATAGATGCTTCACAGATGTTTCAGTTCATAATAAAGAATGAACTCCCGTTTCCCCATAATCAGAAGGTACACATGACTGATAGAAAAAGCTCAAAAGTTTGAACGATTTAGTAGTTAGAATATCTAAAACAAGATGGCTACCCCAAATTAACAATTAAAACGCCGTATATTCTTCATACGAAATCAATAAAGCTTCGACATAGTTGTTCTTTATAAGAAAATCAGTTAAGTTCGGAGATAGGTCGGGCAAGCGCGAGAGAAAATGAACACCAATTCAATGACTTAAATTTGCCCGTGGTTAAACAAACAAGGAAGTGAAATGAACACTGCCCAATAACTTTGACAAACACATGCGAGGCTTTAAACAATTTGAAAAGCATATCAAACGATCGCTAAAGAAACGAAGAAACAGAAGATACCCAGATGTACAAATTGTTGATGGAGAACAAAATTACGAAGCTTTGTCAAAAAAGAGCATACCTCAGCCTTTAAGAACCCCGAAAACACCAATCTTGGTCTAGGACGGAGACGTTCCATGAATTAACCCAAAAGGGGGATGGAAAAAGTAAAAGTTGCTTCCCCTTATTTATTTTGTGAGGGATTTCAATACTCTATAGGATTCGGAATTCAGAAACCCTATATGTCAATACGTTTGAAAGCTTTCGAGGTGCGGCATAGCCATACCGATGCTCATGTGCTGCGCCCGGAACGTTTGTGCTGTTTGTGTTTAGTTTCACATATTTAAATTTTCTTTTATAAATTCATTCTTGGTAAATTGATAAGTTTAGTATATAAGTTAATAGCCTAAATTAATAATTTCAATAGATTAGGCAGTTGATTTTTTTTAAAAAAAATCCTATGTAAATGTATGGATTAATTAATGATTTACTTATTTAAAAAAAATCCTATGTAATTGTATGGATTAATTAATGATTTACTTATTTAAGGAACAAAAGAAATAATGATTTTAACCATAAGCAAATAGGGATAATAATTATTTTAGTGCTTAATTTTGTCTTAAACAGTTATTTTAGTGCTTAATTTTGTCTTAAACAATTTTAAAATTCCAATGTTAGTACCCCAATCAGTTGTTCTTTATAAGAGCATTGACACTCCGCATAGTTATAACATGAATTATAATCCTATTTAAATATCGAATCAATCTTTGTTTTCTAAAAAAATAATCAAAATGCATTCCAAAAACGAAAGGCCATGCCTTACCAAGTTATAATATACAGTCCAACTCGTTTAACTCTAATTTCAACCAGAACATGTCGACTTTCTTATAATTAAAATCTAAAGTAATCCCTTCTATTATTCTCTCGGCTGAGCATTCTTTCTTGATGGCAGGTACCCGTGGACTTCTCTACCAAACATAAGAGGTGAAGTTTCAATATGTGTATCGTGAAAGGAACCAATATACGGATAGTCTGGTCTCTATCGCCGCGTTATCAAGGCCAAGACTCCATATCCTACAGGAGCCTCCAATTCCTGCCATGACTCACCTAAAACGTGATCAACACGAAGTCTTGTACCGCAGATCCCTAAGCTAGTTAGAGTGTTTGTTTAAGTTTTTTTGTCTTCTTTTCCTTTGTACAAAAAAAAATCTAAAGTAATCCCTAAATGAATACTTAAAATACTCCAAATTATTTAATACGTAATTTTTTTTGAATAATTTGAAAAACTGTTAATGGTAGTCATCACTTACTATGTAAGATGAAATAATATTAGAAAATGCAATTACTACTTATGTTGATTTAAGAATATCTTAGAGTTAAAATTTTAATTGATATGGACAAGGACAAATATGCTAGACAACCTAAAAAATATGTGAATCTCATTTAGTAGAAGCTTGTATATTCCTACCACCTGAAATGTTCATCATTTTTTTGGAATAACCAATCCTCAAGTGCTCAGCTTTTTGACAATTTATCAATTCAGTGCTTAAGCTTTTAAAATTTTCAATTGAGTGATTAACCTTTTAAAATTTTAGTAATTCAATTCAACACGTTATTTTTACTAGTGTGACTAATAGAATGACATCTACGTAGTATTTAGTAGACATGCTACATCATCAAAAATAACCGTTTGAACTGAATTGTTACGGTTTTAAAAGGTTAATTACTCAATTGAAAATTTTAAAATCTTAGGCATTAAATTGAAAAAATCTTAAAAGGTTAGACACTTTTAAATACGTTATCCCTTTTTCTTAAGCTTGCTATTATGAACTTTTACCTTTAATGCATAAATATAACACTAAAAGCACTTTTTGTGTCATCTGTCATAGTCATATATTTATATTATCTATATGCAAGTGTCATAACAAGCAACCATTTCTATTATTGTTTTCTTACAAGAAGTATTATATTAGGACGGTGAGGTTTCAACTTTTTTATATCATAATGAGCTATTATAGTTGTTAGTCCAATATTCAGATATCTACATTAGATGTAATAATTTTAGTATTTAAAGTTTTGAGAGTTGCATATTCATCTATGAGAGTCATAAATGGTAATGTTATTGTAAGAAATGAGATGCATAGTTTTAAAGGCTTTTATGGTAATTTATCTTTAATTTGTAAAATCAAATTTGGTGATTAACATGATTCCTAGCTTGTCTGCTATTTGTTTAAAGTGAAAATTACTTTAATAAGAAGGCAATAAGAGTTTGAAAAGGAGAACAAGAAACAATATCCATTTTATATGTGCAAAAGCTAATATCCCAATGTGGCACCCGTTCAATTAGTGTGAAGTATGTTTAGGTGTGTAGTTATTTCATTTAAAATATGATGGTATAAGTTTTATAATCCAATGGAATATTTTCTATAGTGAAATGATAGTTTTTGGACAATGGTGTGGTACTTTTGGTATAATATAATGGTAAAATGGAGATGAGTAGTGAAATGAAGAACAAAAAGAGTTTTTTAGATGTTACAACCTTAAATAGTAGGATAAAGAACATTAAGAAAGAGGTGGCACTTAAAATGAAAATTGAATTTTAAACATTCTAAAATGATATTTGATTTATATCAATTATATAATGTATTATGAGTTTTATAGTTGTTGTAAAGGGAGAATAAAAATATGAGAATGGAGAGATTAAAAATACAACATTTATTTATAATTGAGGTTAGCTGCATAAAACGAAAGGGTTGAATAGAATGAAATCAAGATCTAGTAGAAGAATTGGGTGCAATCCTCAACATATTGTCAACTAGATGAAGGTATTTGAACCATAATCAAGTTTGAAAATGTGTACAACCATGATTTCATTCCTAGTAAAAAGTTTATATGGCAACATCAAGTTATGGATAACCAAGTAAGGCATATATTAGAAACAAATAACTGTTACAAAATTAGGTAGTGTACATATGCACAATATATTGTTATAGCAGTGGGTTGCTATAAAAACAAGATGTGTTAACGAAAGGATTGTCTTAATAAATAAAGTTAAAATGATTTAGGTAGTGTACATTTGCACAATCTATTTTTATAGTTATGGGTTGCTATAAAAACATGATGTGTTTACAAATGGATTGTCTTAATAAACAGACAAGTTAAGATGATAGAGGTAGGAGGGAAATATAGAATTGATATATAAGATATTTACTAGAATGAAAGAAAAGAAAAGGATAATATATTTTTCTATAAAATTAAATGTGATGAGTTATTATTAAAACACTTTTGAATCGTAAGTCTGCTTATATAAAATGAATCTTTACAAATATATCCGTAAAATATGAAAATTTCCTAAAATCCAACTCAAATGGAACTTAACTTAGTGAAGTTAGTTATTTATTGGATATAGGGGAACTAATCCCCTAGTTTGAATTACATTGGTGTATTCTCAATTGATGATTAAAATTTGGAAGGAATATATTTAGACTAAAAGCATGTAAGTGATTTTAAAGAAATGGAAAGAATTTCATATTAGATTGTGTCTTTTCTTCTACACGATAAATGTGTTTCAAAATTTTAAAAAAATGGATATGACAAGATCAAACAAACAAACATCTTATTAATGTCATGTAAGATGTTTACAAAATGATTGCATACTAAACCTATTTCTTATAGAAAACGTCCTTTAACATGGTTTTGGCACATGGATATCTACCAAATTATTTTCTAATTGAAAAACATATAAAGATTATGGTTAGAATCACGATGATATACTAAACCATTTTCATAATAAAAAACAAAGTAACATGATTCCAATTCGTGTTCTTAATGAAAACCTATTATGAAAACAATAATTTTTTAATCCTTGTATCAATCCAGTTGATACATTGATGAAAATTGCTAAATATTAGGTGTTAAAAGAATTGGTATTCTTTTTTTAAAAGAAGGTATAATTAAATTAAGCCATAAAAGGCAGCCAAGAGTTTTAAAACCAATACAGGACAACTTGTAAATTACAAGAGTTGCAAAATATCCATAAACTTACAAAAAAAAATTGCTGAGAAATTAAAGTCTACACTTAAGAGCTACATTCTCCAATATGAGCTAAGGAAATGCAAATCTAATCCCTTATATAAACAAATACTGGTGTGAGTTCTTATCGTCTACAATAGATGGGTGTTGAGTTACTGATTAGAGATGCATTTGTCATGGAAAATTTGAGAGCTCATTTCATCCTATATAGTAGTGACTAGAAAGGATAAAGAAATGAAAAAACACCATTTAGTGGTTTTACCATGGAATCTGATATCAGTGTAGTAAACTTTGATTTGGTTTAGATCTTCTGAAGCTTCAGTAATCAAACATTTTTGTGACAAATCATTCCAAGTGTTGATAACAAAGCTACATTTGAAGAATAGGTGGATAGAAGTTTTCTCATCTCCTTTGCATAAAGTACAACAGTTAGTAAGGTGAGTGAATCTTGCAATTATGTCAATAGTTGGTAACCTATTTAGCATGGCAAGCCATAGAATTGTTGAAGCTCAGGGATGATGATGACTAAATCAGACTACATTTTTCCATAGAAGAGTTAATATTTATTCGCAATCACTTGTCTACATAACTAATTGGCTAATTTACCATTATGTATGTTTCCATATAATGTTGTCATTATCTGAGCTAAGACAAGTTTGAATAATTTTAGTCTTTAATATAGTTGGAATTGAAGCAATCATGATTTGATCCCTTGTTTTAAGAGCTTGAGCGACAGAGTTTTGTGAGCCAATAAGAGATTTAAGAGCCTCAATATCATTCAATTTATCCAGAGTGCTTATTGACAACTAGTTTTCAAACCAAAAGAAGGTGCTTTCTTCATTAACAATAAGATAAATGAAGTGAAGTCTCATCATTTCTCTCATCTTGAGAATGGATTTCAGTGTAGTGGAGGAAAGGTAATCTACATTAAAGCTCCATAAATTCCTGTTCTTTATGAAATAAGTATGGATACATCTGTAACAAAGTGTTTACTTATTAGTGAGCAGCCACCATAATCTCTTGATGAGTAGAACAATGTTGAGTGATTTGAGGGATACAATACTGAGTCCACTTTGGCTTTTGGGTATATAAAAATTCGCCCACCTCATATTCACTATACATCAGACCACAACAATCTATTAAAGATCTTATATATTGTTTTAATAACTTCTGAAGGGACCACAATATAACCAACCCAATACGCACTGATGGAGTTTAGGAAGGAGATAATAATTTGTGCCCTTCCAGCCATAGAGAGACTTCTAACACTCCAAGAAGCAATCCTGAGATTGACTTTGTCAATTAAGCAAGCATAATCGTTAAAGCCTAGTCTAGAATCTATGACAAGGATACGAAGATACAAAAATGGAAGTTGTTGTTTAGTAAAACCAGTAATGAAAACTATAGTGGATTCTAGATTTAAGGCTTTTGAGACAAAAATAAACCACTTTTGGAATAATTAACATGAAGACCAAACATCCTACTGACCATTTTAAGGGTTTTTATAAACACTGAAATAGATGTAAGATCATCTTTAGAGAGTAAAATGAAGTCGTCAACAAAACATAAATAATCTGAACCTTTTACATTTGGAATGAAATTTAAATTCCTTAGCATTTCCCACTAATCACTAAACTAGTCTGCTAAAAGTCTCCATAACAAAACCAAAGAGATAAAGTGATATAAGGTCACTTTGTCTAATTCCTTTGGAACTTATAAAGGTGTTTGTAGGCTTATCATTAATGAGGATAATGAAAAAAGGTGAAGAGATGCATTGAGTAATCCACTAAATGAATAATCTTCAGAAATTCATAGTAGTAAGAATGTTAATGATGAAATCCTAATCCACACTATCATAAACCTTTTTAAGATCAATCTTTATGCAACAATTGGCCATCCCTTTCCTCTTAGAATATGATTTGATCAGTTCTTACAAAATCAAGACATTATCACCAATAGACCTACGTAGAATATAAGCACCTTGTGTCTCCAATATGGTTAAGAAGTACCTTTCTCATTCTATGAGCTAAAATTTTGAATATCAATTTATAAATAGAATTGCAGAATGAGATAGGTCGAAAATCATAGAAGCATTTAAGTTTCACACCCTTAGGAATAAGAGTGATAAAATTTTTATTAAGGATAGTCAAGAAGGAACCTTTGTTGAAAAATTCCATGATTGCATTTGTCAATATGTTTCTTCTAAGTGGCCAAATATTTAAAAAGAAATTCACATTGAATCCATTAGGACTAGGGGCTTTATTTGGGTGTAAGGACTTTAATGTTTCTTTAATCTCCCAAGTGGTAACATGTTGTGTAAGGAAATCAGCCTCTTGAGGAGACATACTAGTTTGTAATACTTGTTCAAGAAGAGGCATAGGAGAGTGAGTATCAAAAGGTTTGTTCATCAAGTAAGAGAAGTAGTTGAAGGTCCTTTGAAGCAATTTAGCCTAAGAAATCATCTGAACATTATCAAGTTCAAGTGAGACAATTCTATTAGCAGCCTTCCTAACAATGAAAAACCTATGGAAGACAATGGTGTTTTTATATCCATTCCTTATCCACTAAAGTCTTGATCTATACTTCATAAGGGAACAATCAAACCATAGGGCTTTATAGTAGTTATGATAAGCCACCTTCTTTGTTTTTAGTAGTTGGAGAGCCAATTATTATAGACATGTTGCTAAATATTATCCAAATTGTTATTAGAAGTATTTAAAAGATGATGTGTATTACCAATATTGTCCCTAAATAGAATCTTCATTTCTAACTTGATGAGAATTAATTTCTTGAAAAGAATGTATCGTTTAAAGCTAAAGAACCTTACCCTCAATTCTTTCTAAGTAGCATCTTCAAAACTAGCTAGATCGATCAAAAAATCATTAAATCTAAATGGTTTCTTAGGATTAATGGCACCAGTTTGAGTTAATCTAGTGTATGATCAAATAAATTGTTGCAAGGATAAGTAGAATAGCAATTGGGAAATTCCATCAACCATTAGGTATTTGCGAGATTATGATCAAGCTTTTTTCTAATGAAGTTCACCCCAGGCTGCTTATTGCTCCATTTAAAGAAGTTACCTCCCATTGGAATGTCAACAAGTTGATCCTCTTTAATACAATTCCTAAGGTTTGGATAAAGAGTTCCCATAAATCTAGGACCCTCGGTTTCTTAAAGTTTAGGCATGGAATTAAAATCTGTAATGATCTAGGGATTGCCAATATTGGATGTTACCCTTATCTGATTCTAGAGAAATGCTCCTGATAGGAAGTGTTGTGTGTATACACAAAGAAGATATAGATAGGTTGATGAAGTACCTTACTGAGTCCTCTAGATGAATTAACTACTTATAAATGATTATAGGAGATGCAAAAACCATAGAAATGTTAAATGGTATTACTAATCTACCATTGAGACGAGCACTATGGTTAGTGATTTATTTCCAATAGGTTGGCAAATACTT
This sequence comes from Erythroxylum pedicellare, assembly GCA_027563575.1. Lineage (NCBI taxonomy): Eukaryota > Viridiplantae > Streptophyta > Magnoliopsida > Malpighiales > Erythroxylaceae > Erythroxylum > Erythroxylum pedicellare. Next base: position 22,262,160 of record JAOQMP010000008.1, read on the forward strand.
TAACAGGTTGTCACTTTCCTTTTTGATTTTAGTCTCTAAAATACCAACTACTTGAATCTTATTTTATAGATCAAGTTTCTTATAAGTAGCTTTTTAGTAGGTTTATTAGCTCGCCTCACATTCTAAGCAAGGATCTTTATTGACCAGGCTCTAGGAATAGTGTCTTTTTCTTCTTGTTAGATCTTCTCCTAATGACAAGTTCAAAATTCTAATTTGCATTCTTTGATTGACTGATAGTAGCTATTCGAGTTCCAGGTATAGGCTACTCAGAAATTATCACTAGACTTGAGGGTGATCTCTCTTCAGAAATTGGTAATATAGAAGATTTAATAACACATTTTGAAGTTGAAGGACCAACCACTCCCATTACACTTCCTATCTTAGGAATATCATTATATAATTTATTCCCTTCAATGCCACTGATGTTGTCTCTCTCTATAGAGACATTACTAATAGGTGTGCTCTCCTTAGAACTTGGTAAAATAGATGCTTGCATAATATATTTTGATGTTGAGATACCAACCTCTCCATTTTACTTCCTGTCTTGTCAATAACATTATATAATTTGTTCCTTTTATTGCTACTATTGGTATACTATATCATAATTCATTTGTTCCAATTGTTGAACACTCCCTATAAGTTCTTAATAATCACCTATAACAAAGATTCTACCATAGGTCTCTAAACTTTCTTCACAATAGGTTGGGGATTACAAGTATAAGAGACTCTCATCTGGTCCTTAACATGTTGAAGATCCTCATTAAGTTTTATGAAAGGTATAATTTTAGTTAATTTAGACATTAATGTAACTAGTATGCACATTTTTGCAAAATTCACTCTCCTTATCTTAGCATGGTCCATCGAGATAGGTTTGCCAATATAACTTGAAGGTGGTTAAGGCTACCTATTGTCCAATACTCTAAAGGGACCTCATTGATACATATCCAAATAGGAATATTCTCCTACTTGAACTCTTTTAGCTTCAAACTTGGTCTCCATAATTAGAGAAGTAAATGCTTGTTAAGAACATCCATGGATTAGTTTGAATGATTTTCTTTGCATCTTCAAGGGTTGCATTTTAAAGAGGAATACATCCTCATTGGTAACAAACACCTCCAACAATCCATGTTGTTTCCAATTTTATAGAGCCCATTGCATCATAATAGGGAATACTACACTTCTATTAAGAAAAAAAAAACAAGAATTATATAGTTCCATATGTTTGCACCTGCTTTCAAAATCTCCAAAGGAGGGAGACTATTCTCTAGTCAGATACCTTACAAGGTTAGAAATAATTTAGTTTTATTTCAAGTATTGGATCACAAGTAACATAGACCCAAGACTTGTGAATGAATTGACTCAAGTCTGCATTCTAATCAACATTTGAAGAAGTATCAGTAATATCCTTAAAAGGATGAGGTTATGTTGGTTGAGGAAAGTTGGAGGTTAAGGGTAGGAAGTTATTATCCATTGGTTAAAAGAAAGAGCTGAAGGATAATAAGGTTTATGTAAAGTCCGCTTTAGGGATAGTGTTCTTAGAAGAACATCTAGGAGAAGAGGAAATAAATGATCAGTCAAGGGAAGTGAAAGATAGAAGCAGACAAGAGTGAGTAAAAAGGTGTTCAAAGAGGTTGTGCAATTAGAGAGAAGGGTAAAAAGGCGATAGTAGAAAGAAAACAAGTGAAGATTTAACAGGAAGTACAAAGAAAGGAGATGAAGATAGCAGAATCAGACGTTGTAGCAAAGGAGTGTGCATGAATACTAAGGATCGAGCAACTCATATAAAAAGTCAGTCATCTCCAAACCCTTGAACAAATAGGAAGTATGAGTTTCCAAGTTATGGATAGAGGCTTCTTAATATAAAGAAATCAACATTTAATAAAGTTGTTAAGAGAGCATTGGCAATTTTTTAGATATAATCATGGTAATTTTTTTTGTCTTAGTCATGTGGTATTTTCAAAATGAAGTGATATTATCTTTTTACACTATTATGAGATTATTTTTATAAATTGGTGATGTTTATTAACTATAAGTAAGCATTTTTTTTAAAAAAATATTGGTATTTTCCTAAATAATAGTGTTATATCATGTTTAAGGTGCTAGTATTTTTTATATGGACTTGCAACTCCTATAAGATGGATTGGTCACATTTAGAGTATTGGTTTAAGATATCTTTAATTAATATAAGTGATAGTATTATTTCTATATAGTATTGATATTTTTTATTCTAAATACTAGTCGTATATCTTGTTTAAGTCGCTGGTACATGTTTATAGGATTATCATATTTACAATATGAGGTGGTGGTATGTACTATAATAAGGGAAGGTATTTTTCAATGTTAGTTATTACATTTCTTTACATAATATTAGTATATTTATTGTTAAAGAGTGGTAGTACTTTTTTATGAAGGTGGTCGTATTTGTTTTACATTCTTGTATTTGTAATAAGGAGACATAGTCTTATAAGTGATTGATTAAAGGTTATTTTTATTTATTAGTTACATTATTTTAGTGGGAATATTGTATTAATAGTATGAGAGATAACACTAAGAAAAAATTGTAAGCATAAACTTTTCCATTGTTTTGAAAATTACTACGTCATAATGGACCATAGTCAAATGAAATATCTATCAATTGGTATTGTTTTTAAGGAATCATGATAATCTTTTTTTATTGATGACATTGTATGGAGTTATTTTATTAATTGTACTTGCATATGGTATTATATATATTAAAGTAAAGGTTATACTTATTTGTCTATTATAATGATATTTTTTTGAACAAAGGCATGATATTGTTTATATTAAGTGATGATATTGCTTTTATGGAGTCATGATATTGTTTATACTCATATTTGGTATTTACATAATAAAATAGAGATGGTTATTATTTGTTTATTATGGTTTTTTTGGTATACAAACATGATATTGTTTATATTAAGTGATGATATTGTTTGTATAGAGTCATCATATTTTTTAGAAAGTAAAGAATATTAAATGAGCCTAAAAGGGATAGATCCAAAAGTGGTATAAAGCTAGAAGCCTTTCACAAACATTTGATAAGCTTTGATTAGAGCCACGTAAGTACTACATAGTTGAAAAAATAGCAAGCTTTAAGTGATCATACATAGAACTCATTCACAGTAGATGAACAATGCCAATATAAACAAACAAAACGTATTATGAACCCAAAGTATGGAAATGTACCATATGAAGCTTACATGCCTCTATTCCAAGTTTAGAGATTCCATAAAAGGGTTAGAGGTAGGTTGAAGTGTTCTAATAAGTTCCTATGAGTAAGGGCCTCCCTAATCCATTGGACTGTATTTCTCTTGAAGGAGTTTTAGTGTATAGGATTGCTGGAATATGGTTTCCTATTCCTTTCCATCCATATAAAGTACATAAGGCAACTAAAGATGATTCTAAAAATTTTGGTTTCAAGCTTGATCCTAAGCTTAAGTTGTGATGCCAACTATGATATACTACCACTGACTACAATTACAAATGATATCATAAAGTTGGATTTTTAAGTGCCAAGTGCTTTCAACTAAAGAGTAATTAAAGAAAAAATGATCAAGACTTTCAATATGTCTATTACAAAGGCAATATATTTTGTTAGTAAATAAGTTATAAAATAGTTTGTCCTTAGTGCTTCAACATCTGTTAATTACAAACTAAAGAATGAATGAGGCTGTAGGTAGATTTGAGTTACACCAAACAAGTTTAAGCCATCAAACTAAAGTATTGGTATCTATAAATAACTCAAAGCAAGATTTGTTATTAAATTCCCTAGAGATATGCTTAGTCCAGGTGAAACTATCTTATGTAATAGAATCACGGTGATATAAAAGTATATTATCTATAATGATGGAGTAGTTTAATGATTAATGATGAGGATATAAACAAGAGCTTCCATTGATGAGCATTTAAACTTTTAAATTAACAAGAAATCTATTCATTATGGTAATAGTAATAGGAAGCAAATATACAAGACTAAGTGGATGCCAATAATTATACCGTAACCATATATTTAACTCAATACCAACAAAGAACTTTATATGCTTAGCAAGCTTCCTCCTTAACTTAAGCATCTATTAAAGAGACTGGGACATGTTGTGTTAGGTGCCACTGTCTAAAGACTTTTGTCTCTTAGAAAGTGGTTGTACACTTACCTAACCCATAATGACTCCTTGTCTTTAAATAGCTTCCATAATCTTTTAGTTAAATTACTTTATTTATTATCCAAGTAGCTTTCAATCCCAAACCCCCTTATATCTTGGGAAAAATTTTCTATATTCACTTTATCTTAGTTTTATAGAGTTTGAACAAGTTCAAATCTAGAGGAAGTTTTTTAGCGAACTTTAAATATCCTTATTGGTCTTCCTTAAGAGAAAGAGATTATTACATTTAGACACCTATAAACTTAAGAGGAACGACTTGATTAGTTGCAATTTATCTACAATTGAAAGGAATTTGTTACACCAATAACTAAGTTTCATGTTATTTCATTAAATAGAGGATGGTAGTCATGGAGTGTAAGTCTGGAGGTTACAGTGGTGAGTTGTAAGTATTTACAGAGAGGTTGCATCCTTTTAAATCTAGATAGTCTAGTGGCTGCCTCAACAAATAAGTCAAGGACTGCTGACACAATAATGCTACTTTTGCCACCATCTATGGAGAGCCCTAAGATAGACTAAAATTTAACAAGATTGTTAAGCAAAAACTTAATAGAGTGTAACATGGCTTTGGAAAATAATAAGATGTCATTTGTGTCTTGCATTTGAAGTGGTATTAAAATTGTTCTACTTCTCTAGCTCACCTTTGAGAATTTCAAACGCCTTTGTATGTCTCCTCCTTTAATTTGCCTCATAAAACATGTTTTCTAAGTTTTGGCTAATGTATGGGCTGATGCATGGCCGTATATCAAAATGTGCATAACCAAAATCTCTGAAAATTGTGAATCTGTATGGCTTGAAAGACGTGCACAGGCTAATGCATGACTGTGCATCCCTTCTATGCTTCAAATCTTCATTTAATACCATATTTTCTTCTGAATTCTTCTCTTTTAAGTCTGTGAAGGCAATTGTACTTTGTAAACACGCTTATAGTGAATTAGGTACTGAATATACAATAAAAGTATAAAATATCAAGCAAAAAATGTCAAATATAGGGTATAAATATTATTAATTATGCATCTACCCTTGCATGGAAGAGATTATCCTAGTGCTCATATACATCATCCTCACGCACATGCAAAGTCAATTTCCTCTCAGTAACTAGCATCCTTCCTTCTTCAGACCTCTCAATGTACTTATCATCAATAACTGTCGCGCCCCCTTACCACAGGGTACGCACCGGGATGACCGAAGGTCATTCCGGTACATATCCTACTATAAGGGCGAGCTACGTTCGATCATTACATTCTGTTCATATGGCATGGTATCATAATTCACTTATAAAGCATCCTAAGAAAACCAC
>JAOQMP010000008.1:22267737-22278067 GCA_027563575.1 Erythroxylum pedicellare
AAAACTAACTCCATTAACTCTCCTCTTACAATTCAACTATCTCTAAATCTTCTTTTAAATTTCTTTTTCCTATTTTCTATAATACTCTATAAATTCCGAAATAAATCTTAAATTCACCGAATTTCACAAAGATATATCTACTTCCACTAATCAATAAAATTTCTAAACTAATTAAATTCTAAATTCACAATTTTCCCAATAATCATAACTTTATTCAATTATACCCGGAATTATTCATGAGCGCGTGTACAATTTTTCATGTGTAACAAATTTCACTGTTCATATGTATGTATATGACATATTATGCATGGGCATGAAAAATACATTTCTAAGCTCTCATTGGTCACTCACATTTACTATTCTAACCTTCCTGCAAGTAACGGGATGTTACATCCAGTAATAGTTGTCTATAGACGCATGATTGAAGTAGACAACACATAATCGTCCAAGAACATAAGGGAGCTATAGTTTTTGACCAAATGACAGAGATGCATGATATATACAAGATAATTGAACAACATGAAATGTTCCTCTTCAGCCACTATTAAGGCCATTCAACAAAGATGCGAGCTATGCAGATAGGATAGTTATAATACCATCGACAGCTTCTTGATGTAAAGTAATGAAACAAAGCAAGTTAAGTATAAAGGAGCACAATTTGTTCATGTTAGAGGGAACAACCCTTATTCGAAACATGTACAATCCTGGGTGGAAGAATCACCCAAACTTTTCTTAGTTAGACAATGCTAGAGGTCAATTCTTACCTCAATGGCCTCTTGGGTTACAAAAGGAGAAACCAAATTACACAGAATCTAAATTAAATAAAATTTTGGAGAAGCTTAGAAGATTAGATGATGCTCAAAAGAGTTTGGAAGGTAAATTTGAACAAGTAACAAAGAATAATGCCTCATCTATCCATAATTTAGAGGTCAATTGAGCCAATTATCAAATGTTTTTTCTGCACAAAGTGCAGGAAGTCTCCCAAGTAGTTTTGCCACAACATCGAGGGAGCAACTAAAAGCTATCACACTTCGAAGTGGGAAGGAACTTGATCAACCAACAACGACAAAAGTTGCAAACCCTCCTCCTGTTGAGAAAGGTTAAAAAAAAAGAGAAAATGGACATGAGCGAATACCCTCCTTATCTTGCTCCACCATATCCACACAAAGTTCTATATGCTTAACGACTGCAAAAGACTAAATTGGATGCACAATTTGTGAAATTCATGAAGAAATTAAATATGTTGCTAATAAATCTTTCATTCGTTGAGGCTTCATAACATATACCCAAATATGCTAAGTTTTTAAAGGACATATTATCGAAGAAGCATACTTGGGAAGATAACCAAATGGTAGCTTTAACCAGCACCTGTAGTTTAATAGTAACCAGCCAGATGCCATCCAAGCTAAAATATCTAGAGAGTTTCATAATACCCTATGTAGTTGGTAAATTTGAATTCTAAAAGTGTCTTTGAGATTTAAGGGCAAGTATCAATCTTATGCCTTTGTCAATCTTCCAAAAATTGGGACTTGTCGAGGTGAAGTCAACATTAATGTTAATTTAGTTGGTTGATCAATCTATTAAAAGACTATTTGGAGTGGTGGAAAATGTTTTAATACAAGTGGATAAGTTCATTATTCCTGCGGAGTTTGTAGTTCTTGACTTTAAAAAGGATAAAAATTGTCCACTGATTCTTAGGCTACCTTTCATGAGCACAGAAAAAGCATTAATTGATGTTTATGAAGGAAAAATGACACTTAGAATTGGTGAAGATTAAGTGGAATTTAATATAAACAAGGCTTTAAATAATTCGAAAGAAAGCATCATATGTATGAAAATTGACATTACGGATAAAAGTATGCAAGAACAAATAGAGAGTTGCATTGCAGAAGTGAAATCAATAGAAGTGGAGACAGATAATGCAGTAAAAAAGGAGAATAAGGATGAGTCTGAAGGAGTTGATGAGATAGAGGAGTCGAATGTTCAAACTTGTTAATACATATTAGTCCTAAATGAAGCACCTATACCACCCTCTATAGAGAAACCACCCACTTTAGAGCTTAAACCTTTGCCTATCCATCTTAGATATGATCTCTTAGGTGAAGGTCAAACTTTACCTATCATCATTTCTAACCAACTAGATAGGAAACAAAAGAGTAGGTGGTATCTATTGTTAGGAAGTTGATGAAAGCCATAGGATGGAAAATATTTGATATTCGAGGCATAAGTCCAAATGTTTGTATACATCGAATAAACCTCGAAGAAGGATATAGAGTGTTGAGGGAACGTCAACATAGGTTGAACCATCATATGAAAGAAGTGGTTAAGAAAGAAGTAGTAAAACTCTTAGACTTAGGGATAATTTATCCCGTATCTGATAGTGAATAAGTTAGCCTAGTACAGTGTATACTAAAGAAGGTGGGAATGATGGTAATGGAGAGTGAAAGCAGAGAGTTAATCTCAACAAGAACAGTGTGTATAGATTATCGCAAACTCAACAAAGTGACTTAAAAAGTACCATTTCCCTCTTCCATTCATGGATCAAATGATAGAAAGAGTGGATGGTCACTCATTCTAGTTATTTTTAGATGGTTTCTTGGGATACAATCAGATATTCATCTACCTTGAGGATCAAGAAAAGACCACGTTCACATGTCCTTATTGTACTTTTACATATAGAAGAATGCCTTTCGAATTATGCAATGCCTTAGTTACATTTCAAAGATGTATGATATCTATGTTCGCAGATATGATTAAGGACATAATGGAACATTTTATGGATGATTTTTTAGTTTTTGGAGACTCTTTTGAGATATGTCTAACCAATTTGGACAGGAACTCCAAATATGTGAAGAATCACATTTAGTATTGAATTGGGAGAAGTGTCACTTTATGGTGCAGGAGGGCATATCATTTAGGCACAAGATTTCACACCAAGGATTTGAAGTGAACAGAGCAAAAATAGAAGTTATAGAGAAACTCCCACCTCTAATCAACGTCAAGGGTGTGCGAGGATTCCTAGGCCATGATAGTTCTACTCGCTTTATTACAAATTTCTTGCAAATTGCAAGACCCTTGATAAATTTATTAGTTAAGGATATGTCTTTTCTTTTTGATGAAAATTGTTTAACCGCATTTAATTAATTAAAGGAGGCACTGACATCAATCCTAATCTTAACGCCAGTTGATTGGAAACTCCTATTTAAGATCATATGTGATGTGAGTGACTAGGCTATAGGTTACGTATTGGGTCAAAAGAAAGACAATAAGTTGCATGCAATATACTATGCAAGATCCTTACGGGACCTTAACTTGATTACATCACCATAGGAAAGGAATTACCCACAGTGGTGTATGCTTGTACCAATTTTCGATCGTACCTCTTGGGGTCTAGAGTGATCTAATTCACCCACCATGCTGCTTTAAAATAACTTTTTCCTGAAAAGGACATGAAACCGAGACTTATTCGATGGGTACTACTATTACAAGATTTTGATATAGATGTACGAGATAAGAAAGGAGTGGAGAAAGTGGTCGCAGACCATTTATCATGTCTGGAAGAAGGGGAATGAGAGCAAAGTGATGACATTAATGGGAACTTCCCTGATGAAACCCTGATGTTACTTAACAGCCTGGTGACACCATGGTTCGCTTATATCGCAAATTATGTTGTTGGTGGTAAACTTCCCTCTGATCTATCATATCAACTGGCGAAATGGTTCTTGCATGAATGCACTCGATATCTATCGGATGAACCAATCTTCTATCATACATGTGCTGATAGTTTAGTAAGACGATGTGTTTTAGATGAAGAAACGTTAGATATATTAATACAGTGTCACGAAGCTTAATACGCTGGCTACTATAAAGGCAGCTTGAGTACATGAGTGTGAATTTTATTAGCTACATTTTTTTAAGGACATTCAAGTTTTTGTGGCACAATGCGATCATTGTCAATGAGTAGGCAACATCTCCAAAAGAGATGAGATGCCTCTATCTAACATTTTGGAAGTTGAACTCTTCGATGTATGGGACATCAACTTTATGGGGCCTTTTTCATCCTCCATGGGGAATATGTACATTCTAATGAGGGTAGATTATGTATCTCATTGGGCCAAAGCCATGAAATCTCCAACTAATGATGGGAAAGTTGTCCAAAAGTTTATCAAAAGGTTATTTAACCGATTTGGAGTGCCAAGAACTATAATAAGTGATAGAGGAGCACATTTTTGCAATATATCTTTTGTTTCCCTCCTAAAAAAGATACGGAGTCCACAATTGAGTTACTACCCTTTATCACCCACAAACGAGTGGACAAGGGGAAGTCGTTAACTGGGAGATGAAATGAATTTTGGAAAAGATGGTGAATATATCTAAGAAGTACTGGGCATTAAAGTTAGATGATGTTTTATGAGCTTATAGGAATACATTCAAAACACTTATCGGAATGACTCCCTTTAGGTTTGTATATGGTAAGGCTTATCATTTTTCTATGGAGCTAGAGTATTAAGTATATTGGGCAATGAGAGCCTTAAACTTTGATTGGAAGAAAGCAGGTGAAAAATGACTTTTACAACTAAATGAACTCAAAGAATTTCATTCCAATGTGTACGAAAATGCTAAACTTTACAAGAAAATGGTGAAGCGATGGCATAACTCTCATCTTAAGTAGAAGGAATTCAAGGTAGGAGATGCAATTTTGCTATACAATTTGAGGTTGAGACTATTTCTAGAAAAGCTAAAATCATGATGGAGTGGACCTTTTACAGTTACCCAAGTTTTTGATCATAGAGCCCTTAAATTGGAAAATGCAAACAAGGAAATCTTTGAGGTGAATGGGCATCTCTGCAAATTGTATCTTGGTGGAGTGATTTCGAATGAAAAAGAAGTAATATCTTTCCTTTAAAAAAATTGAACGTGCTTCCACAGACGCAAGGTCAAGCTAATGACTATAACTTAGCATATTTGTAGTTAGATTTAAATTGTTATATAGTTATATTTGTTTTAAATTCCATAAATAAGTCTTAATGATTTGGACCGGGTTGACTTACTAATTATCTTACTCTCTATTAATTAATAATAAGATAGGAAAGTAATCTCAATGTCAAGTTGAGATTCCTCCTCCAACACTATAATTACTTCAATCACCATAATAGTTCTATACTCTAACCCTTATCTTTTATTTTTATTTTTATTTTCAATTGTTCTCATGTTTTTTAAATTTTTATTCCCACCTTATGTATTGTTTGTTTTTTGTTCTTACATTAAGGATAATGTGTTGTCTAAGTGTAGGGAAGGTTATATGCATTATATGTTTATTTGAATGTGAATTTTGCATGTTATATGTTAGTTTTGTTTAGGATTGCATGATGTGATTTATGTTAATGCGTCAATGGCTAAGACTTAACGGAATCGATTTAGCTTTGAATATAGTCTTTTAGGTTGCTAAACTTTATTTGCTTAAGAAATTAGTATTCTAGGTTGCTTCAGTTAAATATGCTTGTTAATTAGGATACAATGTTAGTTCATTCACTCTAGGAATTTACCACATTCATTTTATGAATTTGGGCCAATCGAATAAGTAGCATCATTAGTATCTTCTCATGAGAATGATTAGCTTAGAAATAAGGTAGGCAAGAAAAAAAATATAAACTGTTGATTTGTAAATCTTAAATAAATAACTATTCCATTGGCCCTTTTTCAAACAAATCAGGTTATAAATAGAGCTAGTAGCTAGTTGAGAATTTGATGTGGCTAAGTAACTGGGAGACATTCAATATAAATATTTGCTTTCATGTTAAAAGACTATAATGACATTCCAGCTATGCTGCTTATTAAAAACATGGCCTAGTTGAGTAATCGAGGGACATTAATCATAAATGTTTGCCTTCGCATCAAAAGGCTGGGTTCATGTTAATAAAATTAACAAAAATAATTGTTGTTTAATAAATCCTAGTGATCTTATGAATAACTTGATTTCTTGTGAAAAGCCACTTAAGGATAGTTACAATTTTAATTGACCAAATATTTATCAATGTGTGTATGTAAGTGATAGGAGTGAATGAATTTAATATTAAGTCTTGATTAGTATATATATTTAGTCCAAAGTACTTAGACACATATTTCACAAGTTAATAAGTTAGAACAACTTGAAGGATTGTGTTTGTAGTTAAATTTGTTTTGTGAAGTTTAATGTCATTATCCCATTATTGCATATGTGTATGTGTTATGTTTTGGTGTGTTTTTGTTTTGCTTGTTTTGTCTTTGCTTGAGGACAAACAAAAGTTTAAGTATGGGGATGTTGATAGTGGTAGGTTGTATAATGTTTTAGTGGGTAGTTTAGTATATGTTTAGTTGTTAAATTGAATGATTAGTGCATGTTTAGGTTATGATTGTGTTATTTAGTTAAATGTTTAAGTGTTATATGGGGTTAAAAACATGCGTTTGTGCTTTAATTTTATGTATTTGAGGTGCCTTGATGTAATTGTTAGTGTTTGAGAATAGATATGGAAGAATAGAGGAGAATTAAAGTAAGCCTAGAGCTAGATTTAGGCCCACGATTATGGCCCATCGCAATAGATCCAATTGGGGGAGTCTGCCATGATCATGACAGAGAGCTAAATGAAGAGCCATGATCATGGCTTGCGCGAAAGACAACACAGAAAGCCTCTCAAATGTGACTTACTAAAGGACATTTGAGACTTTTTGGACTTAGGAAAACCCTAGGGTTTACCTAAAATAGAAAAGACTATATAAAGAAAGAGAAAGAACCCTAGGGAGAGCTCTAATTTCTGTAAGAAGAAAGAAGAAGAAGAGAGAGGAGCAGGCTGCTGTTGCTGCTACTTTCCCGACCTATCTCGATTCTGTCCAAGTGACATTTTCTTTTAATCTTTGTTATTTTTCTTCTTTTTATGTGTAAGATGGATATAATGATGTTGATGGATTTGGAATTAATGATGATGTTCTAACTTTTCTTTAGGGATTTAAACTTGAGTCAATGTTAATCTAATTGTTTTATGTGTTAATTTATTTAGGTGCTGTGATTATTTGTTGTAACTTCATGCTTCTATAATAAATTGAGAGAGTGAACAGAATGCAAAATGATTAGGTTGGTTAATGAGGGTTAAATGACCCAATAGATCATGCAAATAATCAAATTGGTAATTATATGAAGAGAGATCTCGTGTGAGACTTAGTTAATTATTATAAGGCTTAAGAACTGAGTAGGTTATGGGCTGATTGTTAATCAAGAGATGCCATTTTCGGTAACTCAACTTAATTAGGGCTTAGTAATTTTAACTCGAGAGAGAGTAATCCACCATTCGATAGCCTAGAACTGACACAACATTAACCAAAAAGTGATTAGGTTAGCATTGATGATATGATAAATCTCTTTCTCATAATTTGGTAAATTCTTGTATGATTTTCCATTGAGAATTTGGTGGTGCTCATTATTCAATTTCTTTTGTGTTAATTTTACAAATTATCTTTCTGTCAATCATCTTCACTTGTTTACTTTTCTATTCAGTTTTTATTTTCATTTTAATAATTCTTTAGGCCTTAGGTAACTTAAAATTAGATTAGTTCGACAAGTCCTCTAGGGATCGACACCTCACATACTACACCCACGACTTGTATGCTCGTAGTATATTGAGGGTTTTAAATAAATTAAAACTTGCCTTATCACAGCCTCTTAGGTTTAACTCCACCAAGTAGTTGGCAGCACTATCATCCTCTTTATAAGCATCAAAGTTATCCATCCTACTAAGTATAGGTTAGTTATGTTACAGACTAGTTATGAAAACTTCATTTCTCTATAGCCTATCCTTAACTTCACCAAATTGTCTAATAAGTTGCTCATATTGACCTTTTATTTATATTAATGATAAACTTTTGATCCATCACTACTCTTTCCTTCTCACTTACTTCCTTGTCTTTGAATAAGTTTTCATCTTGAATTTGAGTCATAATGAACTTGTAAGAAAATGTTAGTAAAATAACACTCCCTTACCTATTTTCCTTAAAATTCATCACAACCTAAACCTTGATTAAAGGTCTTTACAAACTCACTAATCTATTAAGAGCACTAGTTTTAACCATTCTCTTTGTGAAATAACTCCAAAGAAGTAAATTGGATAGAAACAAATAGAGACGATGCAGCTAGATGCCAAGAAAACTTGGAAACTCAAGAATAAAATATTAACCTCTATAGAACCCAAGCAAACTAAATAGAGAAGAAGAATAAGAACTAAACAAGATTAACATAAAAAGCAATTAAAACTAGTAAACATAATGTTATGATGTATAAAATGCCTTATTCTTATTGCATTAAGATAGGAATAATAATCCTTATTGGCAAAGGATAATGTAATTGACAACCTCTTAAGTATGGTTTAGATGGAAATTTTAGGAATTTCTACTTATAAAACATTTTGGTTAAATTTTACTTTTTCTGTTCTTTTTTATTAACTTGTAAAATCAGGAAACAAGATACATAGACTATAAGAATAATTTGTCTTATCAACTCGTGTTTAAGAATGATAAGAACAAAAAAAATTGTATTATGTAATAATATGATATAAAAATATTGAATACATGAATAGAAGAATTCAAGAAATAACTAATTATAAAGATGACTTTAATACCAGATCATAGGATGACCTTTACCAATGAAACTAGTAAGATTTCATACTAGTATGAATAGGAACAATGATCATTATATTGAAATAAGTTTGATTTAAGAAACAAAGCTGAAAACATAAAGAATGGCATAAACCACCACACTAACAAAAAACACAAGATTGGGAGTGATAAAATTATAAAGTTTGATTATTAATAACAAGTTAAATAAGATCACAAGTTTTAGAGAACCTAAAACAAGAGTTACTCTAAAAGATTGAATAAAATATCTTGAAGGTTTTGATTAATCAATAAAAATGATGAACTAACTCTTTACATCCATAATATAGCCTTTTATACATATAATTTTAGGAACGTGAAAACCCTAAGACTAGAGTCAAAAAAAAAATAGAACCGAAAACTTCAAAACCTTAAACAATTAAAACTACTAGACTAGAACATGTTGAAGAAGTACCCCAAAACTTTTTTTTTTTGAAATTTTACGGTTGATGTCTATGGATGATTTTGATGATGCTTACAAGATCAACTCCAGTAATAATGTGTTTTGTTTCTCTACTTGTAGAACTAGCATAAAACTAATGCCTAACACCAATATAACTTCAGTTTTCATTATGTTCAACATTAGTTACAATCTATAATCTTCCTCCATAGCTTGCTCCTTCATTTGAATGAACAATATAGGTTTGAGATCAATCACTTGAAGCAGGAAATCTTCAGTCTTAGCATAAAATTCCAACATCAGATCATTAAGATCTTCTTTGCCTACTCCTTATTAATAGTCCTCCAATGTCTTTCAATGGATCTCTAGCAACATTCAACATTTGAGTTGTAGATGCTTCATTCTCATCAAAGGGTTTTACAACCAATGACATTTAAAGAACATTTAAATATAATAAGTCTTGGTTATACCATTGAATGACATTTGTTTATGATGATGCTTGCACTCAAGCTCATTTATATGTTTCTAATTATACATTAATGATTTCCTATTTTATAATAGTGTATATGTTTATGATTGATATTTTAACAAAAAATTCTATCAGATAATTGTAAGTTATGATAGAATTTATTTATATTATTATTTATGAACCTATTATGGTAAGTAACAAATGTTGTAGCATATGGAAAGAAGTATGTTGCATAAATAATATACAATCGTCAAAACTCATATTTATTATTTTATCATATAAAGTTACGAACTTTAGATTTCAAATTTTAATTACATGAAATTGAAGTTATGTTATTTAATTTTATAATTATCTTATGATTAGGCCAACTGGGAGAACATTAAAACATGGCTAATATTAGATTAACAAATAATTTATGTTTAAGTCTAATCAATAATTAAATAATAATCCTAATTATCACTGAGTTTTGATATAGACGTACCATATTAAATTATAAAGGATATGAATTACCCCTTTTCCTACCTATTAATATTTACAGTTAAAAGATACAAATTAGTCCATCTAAAGCGTAATTCATCAATTTGTTTGGAGAAGAGTTTGTGACATGTTAGTTTCATCAAAATCTTCATGTAACTATTTATGTTTTATATTGTGAGAATTATGTGTTTTAAATCATGTCAGTAATGCTTCTTTGAGTTATTTAAACTTTATTTCCTTATAATGCTAAGGTTTACTTAATGAAATGCGTAATTGAACACTAATTTACTAGTTTTCCCTTGATT
>JAOQMP010000008.1:22278167-22295233 GCA_027563575.1 Erythroxylum pedicellare
CAAAATGGATGGAGGGTTTGTATAGATTATAGGAAGTTAATTTTGTTACTCATAAAGATCATTTTCCACTTCTTTTTCTTCTTCCTTTCCTATCTAGATAGAACACATTATTCTAGAATTAAGGGAATTCACAAAGCTCACTAAGGACCTCGCCAAAAACTTGAACTAGTGATGTCACACCTTACCATCAATTGCTTTTGGATATATATGGGCAAAAGTCCGGTAATTATTACTACCCTTTCTTCCATTTTTCAACACTCTTGTAGCTTTGGTTTCAGTTCTACTTGTTTATGATTAGATAGGTTTGGCAATCAAGATATTGCTAGATAAAGCATTTGGTAACAAAAAAGTAACTTAGAAAGACAAAAGCCAAAGAGTCACTAAGGTGATCAAAAAAGGAAGAAACCATAAATGCTTTTGTTCATTTTTAGGTCAGAGAGAAAAAAAGCATAACAGCTCATAGAGCGACGACTATTTCACGTGTTATACGAGTTACTAGGTTAGATAAGCCTCCTCTCCAAATTTGCATCTCATACACGAGATCATCGATACAATTAAGGATGGCATATTGGCACAGAGAAAGAAGAGTGACAATAGGAATGAAACAGAGATAAAGACAAAGGTGACAGGTGGCTTTGATCATAAGTTGTTATTAAGGAGATCTGACCGAGTTAAAGCGTACATTGGTTGGTTATTATGAATCTAAATAATTTGTATTTAAGTTCAATTAATAATTAAATAGCTAATTATATCTGACGACCATTTACTCAATTATGTGATGATCAAATTAAATTATAAAAAGATAGAAATGGGTCCTTTCCCTACCTATCCTGGTTTACAGTTAACAGAAACAAATAAAGTCATCTATAAACAAAAAGGATCTAAAGGAAATGAATCAATTTGTTTGGAAGTAGATTTGTGACATGTCATTTTCATCAAATGCATCAGGTATTTACTTATATTTTATTTTGTGAGAATTATGTATTTTAGATGTTGTCATTAATATTTATTTAGACAATTATATTTATATATATATATATATGTTTCCTTAAAAGAAGGAGAAATGCTTTATATTATAAAAATGAGACAATTACACATGTCCAACAAAAAGACCACTAATTGTGTACGAGTTGCCGCGTAAAAAAGAAGGCGGGCGACCAGCTTTTCTTTTAAGTTCTTAACCAAACTTTGACGTTTAACTGGAAAGAGAGACAAAACGCATGTTTGAAGAACACCAAATATCCAGGAGCATCCGAAGACTGTCTGGGCCTACATGAGTCGGGACTAACAACACGAATTTTTGACCCGCAAATACTGCGATAATTAGGCCGTTTGTCTAATTTTGTTTACTTTCCCTTGTAAAAAAAAAAAAAAGATATATAAATTTATTATTTATGGTCAAAGTCCTTTATAGAAGCTCAAGTTCAGCCTCACCACAAATTTGACCGTTGGTGTCTGTAGTCCTCATCTACCTACCACCACCATACCAAACCGATTCTTCTATTTTTCCCACCAACAAACAAGAATTGGAAGTTCCTAGTATCAAAAAGCAGATACATTCAGTTATTCGAGTTGGATAATTATTGATAAAGGGTAGTTATGGATGAAAAAATCAATTTAATTCTACCCACTTTACATACAGTAGTTTGGAATTAGTATTTTCCAAGGAGCAATGTCAGAGCCCGTTTTTTCCTCAAATTACTAATAAGGACTAACATACAAATCCAGTTTGATTGTAATAATTTATTTATCCGATTCCGACAGACGTGCATGGCATCCATATTCTAACAAGAGCAAGAAGGAAAAAGGAAAGCAAATAAAGGAAAATGGACTTGAAGAAGAAACCACTTAGTCTCATTTATCTTATCCCACCTAAACTCTTCTTTGAGTTGCTTTTCGCTCAGAGAAAACGCGCAAACTCCACAAACACATGCTCATCACGTTCCATGAATATGATCTCCCTCAGCCGACGTACGTTTGTGGTAGTCATCATTAACTATTTGACACTCTTAATTCTTGTAATTTCTCTCTCTTTTAAACAGAATATATCAGCATAACATTTCTCTCATTTCCTTCCCCCGTAAATTGTACACGTGCAAAGTCCACGTTCTACTCCTTTGACATTGAAACGCACCCTGTCAAATTTCAATATTTCCTATTTTTTAACAACTTCTGCAAGAATTTGACTTGGAAATTCTTGGGTTTCTGTTCATTTGCCTATAAAAGGACGGGCTTTGTCTTCTGTTTGCCGAACACCGAGTTAAAACTCTTGTCTTGTGCGCTTTTCGTTCTTGGGTTGTCGTCTTTTCAGTGTTCTGTTACTTGCAGAGGCTTGTTCTGGGTTGTGGAGGAGGAGAGAGAAAGGTTTGGGCTGTGATGGAGAGTACAATGATGAATGGTGGTCATTCAGTGGGCGAGATAAAGGATGCTCTTGTGGGTGGGGGTGTCGAGGACGTGCATGGTGAGGATTTTGCCACGGAGGATCAGCTTGCTACCCCCTGGACTACCTCTGTTGCTAGGTGAGAGAACTAAGACTAAGAGTTTCAGTTTTATTTTGTTCACTATAATTTTTTCGGTCCAGCATTCGTTGTCTGTGCTGATTGATATATTATGAGCATATATCATATTGGCATGGATTTAATGGCATCTAAAGTTTTGATCTTCGGGCTTCATGTGCACAGTTTATTATTTTACGCTATTTGGTTTCTACATTTGATCGGAGTGTGTAAAGATTTAGTCCAAACTTATGACCTTATCTTATACTATACATCTCTGAAATGAAACTTAGGCTAATTAAGAAAAGTACATGAATTTCATGAAGAAAATGTTTGTTCTGCTTCATATCATATTTTGTTGGTTAGAAAGTTGCAGTTTATGTCTATAACAACGATGGATCTGGGGATTAGTGGCTCTAGATTTTCCAAGCAAGCTTGACACGACGCTTGCAGCATAAGAAACACTTCAACTACTCAAACGTATTATATTGGAAAATTTCCCATTATCCTGGCTATAATGGCAGGATTAAGAATGCTTGCTGGTTTCGTGCTGCTACCCTATTATATGATTTATGCGGATAAGATGCAGAATTTTGTTTTTTTCACTATCAATATGCTATTCGTTAGTAATGAATTTGATATTTCATTTTGATCTAATCTTTAACTGATAGCTCTGCCAACTCTTCTTGCTTCTTTTTTTCCCTTCAATTATTTCATATGTTAGTAAAATTTTGTTGAGTCTCTAACTTTGTATGCATGCATAACTCTTGTTCTCGTTGCTAGTTATCACTTCATGCATCTATATTTGCATAATTTCAAACTTTTCATTGATCACTATTAATTTTTCTCATGTCATAGTGGTTATACATTGTTGCGTGACCCACGCCACAACAAAGGGCTTGCATTCACTGAGAAAGAGAGGGATGCTCATTACTTGCGTGGTCTTCTGCCCCCAGCAACCATGACTCAGGAGCTCCAGGTTCGTTAACAGAAGTGACATTGTTAATTGTCCATTCTTTTACGTTTAGCATCCTAAGTTCCTGGAGTGATTTTGTTGCTTACCGGTCGATCATTGGTTATAGGAGAAACGATTGATCCACAACCTTCGTAATTATGCAGTTCCTCTACAGCGATACATGGCCATGATGGATCTTCAGGTGCATGTTCATCTCTTATGAATCTAGACCGAGTCAAGCCAGAAAAGTATTGATTTTAGATTGAGTCATTTCATATCACCAAGATGATGGACTTGAATAACTGAATAGCAGTTTGCCTTTTCAGTGCGATTACTCATCCCTGATAGAGGGGAAAGCATGTAACTTTGGCTCCTTAATTTTCAGGAGAGGAATGAAAGGCTTTTTTACAAACTTCTAATCGATAATGTGGAGGAACTACTGCCGGTTGTGTACACTCCTACAGTTGGTGAGGCATGTCAGAAATATGGGAGCATTTTCAGGCGTCCCCAGGGTCTTTACATCAGTTTGAAGGAGAAGTACGGCCATAAAATTTCTTTTCTTTTTCTTGTTACTTATTTTAGTATGATACCATTAGAGAGTTTATCATAGTCGAAATTTTCAGAGGCAAGATTCTTGAAGTGTTGAAGAATTGGCCTGAGAGAAATATTCAAGTTATTGTTGTTACTGACGGCGAGCGTATTTTGGGGCTTGGAGATCTTGGATGCCAGGTACTGATTCCAAAGCCATTCATTTACAAGATGATCATTGTGATTTTCTTCTAGCTGGATATGTAAAATTTTCTGTTTGTGCCAATTGTTGAATCCATCACAGATGGACCTCATGGAATTTATTTATTATTGTTAGGGAATGGGTATTCCTGTCGGAAAACTCTCTTTGTATACTGCACTAGGAGGAGTACGTCCATCAGCTGTATGTATTACCACTCTCAACATTGTTATTCAGTGTACCCCATGCTTGCCTTTATGAATTTGCAAAAGCAAAAAGTGCATGTTTTATCCTGGTCAAAAGTTTGTACATGTGATGACAAAGTGCTGCATATCCAACCTCAACCACATAAGACTCGTCTACTGGTTTTTTAGTTATAACATTCCTGATGATAGATTTTGAACCAAGAATAGGTTCCAGTCATTTACTAAAATTTTAAGTTTGTTTTGCTTATTTCTAAATATCAAGTAATTCAGTCAATTTCCCCATTGGTTAAATTCTGGGGCGATGTGGAGAATATAAATTTTTTGATATAAAAAACACTGGCATGCTCCTAACTTTAAAACTTGCAGTGCCTTCCAGTAACAATTGATGTTGGCACAAACAATGGGCAGTTGTTGAATGATGAATTTTATATTGGACTTCGGCATAAGAGAGCAACAGGCCAGGTACAATCATTTAAACCAATCTTCCAGTTTTGTTCTTGCAATTAGAAAAAAATTGCTAAAGAAAAGTGGAATTTTCTTCTGGCCTAGGAATATGCCGAACTTCTGCATGAATTCATGACTGCAGTTAAACAGTGTTACGGGGAGAAAGTCCTTATACAGGTTTGCAAAATCAGTTATGACATCATGACTAGTCTGCTTAACCTTAAAAGTTTTGGGGCCTGATTTTGCTATGAATTTTGTGAACCTTTTAGTTTGAAGATTTTGCAAATCACAATGCGTTTGAGTTGCTTGCAAAGTATAGATCAACTCATCTTGTGTTCAACGATGATATACAGGTAATATGGTGTAAAAATTACATATATTTTAAATTTGGTGCTCTAATTGGTCCTTAACAGGAAATCTAAATTACCAAGTATTTCATTTGCAGGGAACAGCATCAGTTGTGCTAGCCGGGCTCATAGCAGCCTTGAAATTAGTTGGTGGAACCTTGACTGATCATACTTTCTTATTCTTGGGGGCTGGAGAGGTGAGAATGAATTATGTCTTTAAAAGAACATTTGTTCTTCGTAATTTTTTTATTAATATATTACTATCCACACACTTTTAAGGCATTTCATCGATTTACTTGCCCATCTAATCAGACTGCATCCTTTTTAGAATAACTTGCTTCCTCTGCTTTAATTACGGAAGCAACCACTTCTGTTTGCCACTGGTGGATAGGTCATGAGAGAAATGATTAGGTGAATCCAAACAGTTAAGAGAACAAATTATGCTCTAGTAAATGTGTTACAAAGTTGGAAGACAGGCATGCACACACTTTCAGGATTGTATAGGTTTAATCTTTGCCTCCTTATGTGTTCTTGTTTCTAAATTCTGGCTTCTCTGATGATGCAGGCAGGAACTGGTATAGCTGAACTTATAGCTCTTGAAATATCAAAGCAGGTATTGCATTGCTCTCGCCCTGTGCAATATTCAACAACTTACTATTTTTCTTTTGTTTACTGGGGACCCATTGGCCCAAATTGAGCAGCAGAACTCAGTGTAGTGGTTGTTTTCCCCTCATCCCACCCAAGCCTCCAAGGATTCACTTATAACCTTCTTGCTAAGTTTATGAGTAATATCATTCCACTTACTTATTTTTTTTGACCTGGCTTCTGTCTGATACTATGCCTTTGTTTCATAGACAAAAGCTCCCCTCGAGGAGACACGCAAGAAGATATGGCTTGTCGACTCAAAGGTATAGTCTTTGCTATATCCTATAAAAGATTCTTTTTCTGATATCATTTTTAATGAAGTTTTATGCAACTGAAATGATTGAACACGTATCTGCATGTTTAAATTTTTGCCTTTCGTTTTGCAGGGACTGATCGTTAGCTCCCGTAAGGAGTCCCTTCAACACTTTAAGAGGCCTTGGGCTCATGAGCATGAACCCGTCAAAGGGCTTTTAGATGCCATTAAGGTGTTAAATTGATCTTCGTATATCCACTTACATTAGCAGAGAAATATTCATGCTTTGTCCTTGAATCTTACAAGTTCAATCAATCAGGCAATCAGGCCAACAGTGTTGATAGGATCATCTGGAGCTGGAAAAACATTCACGAAGGAGGTGGTTCAGGCCATGGCATCCTTCAATGAGGTTCACTGTCTTGCTCTCTGAAACACAGATAAATGCAGGGAAGTGTCTCATTACATGCGCAATAAAGAAATTTACCTGACCCAAACATGTTGCTTGTGGAACAGAAACCGCTAATTCTTGCTCTTTCCAATCCTACTTCGCAATCTGAATGCACAGCTGAAGAAGCTTATACATGGAGCGAGGTAACTGCAATTTTCCCTTTTCAGATATTACTCCAATTTTGCATACATAGAACAGTCGTGGGGCTTGCCAAACTAATAGAACTAGTTTACACCATATTCGCTGCCATCATTGTTCATCTACAGGGTCGTGCTATTTTTGCCAGCGGAAGTCCATTTGATCCTGTTGAATTTAACGGAAAGGTCTTGGTGCCTGGTCAGGTATTATTGTTTACCATGTATTGATCTTATAGATCATTCTATTACTGGAAACTGAACCTAGTTGGCCGCTTATTGTCTTATTCAGGCAAACAATGCTTACATATTCCCTGGATTTGGTTTGGGTCTGATAATATCAGGTGCCATACGTGTGCATGATGACATGCTTTTGGCAGCCTGTAAGTACTTGGCCTATATAATGAACTCTTTTTGTGGGAAATTTTAGCTTATATGGGGGAGTGAGCTGATAAATGTTACTGCAGTTTAATAGATTCACTTTCCCTCACAATGATGCTAGTGTTTGCTTCTTACGAGCCTAAACTAACTGCTCATAACACCATCTTTTTTCTAGCGGAAGCGTTGGCTGCACAAGTCAAACAGGAGAACTTGGACAAGGGACTCATTTACCCACCATTTTCCAACATTCGGAAGATATCAGCTCACATCGCGGCTGAAGTGGCTGCCAAGGCATATGCACTTGGTGAGTTCTTTTTCAGATTTGCGTAGCAGCTTATAAAAGCAATATCCTGCATCATTTGTTGATGTTGTTTTCTCTTTAAAAAAATCACGTTTAGGTGTTGCATCTCGTCTCCCTCCTCCTAAGAACATTGTTAAGTATGCAGAGAGCTGCATGTACAGCCCAATCTACCGGAGCTACCGCTAAGACATGCAAAGGACATGTGAATTTGGCGAGCACTACGCTCGGAAGCAATTGTCTTTGTTGCCTTTTCTTGTGTTCCTTTTTATTGGGGGGGTTCTTTTAGTTATTCCTTTAGAACTATGGAGTTTCTTTGTAATTTAAAAATAGCCTCTCTGCGTATCAGCAACATTGTCAGAATAAATCTTGCTCCTCAACGAGGTGGAATGGACAGTTGAAGCTTTCCAATCATAGTACCATTAACAATTGTCCCCACAAGATTCTTGCATCTAACTTGCTATTTTCGCACTTCAATCTTTTTATTTTCTTTTTGATTAGGCCAACATGGTAACCGTATGTTTGACAAATAAATGCTCATAAAATTAGTACTATGTGTTCTTAAAATCTACTGGTTTAAATCAAAGATTTGATTTTAATGGACGGTTTATAGTTTACCGTGGAAAATGAATTTAAAATCTAATGGTTTAAAAAGTTTTTTTTTTCTTTTTCAGTAAAACGTTTTGTTAGCCCCTTTCTTTAGAAGGTAGATTATGGGCCATAACGAAATATATATATCTCTCTCTCGAGGAAAACTTTTCAAAACCACACTTTGGGGAGTCAAATGTCACCACGAAATATAACAACAACAAGAAGTCAGTTAGAAATTTGCTAAAACATAAGGTTTAGAGAGATTTAAAAACACACAGCCATACTTAGAAAAATATATAAACAAATGAAGTCAAAAATGAAAAATATGAAAATACATAATATAAATAAACAAATAAGTAAATAAAGATAAAATTAACGTAACAAATAAACAGATAAAAAAGAAAATAAATAAGTAAATAAAACAAATAAGCAATTGAAAAAGAAAAGGAAAAGGAAAAGAAAAATAATCAATGAAGAAGTACAATAAATAAATAAATAAACAAGGGCAATAAAAAAACATTAATGCTAATAAAAGTCACATGAAACAAAATAAAAGGTTCCAAAGGCCTTTGAAAAGAGAATGAGCTTTTTATATGAAAAGAAAATGAGATCCATTTAGATAATAAAACATGGACATGCAAAAGACTATTTAGTGAAAAATTTAGAAATAAAATTTAAAATCTCATAACGATTGGAAATTTTTTTTTCAAATAGCAAGTGACTTCAATAAAAGGAGGCTAGCCTCTTTAATGTCGATATGACACATTTTCATAACTTTAAATACTTAAATTTATTGTAATTCCTCTTGTAATACTCCAATTTCCTTATGAATTGGCGATACCTAAATGATTCATAAATGGTATAACAAATATGCCTTATCTCCATATCGGATTGAAACGAGATAAGAAGGATAAAAAACTACTAATTCCTATACAACCATCGAACCTACCTAATCAACAACTAAAGTTGTATGCAAAATATGGATAGATAGCAAATGACCAAGATCATGCAAGGTAAAACCATAAAACATCCTTTTATCAATGAAAAATAAGCATTATATAACTTTATTGTACTGGAAAACTCTATGATGAACCCCATCCTGTCATTGAATTCTCTCAAGGAAAAGGTTGATATTTTTTTTTCATACTTTCGATTACTAATCAATAATAATGTAACAATTTTGTTTTTTGTTTGTAGGAACAAAAGGAAGTAGATCTATTATATATCTTATAAGTATCAATACAAAATCAAAATTAAAAAAGTGTTAAGCAACTAGTTGTACCTCTAATGATTTAGAAACAATGATAACTTCTATATTTGGGATTTTATGTAGACTAAATTTAGGATGAGCATGTTAGACTATTCTTAAGTTTATAAGCTTGCAAAAATAATTATTTGGAGCGAAAAGATGATCAAACTAGTGCAAATTAATAGTGTAAAATAGGAAAAGAAAATTTTAATTAAATTTAATGATAGTAGTTATGAGAACTTACCTTAGCGTATATTCGTTCTATATGTAATCATGCAAAAAGTGTAGTGGGAGTCTAACTATCCTACTAAAGCCTAGATCCAACTTTTAGTAGGTAGCTTAACTAGTCTTTAATTAGAACTCCACCTACTCTTGTGAATAAATCCTCTCTCAATTAGACATACCTTTTCTAGATAATAAAGCTTCGTATTTGGGCCTAAAAAAGGGTAATAAAGCATACCAGACAAATTAGGCCAATTTTGTAGTCTTTAATAGTATAGTAGGGATCTAACGATTATATGAAGGCCTCGCAAATAGTTTAATGAATTTTTGTAAAAATAAGGGTATTTAAGTAAAATTTTAACAAACAGTAAAGTTTATTAAGTTTTTAAAGTGGATTGAAAACTCCTATATATCAAATTGAGAGCTTCATGGTGATTATATTTAAACATTCAATTGAGTTAGTGCTTTTGTGAGTTCAATGAGCTATTATTGAAGAATTGTTAACTCATTCTTTAAATCATTGTTAAGTTATTATTTACGATAATCTTAGTAAGTTTTGAGAGATTCTAACTTTGCTAAATTGTTTGTAATAATTTCTCTTAGTCATAAAGAAGAGAAAAAGTGGATTTAAATAATTTTTAAATTATTTACAATGATTTCTCTTGCTCATTATGATGATAAAAAATGAATTTAATAATCAAGCTGTTTGAAAAGTAGATGTATGTATAAATATGAAACCAAACAACTATAAAATCACAATGTAGTATCATTACCCTAAATTTTTTATTATGTTACCTTATGTCATTACTTAATTGTCAGATATATACTTTTTTAGTACCACTTAAACCACACTTGTTTCTTTGTTCAACATCTAAGAAATTTAATTTTATATAAAAATAAGAAATTATGTATAAGATATATAAGTTGAACACTCAAACTTTAGGATAGCTAGTCTAAAAGGACAAATAATGCTTTTAATATGGTTAATGTTATTATCTTTGGTTTAACAATGTCATACACCTTAACATCATTCAGATGAGAGAGAAGCTCTACCTTCTCTCTAGAAATTTGCATAAGCTAGCCTTGGATTTCTTCTCTACCTTGAGAAGGTAATTCATAGTCTTTACTTTTTACTCTTTCTTTCTGGCTTCTGCTCAATTTTTTGTTTTAGCCTCAGCCTATTCCTTCTTCCTTCAATCTTAGTTTGTCTCAACTTTTGCCAACCTTTTCTCCTATCTTATGGTCCTATAAGCTCTTTTCCTTTAACCTTGATCCCTCTCTATTGTTCTTAGTAGCGTTTACCTTGTACCTCTTTCATTCTTCCTTCCTCTTACAACCCCTTCTTTTTTCTTTTCCTACTTATTCTCTTCCCTTCTTGTTTTAACAGATGTTTATTTCAGCTTTTCCCTATCTATACCCTTTTTAAATGCTTCTATTTTTGGTAATATCGTGCCTTGAGCCCTAATACTTTAAATCTTTCTTGCCTCTCATCTTGAATCAACCTCACCATATATCCTCCCTTCCCTACCTTGCTCCTGAAAAACTCCCCTCGAAGGATCCATGGTGCTCAGATGATGTTAAGAATAGGATAGCTTTGTTTTAAGTGATAAGGAATGCAACTCCAAAGATCAAACTACAACTTTATCCACTTGTACATAACAATGAGGCACTAATTATGGCTCAATTAATAGAGATACTTAAACAAGGAGCTATTATATAAAAATTCATACTTTTAGGAGTTTTAATGGAAAGAATTCCTTCCCATCAAACTAAGAGTTCTTGGGCATAGTTCAACTAGAAACATTATAAATTGCAAGAGGTTCTCATAGATGATGGAAATATTTTTCTCTTTAAGTTCTATTCAAAATCTTAAGTAATGAGGATTATGGAGGTAAGACTTTGACATATGAGCAACAAACCAATCTTTCTATAATTATGAAAACCAAGCCTTCAACTACAACACCTAAAATAGAACCAGATAACTATTTAATTAAATATTCATGGCATCCCTTCAAAGTATTGGACTACAAAAGGATTGAGCTATTTGACTAAGTATGTGGCAAACCTTATCTACCTCGATAAGCCACATTTGCCACCAAGTTTATAAAATATGCCAAATTTTATGTTCTTATGGACTCTAATGGTAAGTAGCCTGACTATATTCCTCTTATGAGAATATGGGAAGATGATCAGCTTTATGAGGATGTAATCATGGTAAGTTATTCATGAAGAACAATTTAACAAAAAAATAAGGAGCAATAAAGGTTTACAAGAAGAAGCTTCATTAAGGGAGATCACTAGGAATTAATGCTAATCTCAAATATCCGTAGTATTGATGTTGTAGAGAAAAAGACAAATAAAGAAACTAACATCATAGAAAATGTTACTAAGGTAATCATAGTTAAAGAAAAATGAGTATAAAAAGTTATAACTACCCCAATGGAAGTTCCAAAAGTTAAATGTAAATATTGGATCCCTATCCAAACCTCAAGAATTGATAAAACATAAAAGTGATTTTCATTCAGGTGATACTAACATATATATAAATTCGTAAATTCTCCTACTTCCCAATCAAAATGTGTAGATCCAATCCTTTAAAACAATCTTCTGTTTCTAAAGCTTCTACTTCTAGATCAGTGAGTGAATTCTTAAGAAAAACGAGATAAAAAGAAAGAAGAAGGTTCTCAACCCTTCCCGCTCTTAACAAAAATCATTGATTGAAATGTAAGAGGGATTGATTATCCCTCTAAAAAGTTGGCCCATAGTAATTTCATACATCAAAGTAATCCTTACTTAGTTGGGCTTTTGGAAATAAAGCCAAAGGATATTAGCAAAAGGAAGTTAAATTCATAAAGAGTTTACGAGAGGTCATCACTAAATATTAATATCATTTTAATAGAAGGATCATTGTTCTATATGATTCTAACAAAGTGTATACAAAGAACTATAAGGTATACAAAAGTCATATAAGTTACAAAGAGTAGATGAATGGGGATGGAGAATAGTGTAAAGGGTGGGGATAAAGATGAAGCTATAAATATACCAGATAAGAAGGAACATGGAAAATCTAACAAAGTTGTAAAGAGTGAATGACTGAGGATAAAGAATGGTGTAAAGACTGGGGATAAAGATGAAGTTATAAACACACCAAATGAAAAGGAGCATGGAAAATCGAACGTTATGGAGGTTGAATCTTCAACACAAAATTATGTGAAATATGGGGATAAAGATAGAGCTACTAATGCATTTAAGGAGAAGGCTTTCAGAGCTAGCTAAGTTCCTCTACAATCAATTAAACACTAGGTAATTCCTTAACTCTCTTTATTTACCTATTAAGGAGCTTGGGGTTGTGAAGTTCTTTAATGAGGATGTGGATGAAGAAATTAATTACTAGCATCACCCATTTATTAGGATAGTTGTTGGATTGAAATTTTCTTATTTGTTGCTTGATAAATTTGTATCTCTAAAATGGAATATTGTTAAAAATCAAGATTTTTCTTAAACAAAAATAGCTTGAATTTGTTCAAGTTTAATTTTGAATAAGATGTAACTGAGAATAAGGATAGGGGAACCTAGACGTTAAAGAGAGTTAATCCTCTCATTCTTAAATGATAAGGACTAGGATTTAAATTAAACCTTGTCTTTTTGTAATTAGTGCTAGTAACGGATATTTTACCTAGCCTATATTTGCAATTCTATTATCAAAAAATGCTTAACAAGATTGCAAGTGTTATTAAAAGACCTTATTTTGCTGATAAACTTACAACCAATAAAGATAGATTATCATATGCCAAAATCCTAATAAAGGTTTATGCAAATAGTAAGTTAATTAAGTATATTATTTTGAAAGATGAGAATGGGAAAGAGATCAAGCAACAAATCATATACAAATGGAATCAATGGCATTGTGTTAGATGTGATAAATCTGGGCATAAAAGCAATGTTTTCCACTGAAAAGAAGGAAAAAAGTTGTATAGATTCCAAAGTTGTTGAGAAACTTGAGGGAGGAGGGTAGACCTATACGAAAGCTATAAATATAGGCCAAGATCCTCAAGAATTACCCCAGACAAATTCCTCTTCTCAAT
Source organism: Erythroxylum pedicellare (assembly GCA_027563575.1). Classification (NCBI taxonomy): domain Eukaryota; kingdom Viridiplantae; phylum Streptophyta; class Magnoliopsida; order Malpighiales; family Erythroxylaceae; genus Erythroxylum; species Erythroxylum pedicellare. The sequence continues at coordinate 22,291,648 of JAOQMP010000008.1, forward strand.
CTCAATAGGAGGATAGTAGTAAAGGTTGGTCTGTAGTAGGGAGGAAAAATTGAAGGAGCCCTGGGCTGAAAAAAAGAAAGGAATAATGCACGTTCAAGTTAATATAAATGACATTATTCAGATTTTGGAGATTGGCAATAGTGATGATAGATTGATATATAAAGGGGATAAACCCCTTTTAAACTTTAAGTAGAATGGATAATCTCTCCATAATTATGTGAAATATTAGGGGACTGGATGATCCCCTAAAATAGGAATTTATTTTGTAATTAGCTATACAATATAAGGCTTCTATTTTTTTTACAGTTTGGAGACACGAGTTAGGGATACTAATATGAGCCTTTTAATAGCAAGTTTTCAAAAATGATAGTGGCACTCAGACACACATGAAGATAAGAATTGCATTTTTTTATTTAGAAATATAACGAAGTTACAGTAAGGGTTCTTGAGAGGAGCAATCAATTTATTAGCTGCTCAATCACCTTAAGGAGTGGGAATGCCAATTTTTTTGTCATTTTTGTCTATACACATAATGAACATACCAAAAAGGCTTAAATGTGGCTTAAGTTCATAGATGTTCATAGTACTATTAGGGCCTGTTGTACTCTACTTATAGGATTTAATATTATTCTACACAAGGATGAAAAATCTTAAATAAAGTGATTGCTATCACTATTTAACTAAAATCATATGTTTTTTTAAGAGAAAATTGATATAAAGAACTTAATATTTTATGGACAACCCATTACCTGGTCTAATAGACATACATACTACATATTGGATAAAGTTTTATTTAATGAAAATTGGCTTAAACACTTCAAAAATTATTTTGATGTGTTTGATACTTCATGCCTCTTAGATCAAAGACCTATTATCCTACACTTTAATAGGAGAACTGATTTGGAAAGGATCCCTTTTAGGTTAAAAAGTGTTTAGGTTAAGGATGAAGAGTTTCAGAGGATAGTTGTCGACATATAGAGCCATGATATTAAGGATTGTGCTATGTACAATCTTACCAATGGTTGAAAAAGCTTAAACCTAAAATTTTAAAAACTAAATAGAGGGCAATTTAATAAATTACAGGAGAGAAAATATATGACAATAAAGCCCCTTAAAGAGATTCAATTGTTTCTTTCATATAACAAGCATAATCAAGAGTTGAAAGCTAAAGAAATGGTGACCATTGATAAGCTAGTCTAAGAAAGCAAGCTTTTGAAATCACAACTAAATCAATAAGTTAAATAATAAGTAACTCTAATGTGGTGACGACAATTGTGCTTTCTGTTATACATCATTAGCTAGTAGAATGAACTCTAGTAAGATGTATATTTTGCTAGATGCTGAAGGTATCAAAATTATGGAAGAAGGAAAGATTAAAGAACATGTAATTCAATATTATAAAGACTTGTTAGGTATAACTCATACTCAAAGGATGGCAATTAGGTTGTAAATGAAGTAAGGAAGTAATTGACAGAAAAATAATGTAAGAGTCTTGTAAATCTAGTTACATATAAGGAAAAAAAGAATACTATATTCTCTATTTGTAGATCATGTAGTGACTATTATTATGGATTCTTTTAAATGGAAGAATGCTACAAAAGGTCGATGCTATAATGATATCTCTCATTTCGAAAGTTTTGCATCTAAAAAGGATAAAAGAGTAAAGGCTAATCTCTTATTGTAGTATTATTTATAAGGTAATTACAAAAATTATTGCAAATAGATTATAGATTGTTTTAGGATTTCTAGTAAGTAAAGCGTAAAGAGATTTTTTCTTTAAGACAGTTTATGCATGAGAATATCATTCTTTGCCAAAAGTTACATTGGTACTATATAGAAAGCTTATGTCTCCTAAATTTACATTAAAGGTTAGCTTTATAAAGTTTATGACTCCCTAAGTTGCAAGTTCCTAATTAAGGTTCTCTATAAATTTGGCTACCCTGATGCTTTTGCGAATTGGATTAGATTATGTACAACTTCTTCCAAATATCTCACGTTAATTAATGATGGACTGGAAAGTTATTTTTTATGAGCAAAGGGGCTAAGGTAGGGGGATCAAATGTCCCCTTACCTCTTTGTACTTAGTATGAGTCCCTGTTAAGACTTTTAACTCTTGCAGTTAAGTCTCCAAAATATATGTTTCATCCTAAATATAGGTAAATAGTATAACCTATTTAATTTTTATTGATGAGCTATTGCTTTTTAGTAGAGGAGACAAGGATTTGGTTCAAGCAATCAAAAATTTTATTAATGAATTTTTTGCCACACCTAGGTTGAGTATGAATTTACAAAAATGTTAACTTTTATAGGAGTGGTTACAATAGAGACAAAGCAATAACTGGTTGACTGGGAGTGGATTTGAGATCATTACTTATAAGATACTTAATGGTTCCTCTTGATTCCAAATCCTTTTAAGTTTGAGATTATCAACTTCTTATTTAAAAAATCATGCAAATAATTCAATATTGATATGTGAGAAAACTAAGTTATACTGGTATGTGTGAATTAGTGAGATTTGTTTTATCTAACATTAAAAGATTATAGCATGTTATCTTCCCTCTACCATATAAAATACCACAAAAGTATAAGTAGTTTGCAGGAATTTTTTATAGTTAGTTGTGAACTATAGATCTGCTGAAAGATTACGGAGGTTTAAACTTCAAAGAACTCCTCTCTTAGAATAAAACTGTCTGGGAAAAGTTCTTACACTAAATCAACCTAATGCATCCTTCTTGTGGACTGAATAGACTAGAAATCATAAACTATAGGAGTATAGCATTTAGAAAATTAAAGCTAAACTCACTTGTAATTATTGGTGGAAGAGTAGATTTGATATCTAAGTTAAGTTACTAGTAAAGAGAGGATATATCCTTGTGAACACAATTAACATCAATGGTAAAGTGAACACTTGGGAAATATATTGTATTTTTAGAATAAAAGATCTTTGGTTACTTGGAGTGCTATAGTTTGCCATCAATTTAATGTGTCAAAAGTATCTTTTCTTTCTTGGAGGGTTTTTAATTAGAGGATTGAAGCAAAGGATATGTTGAGGAAAATCAGGTATGATATTAAAGGTGGGTGTGTCCTCTGTTTATAGACCAAGGAGTCTATACAACATATTTTCTATATATATCCCTATTCCCAACAAGTCTTACAAACTATAATAAGTAAAAATGGTACATAAGTTCTATGTTTTGATTTTAATAGATGGTAGGAGATTTTTGAACATGCAAGGAAGAAGGAGTCACGATTATTTAGGATGAGAACTATTATGTTTTATACTTATCTTTAATATTTCTAGCAAGTAAGAAACTCGAATGTGCTCAAGAAGAAAACGATTTCCCCTAAATTATGTAGTTTTAAATTTTTAATCGCCTTAAGTTTAGATGGAAGGCATTAGTTGTGCAAAGAAATAGATAAACAAAGGTTGTAAGAAATTATTTTTACTTATTTTGATTGTATATAGAGGGGATGCCTTCTATTCTTTATACATTTTTTTATGATTAATATATTAATATATTAATCACCTTTCTCTAAGAAATAATTTTGGTTTTGGAAAACATATTAACTTATTGACAAGATGAAG
>JAOQMP010000008.1:22321542-22331807 GCA_027563575.1 Erythroxylum pedicellare
AATTTAGCATTTGCTTACCCGAATTAATTCGGGCCGGGCCGGGTAATCGGGCTGGCCCGAATAATGCTCACCCCTACATCCAAGCCATCTAATCTCTTTACCGGTTAAGATGATAAAAACATAGTTCCTCCCTGGCTCGCCCGCCAGGACAAGCACCAAACTCCAAATTCCAAAAGTCGCTCAAAGATCAGCATATGCTTCAAAGTCCCTGTCAGTGTCATCGCCCAACCAAATCAAGCAACTATATTACAATATAGTGGAAACCACACCACACCTAAAATCTGAACTTTGAAGCCTATATGCTCCTCGCTCTCCTCCGCTTTCCCTCTGCTGCTTCCATGGCGGCACGTGCCATTACACGCGCCTCCCTTCTTTCACTCTCCACTCCTTCCTCGACCACCGTTCTCTCCCCTTCAACTCTATTCTGCACCCCGAAACGCAACATTTTTGCTTCTTCTTCTTCGTCTTTTCTCGGCAACAAGTTTCACTCTTTATTCGGAGATGGTTATGTGCGGGTCTTGGGGTCAATAGTAGGAGGAAGAGGAGGAGCAGGCAGCGTATGGGCTGCCCGGAGAGACTACCGGAAACTGAGGAGGCGTGCGTCGGCGAAGAGTAAGGAGAAGGAGTTGCAGCTCAATGTCACCATTTGCCTCGAAGAAGAGCTTCCTGATGATCCTGAAATTTTGGTACTTTTTACTTGACCTCAATTTGATTTTGCAAACTTGTAATTGTTTCGTTCTATACTTTTTCTTAATTGTTGGCTAGTAATATGTGTTAGGCTATCATCGCAGGAAAAGTCTTAACGTTTTATATGTAATACCGACCACATTCCATTTATTTGACGAAATTATACTTGTGCCGCATGACATTAAGCATTGTGCAATTATCTGTGTTTTGTTCTTGGTTCTACAGAGCATAGCTGAATTGCTCCGCCTTAACGTGCCAATGGCAATTAAGCTGGCATTTGATGGTTTCAAAGATTCAACATACAAGACTAGAGATACGTCCTTAACTGACATTGGTGGATTTGAAAGTATAGAGTTGTCTGTGCTCCTTTGCAATGATGAATTCATTCGCAAACTTAACAAGGAATGGAGGGATGAGGATCATGCTACGGATGTTCTTTCAATGTCACAACACGTTCCTGAACTTGACCTTCCAGTTGTAAGATGCATATCTTTCGCTGTAGGTTCCAATGTTTTTGCAAAGAACTTGACCATTTCTTTCCTTGCAGCTTATGATGGGTGACATAGTAATTTCCGTTGAGACAGCTGCTCATCAAGCTGAGGAAAGAGGGCATACCCTACTGGACGAAATACGCATCCTCCTGGTTGGTTTAATTATGTGCATCATGACTTCCTATCTTTTTGTGGCAATATTTTTGCATTCAGTATGGAACATTCGGTTATCTGCATCCATTTGGAGAACTTAAAAATCAGACCTTAAAGAATGTGCTCGCAAACTCTTTAAATAATCTTTTCTACTGCATTCTTACCCTGCCGTGCACTTGGCAACATGACCTAGTTGAGTAAAGAGAGAGCAACTCATGGCTTTCCTTCTCCTCAGGCCAATTTGAGAAGACTTAGACATGATATTTCTGGTGCTTGTTTGAGACTGAAGGATAAAATTTCAAGGACAGTGGACCCAATAAATAATAAGACTTCTAATGAACCTGACTTTAAAATGATGGATAAATTTAGTTTCCAATTTTTTTATCAGCTTTATGAAGTCAGTTTCAGATGATTCTAATACATACCCTTAACTTGTTCTATTTATTCCGTTGTCCGTTCATAAATCAACCTCCTTATGATGCTTATGATGCTGAAGTTGATGTTCATGAAATATAGGTGCATGGGTTGTTGCATCTTTTAGGATTTGATCATGAGATTAGTGAAGAGGCTGAAACTGAAATGGAGAAAGCAGAAGAACAACTTCTAAAGATTCTTGGGTGGAAAGGGAAAGGACTAATTCAGAGTGCTTATGATGCCGAGACTGCTGAAAATCATCCTACAGAAAATCCAGACGGTAATTTCACTAAATTGCTGTCTATCAATTCAAAGACTTTTCTATTTTCCAAAAAAAAAGTTCAAAGATATTTCTCTTAGCTATTGTAGTTTTCTTTCTCTGTGGTATCAATATTTTGTCAAATTTGGAGCTATGACCTCTCTCTCTCTCGCTCTCTCTTTGTGCACATAAATTCACATGTAAACATCTCTAGTGGGAAATGTAACTGATACTTTGTTAAAAGGCAGGAAGAAAGTAGGCAGTTTACGATTCTATAAACCCAAGTTCAGCTACATCTTCTGTGATATGGATGGTAAGGCAACATTTTTCCTATCTTTAATTCTTCATGGATTTTCGCTTTAGCTCCAGATGCTTTTCTTTGTATCTCGAGGGACCTTGCTGAACAGCAGAAGTAAAATCTCATTGTCAAATGCAAAGGCAATTAAAGAGGCCGTTTCAAGAGGTGTAAAGGTTGTTATAGCAACTGGAAAAGTAAGCATAGATTTTACTTTTGCACTTTAGTTGAGTACCATGCTATTGTTTCATAACTCCTTTGTGAAGCTTTTTTACCATTGATCCTAGGCTTGGTCTTTTTTTTCCCCTAGAACTATTACTGGGTAACTTATTTTACCTGTTTATAGGTTGACCATAAATCATTTGGTGTGAAATTGATTTGACTTTCTAGTATTGGGTCAATTTCTGATCTTTATTATGCTATTTCCTCTTCTACCTGATATTTGGTTTACATATAGGTTCTAGCTGCACATTGCTAATAAAACATTAAAACAGGCTCGTCCTGGTGCAATAAACATCTTGAAGACAGTTGATTTGGCTGGTAAAGATGGCATTGTCTCAGTGAACTCTCCTGGTGTTTTCTTACAGGTTTTCTTTTACCTTTTTGTATTTTGTCCTCTCCTGCTACATTTTGGTTTTGACTTTTGTCATACACATGCTGCAGTTTCGACTTACTCGTACAGATCTACTAGGTGATTTATATCTATAGACGTGTGAAAAGAAAGAAGGGCTTTAAAATATTTTTAATCTTCCTTGAGCACCATTTGTCTGTATGTAATGGAAAATTCCAAGTCTAACCCGGCTTAAGTTGGCTTGACAAACTGCAAGAGACACATGAGATTAGTGGCACTTTAATTCTTGACATGAGATTAGTGGCACTTCAATTCTTGACATAATCAAATGTATATATGATTGTTATTTTGTATTGCCTTTTAAAATTTCACAACTTTTTGAACATGTTAAAACATAATTGACATGCATATTCTTGTGGTGCTAATTCCATAAAATACAAACATCTGATCTTAAGAAGCTGCTTATTCTAGGGTTTTCTTGTAAGTTAACTTGCCATATTTTCTAGTGATTTACTTTGTTGAACCTCACTTCCAAGTGCCATTCATACTCTTTTTCTACCTTCTTGTGGAAATACTAATTGTGGTGAAGACTTAACATACTTTTAGTATATTTGTTAACATACCCGTTTGTGCATACAATGTTTTTTGCAGTTGATCTGCAACCAGTTGTTTCTTGCTTTCCGTTATTGTTTCCCATTCGATGTTTTCTTCTTGATTTCAGGGACTGCTTGTTTATGGTAGACAAGGTCAGGAAATTTTTCGAAGCAGCTTGGATCCAAGTGTCAGCAGAGAGGTCATATTTCTAAATGCTATATCGGATAACTGCAATTAAGTTACCAAAAAATTGGGTATCTACATGTATATACCCAAACACATACAGACAACATTTTTATTTGATTTTGCTGATTCTTTTCAATTATAGGCATGCGATATTAAAGAATTCACCTCTGCTACTAACAGGGTACACTTTATCTCGTTACATGTTGATTGTGCTAATATGATGCTAATGATAGAACACGAAAGCTGGGCCTGTCTTCATTAATTCTATCCTCATGCCACCCGGAAGATGTGGGTGTCCTTTTTATGCTTCTCAGGATGGTGTGTTGATTATGTAGGGGGAATACCGTACATTATTCTACTGCAAGGACAGCTGTACATGTTACTTTAGTCTTTTCTTTTAGAAGTTTCTTTTGTGAAGATGTATTGAACAGTTTAAATTACTTTTACTATAAGGGTTAAGATTCACCCGTAGTTAGGTTTTGAGACTATAGAAATAACTACTTAGAGGAGAAATTTACAGTTCGCGTTTATGATTTCCTGTTTCAGCTAATGTCTTCCCTACTTGCTACTCCATAAGAATGGTGTTTGGCTTGGTGTTGATGATGTAACCATAATTTCACTCTAGGGTAAACTCCAGTGCACAAGACTCTTCGCTTTGCGAGGGTCGGAAGAGGGTCATCTACGCAGCCTTCTCTTTGTATTTTACAAAGAGGCTGTTCCGTTACTCACACCCGTGATCTTCCAGTCCCACAGGCGTAACCTTACCATTTGTTCCAAATGGGGTAAATTATATTTATTGAACAAATGAGGTCGGGGCTAAAAGAACACTTGAAAACCAGTTAGTGGGTGAAAAATAAAAATCTATATAAAAGTTAGCTAACACAAGAAATTGAAGCCTCAGTAGGCCTTCTTTTAGAGCACTTGGGTATGACCCTTTAGTTAATTCTTACTTAAGTCTTGTTGAATTAATTGCCTGTGCAGTCTGCTACTTCAATCTTCAATCGAGTGACCTCTTGTATGTGATGTTGCAGTGATATGATATTGGCTTCAGGACTTTTGAGTCTTGGCTTCATTGAACTCCCTTTTCTATAAGACACTTTGTATGAAATGACTAATTTGTTTGTGCAGTAGCTTGCCCTGTCTATTGATGCTTCATGACCTTTGCATGTGATTATTATATCTTAACAAAATCTTCACTTGCATTTTAGATTTTTTCCTTTGCCCTCCTTAAAAAATTGGAATTATTGTGTTGCTGATAACATTTGAATTATGTGGTATTCATAGAGCTTTAGACCCAGTTTATGAGTCTCGTGTGAGAATTGATGGCTTATTTATTCTAATTTTCCTCTTACCTGGAAATGGTAAAAAAGAAAAATTTTCACCTAGTAATGAGTGTGTTGTTGATGTCTTTGTAGTCAATGTTCCAGTTAGTCACACTTTCTACATTTGACATTATAGGCATGTCTCTTTTCTTTGGAGCACAAGGTTCCTCTTGTTGCATTTGCACAAGATCGCTGCTTAACACTATTTGGTGACCCTCTTGTTGATGCACTACATGCTGTATATCAGGAGCCAAAGGTACATGTTTAGACATACATTTGTGATTTCCTTGATGCTCTCCTGGAAACTGTTCCAACATGAGTGGTTTACAGCTAGTATCTTTTCAGGCAGAAGTTATGCCTTCAGTTGATCATCTATTGGCTGCTGCAGAGATACAGGTACTTAGCCTAATGCGATCGTTCTGAGGCATGAAAAAAAGAAATGATACACTCGTACATCTCTGAACTTGCATCTATGATTGGGTAGTTGTCCCTATTATTCCACAGCTGAAATGAAGAGGATAAACAAGAAAAAATTAGTGTCTAAGTGTTTGTTGTAGGATCTCTTGCTGTTAAATGAGTTCTGATTTTCTGCCTTAGAAATTGTGAAGTAGGTTCAATGTGTAATAGTGTTCTAACCTTCAGAAAGTCTCTAGGATAAATTGGTCATCTTGAGTTGCACTTGAAAAACATGCTAATACAGGCATAGTTGCTCCCTGTAATTGTCCCTCTGTAGAGTTACTGGATGCTAAGGTTGTGCTATGATGCACATTGCAGATCAATACATGTTCTATTAGTGTTATTTACACATTGAACATTATACATCACATACATAGTCATGCATTAGTTTATTGCTGTAAAGTGAATTCTGATTTTCTTTTCTAAGTATTGCCAAGTTGGGACAGTCTGTAATATGGTTATATCCTGCACAGTAGAGTTGGCAACTAGCCAGACCTGAAGTCAATGGGTGAGGCCTGGCCTGAGGCCCAATATCTATAAGAAAAATGACTTTATTTTTCATTTTTAATAAAAAAAAATGGGCCAGTCTGAGTTGGGCTTCGGGCTGTCTGGGCCCCATAGACGTTAGACAAGGCCCAGCTTGGCCCGGCCCAACCCATTGTCATCCCTACTTGAAAGTCTGTCAGGAACTTGTCGTCTCTATTGCCTTTGAGCAACACTATACACGCATACTGGCTTCTTTTAGTTGTATTGAGGGTAGGGTAAGTGGGATGCAAGATGATATGCACTGCACCTTCATAAAATTGTCTAACGAGCCATTATACTTTGAGAGATTTCATATTGGAATTTGCTGTCATAATTACTTCTATTTTTGTACGCAGAAAATAATATTTTTAGACACCGCAGAGAGAGTGGCTACTACCCTGCGGCCACACTGGTCAGAAGCAACTGAGAACCGGGCCAATGTTGTCCAAGCTGTTCCTGACATGCTTGAGATTGTCCCTCTTGGAACCTCAAAGGGGAATGGAGTAAAACTGCTGCTTGATCATTTGGGTGCTACTGCAAAGGAAGTATGGTCCAACATTCTGTAGTTAAATCTTTTTCCTGTTAATTTCTTGTTTTGAATTAAAAGGATAAAATCTCTGCTATTGCTTGTTGTCCACGTTGTCATGTTGAGAATGCGTAGGTGCATCTACTTTATCTTGTGTTTGGAGTTGTGATGCCAACTAATAATGGAATTACTGCATTTGAAGTTGTATGAAAATTGAAATGGTACTTTAGAAAACATGTGGGAAAAGTATACACATAAAACAGAACTCTATTTTTTTAAGCATCTGCTATGTATATATTGATCTCCTGCCACTTCACATCAAAGCAGAAGACGGGTAGCAGATGAGAATGGCTGTGAATACCATGAATTAATGAGCCAAACCCGAAAATGTGACTGTACTTGGTCTTCTGTATGTACCTTTTGCCCTCTGTCATGATTGATTCTGATTGTTCGCATTTCAGATTATGGCAATTGGTGACGGAGAAAATGATGTTGAGATGCTCGAGTTGGCTTCTTTAGGCATCGCGCTTAGCAATGGATCAGAGAAGTCGAAAGCTGTTGCCGATGTGATTGGTCCCAGCAATGATGAAGATGGTGTTGCTGATGCTATTTATCGCTATGCATTCTGAAGTTCAAATCCAAGAATGAAAAGTTCAAAAAGAAGTTACAGGTGAAGTTTTTTGCTATAAGGGATGCACTGCCATTTTGACAGTTGTTTGAAGATTTCGCAACTGAGAATGATTAGCTGAGCCTAGCAACAAAACGGATATACTTGTTGCGTCCTATTACGATTAAATAGGCCATCCTGTGAACTGGGAAGCAATCTTTGAACCACATAGAATTGAAAAAGAAAAATTCATTTGTTGACCATTTTTTTCATAGGAAGTCATAACTGTCTTCCAGGTGTAGCATTCTTTCTTTTGTTCCTTCTATTGTACTCATAACAAAACTCAATACATGGAAAGGATCGATTGAATCGACAATCTTACACCATAATGAGAAGGCTGGGCTTGTGATGGCTGCCTGGTATGAGCAGTCAGTCACGGCTAATGGGATTACTTCTGCCTTCCGCATCTGCCGATTTTTTGTTCCCAGTACTATGCAGGATTTTTGGATCCTAACATTCAGTGCTACCGTAGACTTGGGTGCTGTTCCCGTTGGCTGCAAAATCCCTACGTATTTGTTTTCTTCTACAAATTACGCTTTTTTTTTTTTCCCTCAAATGTGATGCACAACTTTCGTTTTATAAATGATTCAGGTGTTAAGAAATTTGTATAAAAAAGTAAATAATTTTTAAAGTTTTTGAGGTTTTAAATTTAATTAAAAGCTAATTTAAATTTTGTTAAAAGTATATGACATGAATATTATTCGTAAAAAATAAAAAATTTCTTGTATGACAATTTATTCTATTCTTAAACTTAATTTAAACTAATAATTTATTATAATTATTAATTTGAATCAAAATTAATTAGGAATTGGGTAAAGTTATATTAATTTACGTTCATATTACATATTTTCATTATTATTTTTATCAGAAATATAAAAGATGAAATTCTCCTAAAAAATGAAAATTAGAGAATTTTTAAAAAATTTAAAGATAATAAATTGTTTAAATTATAGAAATTTTCGTATTTTTTCTTAGATGATCTTTTTATATAATAATTATTAGTTTCAGAATAGAATATTCGTTATCCTGAAAAAATAATTATGATGGCTATTTGTACATAAAACATGTTCATCGGAAACAGCATAAAAGAAGTGCGTTTTAAGCCTTCAGATTTGGCATAGCTCATAATTGACCCATTAAAGCATTGAGAGGAGGGTACGGAGTCAGACAAAGCAACTTGGCTAAGTTGGCTTTGAAGGCCTTCTGAGGAAACTTGCTCAAAAGTTACTTAGACATGGCGAGAATGGCAAATTTACAAGATCCAATTATATTCTAGCTATAGAAAATGGCCATGATTATAGATTAATGAAAAATTAAATGCTCTAGTTCAAAATATAGGGTGTGGTGTTGATTATGATTAACATTAAAATCACTTTAGAGTTAATAAATTGGTACTAGTCCTAACGTGATCATCAGTGTTACATGTAAAATTTGTTCTAATATTTAGGAAACAGTGATGAAAAAAATGTATTTGACATGGTTATAAACAAAAACAAAAAAGTCTGTCACTCGTTTGTTCCTCCTGTATACTTCCATTTTCTTTAAGCTTGCCATTGTCACCCTCCACCTCTATTTGTAACAAAACCAAAGAAGCACCTTTTTTTTTTCTTCTTTTTGGTTTCCTACTTTTATTGGTTGTCCATGATTTTTCTCTCAGTTGCCATTATTATATTTCATCTGCAATACAATTAATTCAACAATTTCACTTGTCACTGGCATACTAACCAACCTTTTTTGTCATTGGTATTTTGCTATATTGCATGTAGTTTCATGCTTGACCAAAGGTAAAGTTTCACATTTTCATATCATAATCAGTTATTAAACAAGTATTCCTATATTGTCAATAAGATAATAGATTTAGGAATCACGTGACAAATATTGAAGATGATATTGCAAATAATATGTTTGCATTAGTATAATTATTTTGCTATTTAAAGATTTGAACCCTATATATATATCTATGAGAATTATAAGTGTAAATGTTGCTGTGAGATATGAGTACAAAATTTTAGAGGCTTTTTTGGTATTTTATTAGTAAATTGGTATTTTATTAGTAAAGTTGCAAAAGAAAAATAAAATGATCTAGTTCAAAATATGAATATATGATATGGTATTGACATTAAAAATTTGGAAATCACTTTAGAGTTGATAAAGTGATGGTATTATATAAAAAATTTATATTATTAGTTTGATATAGGAAATGGTGATGGATAAAAATTGCAATTGACATGGTTAAAGACAAAAAGATAAAAAAAGAACCTTAAAAAATATGTCAATCACTTGAAATTTGCTTGTTCCCACCTAGAGTTTTCTACTTGCTTCCATTCACTTCTTACCTCCAATATGTAATACAACCAAGCCAGCATTTTTTTTTGTTTCCCTTGGAGAATTTCCTACCTCTAAATGCAAAAGTGCATCAAGAGTTCTGTGTGACAAAGAGATATTACTTAAGGTTAAAGGTAAATTTTATCGTTTAGCGATCAGGTCAGCCATGTCTTATGGAGCATAATGTTGGCCCATCAAACAAGAACATAATCATAAGCTAATAGTGCCAGAGATGAGCAGCTCTGATGGATGTGCAACCTTACTAGAAGAGATAAGATCAAGAACGTAATGATAAGGGCTATATTGAAGGTAGCCAATATTATTAACAAATTAAAAGAAACAAGACTTAGGTGGTTTGGACATATTAAGAGGAGACACCCAGACGCTCTAGTAAGAAGATGTGAGAAGATTGTACTTAGAGATTGTAAGAGAAAAATAGAGAAGCCTAAGAAGAATTGGAGGGAGGTGATTAAGAAGGATATGACAATGCTAGAAATTATCGAGGAATAACCTATAATAGAAAACTTTGACATATTAGAATTTTAATAAGCAATCTCGCGTAAAGAGATTCTTGTAATTCTTTTTGTAGTTAGCATAAACTTGTAAATAGGTAGTACTTTCCTTTAGGAATTTAGCTTATTATTATTATTTTATTTTTTATTGTTGTTTTTGTTGTCATTATTATTATGATTATGATTATTAATAATAACATGATGATGATGATGATGATGATGATGATGATGATGATGATTATTATTATTATTATTATTATACTATTAATACTACAACTATAA
>JAOQMP010000008.1:22354679-22375459 GCA_027563575.1 Erythroxylum pedicellare
GAATTTTTACCACCTTTAATTCAACTAACCCATGAAATAAATTCTACTAACATAGACATAAATAAAAGTAAAAAAAAATTAACTCCCAAAAATTCACTTATCCAAGCCTCATAATTATCTAAATAATGCTTAACTAAAAAAGACATTCGGGGGCCAACATGATGAATTATTTGAACCTGTAGATGTTGCTTGTTTAAGTCTTTTGATTAGAAAACAGTCAATATTAGATGTAGATACTTAATTTTTTTAGTGGCTTTACTTGTTTTCACAGCATTATACATATATACTTTGTGTTGAACAATTGGACATTTTAAACAACATTTGAAATGAGTGTAAATAAAAATAGGAATACAATCATTTTAACAATTTCATGTTATCTCTAAGATTGATCTTTATTTCTACATCCTCTTTTATTGTGACTAACTTTATAATAATCTTGACATCTCATAACTACTCTTACCTTGCTCTATTTGTTTCAATTCAGTGGTTCTTCACCTTTATCCCTTCTTTTGGCTTGTTTGAGTCTTTAGGGCATCTTTTTATCAAAAGAGATAATATGGGCTGCACTTTTTTAGTATTTGATCAGAATTTTGGATCCTTATGGACTCCATAACATACTGAGACTCTTCAAATACCATTTATGCTTATAGTATCTCTCATATAAGCATTGATATCCTCCTATTGATATTATATACAAGTTATTACATACTTACATGGGATCCATGTTAAATCTCATAGTCTACATTGGCAAGTTTTCAATTGTAATAATGATGAACTTGTCTACAAAAAGCATGACTTCAAACTTTAAAACCACATTAGTTTTGGTGATGTAGTGAATTGCATCCTATTGTTCAACCTTTATCTTCTTCTTTATCCTGAGGCATATATCTTTTTTGGATTTGATCATTATATCCCTTTTTTTATAAATATGAGTGATTAAGATACTTTAATATTCTCTAAGATATTGATCAAACTTTTTGTACAGACTTTACGAATGAATCCATTAAATATCTTTAATATTTTATTAAGAATAGTTTCACACTTTGATTCTGCACTCATACATGTTTCATTTTACCTTACTTTGAAGTCATCATATGTCTTCTTTGGTAAAATCTTCAAGTGCTCCATTATCTAATCAAATTCTTCTTCTATTATGTAACTAACCACATACCAAAATAAGCTCCCATATATGTGGCCTTTATATAGTTTAGACCAATTTGCATAGAGATTTCAAGTAAAAAAATTATGTTTGATTTTAGGACTAGATTTTTCAATGCATCTACTAAGCCTTAATAAAAAAATGAAATGACAAAATAATGTATATATGTAAAATAATTTAAAGCAAATATAGAAATGAACATAAACAATATGAACATTTAAAGATCACTCTTTGTTGATTTGCTACAAAAGTCCATGCATTCCCACTTACGCCTAAATCTTTAATAAGAAGATTCAAAAACTAATATTAAGATTGATAATTCTCTCCTTTAACCATAACCTAAGATATTGTGAACATTTGATCTATCATGACCAACTATAGCTAACAAAGTACCTCTAAGGAAAATCTTCAGGAAAACATCCATTTAGCCAATTATTTTCCTATAATCACTAAGAAAATTATACTTTAATGCTCTAGATCCTATATAAAAACCTCTTAAACATTGGTTATTCAAACGTTTTATCAAGTTCTATTTGAATAATGAATTGTCATTCTTTATCTATTCATCATAACTCATATATATAAGATCTTAACTTTGCATAATGACCTTTCATAAATCCTTATGGTATCATAGTGGATTTCCATTATGCCCTATAACGTTGGGATTTGGTCACATGTAAGGCATACTTTATCTAAAGATCATCCATCATCTTACTAATTGACCGATTAAGGTTCTTGCTAAAATTGTATAAAAATTCATTTGTTATCTATTTCATGCTAACTTGCTTGTTTCATTCTAGTTTCTTGCAACTATATTTATTTTATAGTATTTTCATAAAAATATTTTCTTATTTCTAATCTAACTAGCATATACCATTAAAGGACATTGTGGCTCATAAACAACCTCCATTATTAGAACAAATCCCACTCATTGAAACGTTATATCTATTTGTAATTGCATAATTTCTTATTGCTTTCCCAAACTACTTTTCGTCCTTAAAGTTCATGCCAAATTTAAATTGAGCATCCTTCATATCCACTTTTTGGATTAAACACAATGTATTTCTTTTTATGATAGATGTGTCACACCAATTGACATTGCTACAAATTGTTAATAAACTTCATCATCACTATCCTATATTCATTACACCTATTATGTGAACTCTCTTCTTCTTTTTGTGAATTTTTTAACAAACTTCCTCTTCATTGCAATCTTTCCCTTTACTTCTAATCCTATTAACAATATCATTGCATTCAAACCCACTATAAACCTTCTTGTCATATTTCTTCTCATTTGTTCGTGCAGTAAGATATTCTCTATCATTTGTTGCATATATTTCGTCTTCAAATGAATCATTTCTAGATTCACTCATCTCCATTAAAAAAAATCTTCTTAATCTTTTTTCACAGTCACTACCAACATTAGAATCAAAGTCTTTGTTATTTGTTACAGGATTCCCATAACCATGCTTGTAGTAGACTTCAATAATGTGGTAGTTTAATTCTTGCATTCAGTTAAGCATTAACAACATGTCCTTATTTTGATGTAAGCAAAATTATTTTAAGTATCTCGTTAACTCTTTAAAAATTTAAAAAACATAGGTACCACTTGGTATCCTTTATCCTTTAACCCTTTTTTAATACTAGCATCCTAAGTCCATCAATAGCAATATAGTTTCTCATTTTGATCTTACCCTAATATATTTGTTATTGCAATTTCTTGCCAACGCCCATCATAATGAAATGAAAAATTTGCAACCATCTATATTACAAATAATTGTAATACTAGTTTCCAACAAACATATTAACCACGTCATGACCTTACCATTACCAACTTGTTCTTTTAATTCCCTCACAAATTAAAAATTTTAAGTTAAGAAAGAAAATAAGATATAATGAACCATTAAGATAAAAGCAAATGGCATGATAAATAGTTGCATTTGAACTAACTAAATGCCTTAACTTCCATTAAATGTAATTTTCTTATTAGTTGATTGATGTGTAATGTACAAGTAATAAGTGAAAATGTTTTAAGTTATTATTCTTTTGCAATTAGGATTTAATTAACCATATATATTTTACATATATAGAGTCAATACAATTACATATTAGATATTTGAGTAGTGACATTATCCTATAACTAGAATAAAATAAAACCACGAAAAATGATTGTTTATATAGAAAAAAAGAACTATATTCAAAAGTTAAAATTTTATAAAAGCAAGTAATTAGAACTTGAAACTCTTAAAAAGATAAATTCCTAATTTTATCTATTTGACTCAAGTTTTAAAGTCCAATAATTATATCTAAGCAACTAGACCTTTTATTTTATAGTCCTGAGATTGGATTGATAGATAAACATTGAAAGGTCAAACAAGGAGCCAATAGGACTAAAATTATTATTATTAAACTTTTTAGACGCTGATAAATGTAGTTAAACTTTATATTCATCTACAATTGCATGGGTTTTGATTTTTGATTAATATTACAAAGGCATAATTTAGCTATCTCATTTTAATATATAATTAATCATTGGTGTACATAGTATTAAATTCCAATTTTCCAAGATCAAACTCTTATTGGATTTATATGATTTTCATGGCAAAAAGATAGCACTTAATCTCTTGAGTGATGGATGTGATTAATAGTATATGATAGATAGTTTCTTTCTTTCTTTTACTATAGAAAAAATAGCTTTTTTGTTCTTTATATAGTCTTAAGTCCACTCACTCTTACACATGGTTATTTGATATGATGCAACTATTTTGATATCCTAAGCAAAATAGTTGTTAGTTTCATGCCTTGGGGAGATTGCTAACATCACCACTGTTAAACTTGATTTTTTGTAAAATATGCATGCTTATCACCATTATTAAGAAGTAAGGAAGAGTAACATTTGCTCTTAGAAATATAATCTACAATTAGTTACTCAAAAAGATTAAAACTTACAAATGAAAGGAATTTATGTTTTCGAAGGACTTAAGAAACATAGGTGCTATTAGTAATAAAACTGCAAATCAACGTGTAGGTTAAACAACTTGCACCGAAGAAGAGTATCTGAGGAGGCGTTAGTGGTGCTGGCTTTAGGATATGAAGATGAGGGATTTTGAAGAGTCGCAAAAGAAAGAGACATTGATGATGTAGTGGTAGTTATTGGAAGACCAGTAACAGTGGGGGCAGGTTAGGTCAGTGGGAGACGTTGATATGACTGGGGAAAATGCCAATGGTGCTATGTATGTAGATCTTACAAGGTGTTTGGTTCACCTACTGGAATAAATAAGAAATGAAATAATTATTCTCGGGGATATAATAGATGAGGAATAAAATATAATAAGTATTACTTAGCGCCTATTTGGATGGGCTTTTGGAAAGCCAATAAGCACTTTTCTAAAAGGTACCTCTTTAATAGATATGATTTTCTTAGCAATCAAAATACGACTTTTTAGAAACTCAAATTTGGAGCTTATAAAAAAAACCTATCAAATGACTTTTTCAGGTAGATTTTTCATATCAATTAATGACCCTATTGTTTAGTCTCTTTTGTCCTTATATTTTACGCATAATTCCCACAATACCCACAAACTCATCTTTACGTTTATCTTGCAAACCTATCTTCTTTAAAAGATTTGGTTATATATATTTTCATTTATGATTCATATAGTTTAAAATTATATAATAATTAATGTACTGTGCTTTACATATTGTTTAATATACTTTAAATAATATTTATATGCATAAATAATATTTATTACAAAATAAAATATAGTTAAATTAAAAATGTTTTTTATTTTTATGTTACTAAATAGTCTACTATATAAAGCTCTTTTTTAAATGACAACCAAACAGTCAACTGACTTCTTAGAAAAGTTCTTCTCAGAAAAGATTTACAGAAAAATGCTATATTGACAAAAACTCTATCGATGTAAGTCTAACCAAACAGAGGCTTAGTTTGGTTTATTCTTAAAATTTTCTAATGATGATGTATGTCAATGTTTGGTTTGAAAATATAAATTTGAAATAACAAAAAAATAACTAACAAAAAGACCAAAATATACATTATACTCTATGTTATTATTATTGTTAACAATAATAATAATGATAATAATATAGAGAAATTTTGTTCTTTCCTATTCCGCGTTTCACGGAATAGGTAAAGACAAAGCGAGGTATCTTTAACTATTTTTGAAAGAGTAGGAATAATTAAACCCAGAATTAGTTATTCTGTGTGTTAGTTTTTTAACCAAACAAATAAATAACTATTCATTAAAAATACATTAGTAGTTATAAAATAGGTATTTCACTCAACCTAACATGTTGTTAGTGGTATAATGATGGAAGATTATCATCATCATCATCATCATCATACTTTGAAGTCCTGCAATAAAGCGGGTATAGTGACGGAAGATGTTAGTAAAAAATGGAGGTAGCTTGAAAGACAATTTTACGGAAAAAATGGAGGTAGCTTGAAAGACAATTTTACGGTTACAGAGGATAAGAGAATAAAAGAGTTTAGGATTGTTTCTGATTTTTTAATTCAATAGTTTGATATATCTCTTAATAGACACATGTCAAATAATTTTGTTGATGCGATCATTACTATTAAATATATATTTTTACAACAAATTAAAAATTAAAATATTTTATTACTATTTTCATAATTCTTAATAATATTACCAAATTAAATAAATTCAATAGTTTTTTTTTAATGATTTACTATTGGGTCTCGTTTTTGAATCCTAACTCTTATGAAATCATAACATAACCACTGAACTTATTCCCTCGAAGTCTCCTTAACCATCATCGATTCCTCTTCTTGCTTTTATACCATATCTGTTGGGCACCAATTCTAGAGCCCAACATTCCTTATCATAAACTCATTCAGATATTGAACATCTTATAGGCTAGGTTAAAATTCTGTTCCTTAAGATTATTTGATAGCTCTATGTCTCTAGTTTATCTAGACATAAGATTTACCTCATTTGGAGGTCGGATAACGAAGTTATGGTTGAAAGAACCAAACAGGGTTTTGATATCAATCATATTACACCTATCTTGGGACAAAAGGCATAACTTCCTCTAGGGATTTCAGATCAAGATCATTCTAAGAGGGTTCGAAAGAGGACTTCAAGATCTACAACTTTTATAAAGACCTTGAAGACAAATTCTATCATCTGAAGGGTCAAAAAAATGGAGCAGACGATAGTATCAAATGAATAGTGTACAGAAGAAGAAGTTTAGGTCACATAAGTAGAAAGCAGATGAAGCAAAAAACAGACGAAACAAAAAGCAGACAAAGCTAACGAGCAGGCGAAACAAAAGACAAACGAATCAAAAAATAGACGAAGCAAAAAGCAGACGAAAAAAAAGCATACGAAGCAGAAAGCAGATGAAGCAGAAAACAGACGAAGCCGAAAGCAGACGAAGCCGAAAGCAGACGAAGCAAAGCAGACAAAACAAAGCAAACGAAGCAAAGTCTTAAGAGGAAGTGGAGTCAACTTAAGACGAAGCAAAGTCAACTTAAGCATCGCAACTCTTAAGACAAAGCGAAGTTAACTTAAGACGATGCAACTCTTAAGAAGAAGCGGAGTCAACTTAAGACGAAGCAAAGTCATCTTAAGATGATGCAACTCTTAAGATGAAGTGTCTTTACAGACAATACAACTCTATGACCGATATGACGTCATCACAGACGATACATCTTTACAGACGATGCATCCCTACAGACGTAATGATGTCATCACAGATAATACTTCTTTACAGATGATACATCTTTACAGATGATACATCCCTACAGACATAATGACATCATCACAGGCGATGTGACGTGATCGCAGATGATACGTCTTTACAGACGATGCTTCTTTATCCTCCTAAGCATTTCCCTTTCTAAGGACCATAATTCTGTATCTAGAGGTCCAAAAATTTCATACTATATACCGTTGGAAAGCTAAAAGAAAGACCTACAATTTTCTAGAACACAACTTCGTCTAATTCAGCCTAGATTAATCTAGAATTTTCCCCTTAATTCATAACATAAATTTTTACCCTATGGAAGGCTTGTAATTTTGCATTTCGCAAACTTGGAATGTCCTGAGCTTAACCATTCAGTTACCAAATTGACTTCATTAAACTCTCAAAACTTAACTCATCTGTCTCATCACATCCAACTACATTTAATCAATTATAATTCCTGTCTTGCCTTCCCATGATTCTCTCTCTCTCTCTCTCTCTCTCTCTCTCACACACACACACACATATATATATATATATATATCCACAATTTATGCTCAAACCATCTGTTCAAGCTAATAATCATCTCAATATCATCCATACATCATTTATATTTCCTTAACCTCAAAAGAATGCAGTTTTTACAAATCTTTGATGGCATTCTAAGCCACATTACAACATCATCGCAAAGTCTCAAATTACAACAATTCTTAAACAAATAAACTGGGTATGCAACTATAATATTGTGCTTTCCCAAAATCAACTCAAAATACAAATTGTACAAATTTGGAGAATTTTCCTTAGGCTCTTGATCACTTGATCTCTTAGCTAACACCTGAAGATGGGGTAAAAAGGAGGGGTAAGCTTGAAAGCTCGTGGGTAATAGTTTATAACAAGAAAATTAAGCAAAACCTTTGAAACCATTTTACTTGTCATAGAAAAGTTTTCATTGAGTTTATAAAACATCTGTTTTTTAAACTTTCAGTCGAAATTCACAAGTCACAAAACATGAATGCAGCAAACTTGCTAACATAACTTGAGTACATAAGCACATCAGAATGATTCGGGTAGATCCAAAACAGAACGTACTACACAATTCGCAGAAGGGTCTTGTGTAGCCATGAACTTAGGGAAGTCTATGAAGGAGCTTCATACCACTAGTGGGCAGGCGGGAGAAGCCTTACTTGGTCAACGTGCATGTGACAAAACCTAGGGGACCACTACAAACCCACATAACATATAATTCATGACTTGTAAACTTTTACCCAAAATAACACTTTTTTGAAAGCTTGCTTTTCATATACTTGATATATATATATCTTTAAAACCATTTTTGAAAGCATGATTTTATAAATATGTATCTTTTCATAAATCACTTGCAAAGTCTTTTTATAAATCATTACACAATTCATGTAGCAAACATGTAGCAGATTTCAAAAATCATTCAAGAACAATGAATGCAACACTTATGATGCAATTGAAATCAGTAAACGTCTTTGATTTAAGAAAAAACAGTAGTGGCTTATTTACTCTATTATAAACATGTACCCACCTTGATTTCCTTGCTTAGAGGCTTGCTTAAAATGTCTCTTCTCTTTGCAAAAAACCTGAGGTATCCAAGATTCTTTCCTGTTGTATCTTTAATGTGTACTCCGTGAGGTAATATAACTGAAATAGGCCTCTTTGATTCTATTGGTTCTTCACCAAATGAAGAGATCCTTAGCTCAAATGGAAGCTCTTCTCTTCCTCTTTTTTTTTCCCTTCTTGAACAACTTCAAAATCTCTCTTGAAGGCTAAGAAAATTGAAGCCTTAGCTTGTTTTCTCTTCTTTCTCTCTCTCTTCTCTTTTTCGTGCTTCTCTCTCTTCTCTCTTTTATCATCCACAAATTAGCTTCTTCTCTAATCTAAGACAACAAATCTTCTTCCCTTTATACCCTTAACGATTGCACAATGTTCACTTTACCCTTTCTTATATATCTTATGTTCTATATCCTTAATTGTTTTGCCAAAAGCACCCTTGAACATCCTTATAACCTTAACACTTTAATTCAATCAACTCATATCATATAATCTTTCTAACATCAATATAATAATTAACTCCACAAACTTTCATAAAGATCTTATAATTGATGTAACTCATACTTATTTATAAAAAAAAATTGGGGGCCAACATTAACCCTCCCAATTACATGCAAATGACAAAACGCAACCTAAATAGAACAAAGTAGGGGTATCATAGTCCTTCTCAAATAGAATTAGATAAAAAGTAATTTTGCTTTTTAAAAAGAGGATTATGGGTGGCAAATGGACTTGGCGCGGGCTAGGCCAGGTTAATCGAACTTTGGGTTCAACCGCTGCTTAGGTTCGCCCAACCCAAGGCTCCTTTCTTTTTGCTGAAAACAGCTGAAGAGGGCCTGTCAAGCTCGAGTTCGGCTCGTTACCATCCCTAAAGAGTATGACTGACTTGCCTTCGTTCTCCAACGAGTGTAGGTGAAGGTGGAGCCGCCAAATCCCGACAAAAGACCATCACTCCGGAATCAATGGGGATTATAAAAATAGCGCCACGTGTTTTATTCTGACTATTCGATCCCAAATTCATGCGTGATTTCTCAGCTCAGGTAAAGCTCCACAGTACAGACTGTTCTTCCCCGCAGTGTACAGGCACACACAATCAAACCTACTAAATCAGTAAATATACATTGGCTTTAACGTGGGACGAAAAGGCAAATGGCCACCGAAATGAAGGTAGTGAAAGGGGACGCTGGTTATGTACTTCAAGATGTGCCACACTTATCCGATTACATTTCTGATCTTCCAGTAAGCGTCATTCATTTTCTTTTTCCTTTATTTTGCATTATCTCTGCGTGCGGTGTGCTAGCTAGATATGTGTATGTGTAATCGAGTCTTCTTTATTATTCGATTGGTTGATTTACTACTATGCAATTAAAAGTTCTTTTTTTAAAATGAAAATCTGAAGGTTTAAATTGTCGTTTTATGAGCGATATGCACTGACTCTAACTTCGATTTTGTTAGCATTAGTTATCGATCTAAAGTAACAAACCACTTGTGGTACAGAAATCACCATTTGAGTTCTTGCTTAAGTAGATCAATAAGAACTGTTGTACCCTGGCATTGAATTTTATGAAGTTCACGTTTTGTGTAAATTTTCCTTCTCTTTTGTACTTACGTTAATGTTTGTTGTATTGGGTGTGGCAGACGTATCCAAACCCATTGCAAGATAATCCTGCCTATTCTGTCGTCAAGTAAGTGGTGAATAGATTTATGTTCTATCATTGCTGTTTTCGTCTTTCCTATGCTGATTTAGTCTGTGGTTTTCTCTGACTTCAGGCAGTACTTTGTTAACGCGGACGATACTGTTCCCCAAAATGTTAGTTCTGCAGTCTACTACCTAAAACGGAATGCCCTTCTTCACGGTTATGCTAATAACATATTTTGTGTGCTCCTGCGTTTCCAAATGGGTCCTTTCTCCATTTTTTAAGTTATACATAGATATCTCTAGTAATGTTTGAAGTGCCCCTGAAGTAATTGTCTGTAATATTGTGTGCAAATGACTGGTCAAAATGCAACTTGAGGTAATAATAATTGGGAGGTCAACCTGGTTTAAAAGATTGAATATAAAGTTTATTGTGTTGCATGTTATCTCGCCAAAACTCCTTGGATGCTTTTGATAAATGAGTGTGGTGTTATTTCTTTCATAATAGGAAAACTGGTTCTCTAATAAATTTTGTTTTATGTTCTCCAAGTCATAATCGGGATCATTTACTTAGTATATTGTCTATTATAATTTCTAGGTTGTCGTTCACAAAGATGGTCCCAGAGGAATTCACTTTCGACGTGCTGGACCTCGTCAGAGGGTATGTTTGCCTTTTGGTTTCATGAAAGACTTGAAATATATTAATTTTAAGATATAGTCCTATTATTACAATTATGCACTTAGAACAATGCTGAAATGCTCACTTATTGGTGCTCAGGTTTACTTTGAGTCAGATGAAGTGCATGCTTGCATTGTTACATGTGGTGGGCTGTGTCCTGGGCTCAACACAGTTATAAGGGAAATTGTTTGTGGTCTTTATCATATGTATGGTGCGAGCAAAGTCCTCGGAATTGACGTAAGTGGACATTCTTGACACCTTTCAACCCCAATGTAGCTTATTCTAGGATCTACTAGTTTGTGACTGGAAATTGTTGTTTTCGAATGGATACCTGTTGTTATGTATGTAGTGAACGTGTTACTTAAACCAGTTGAATATGGTCAAATTGTAAGTTTAAACTGTAATTTCTCACGAGTGATTAGTTAGGTTACGAAAAGCAAAACCCTGAAAACCCTGTGAACTCCCACAACCAAAAAAGAAACTGTGATAAATAATTTATCGTGATATTAATGCCTGTTTTGTTGAAAACGCAATTACAGCTTAGTTATCTCACCAACATATGTGGTTTATTTCCTTTTGTAGGGAGGTTACAGGGGTTTCTATTCCAAAAATACTATTACTTTAACTCCTAAGGTTGTAAACGACATCCATAAACGAGGTGGCACTGTCTTGGGGACATCTCGAGGTGGCCATGATACATCAAAAATAGTTGATAGCATTCAGGATCGAGGAATCAATCAGGTCAGGATGGGAAAAATGTTTCTTCTTGATTTAAATGGAGAAGAAAGATACTTGCTGCTTCTCTGTTAATTTTTACCATTGGCATTCAACGGCAACAATTAGGATGAAATTCCCCATCCATTGTCCAGGTTTATATAATTGGAGGCGATGGAACTCAAAAGGGAGCAGCAGCTATCTATGAGGTAACCTTTATGAATGGGCCTGGAGAGAATTAAAAAGATGATGATGGAAGTGGTTGTCATTGGCTGCAATCGTAAGCAGGACATCAAGGATACAAACAATTATTAATGCATGCCAAATTTAACATTACTTTTTGCTGTTTTCTGATTTCTTCTTGTTTTACGTTGTCTTAATCCGATTTGAATAATTATTTTTTGAAACTGCTACATATTTTCCTGATATTTGACCGTGTAAATTAAATTTTTTGGCTAGTATCCAAACTGTTACAGTTCTTTTGGCTCCCTTTTCGATACTTTCTCTCTATGTTTATGTACAGTTACTATTTGCAGATATAGGAAACTTATGGATTTCATTTTCAGTGAAGGTGGTAGTTTGGACAAACATCACCTGTTAAAATCTTCGTAGACCGTTGATGAGTGCTCAATCTATTGATGTTTCAAATGGGATTATACTGAACTTCTTGCACCATTTCCTTTGTAGATTGTTATGTTTAAACCCTCTGTGAACGTGCAGGAAATCAAAAAGCGTGGCCTCAAAGTTGCAATTGCTGGAATTCCAAAAACCATTGACAATGACATTCCGGTACTTATTCCACCCTTCTGGTTGATTTGGCTATTCTCTATTCTGTTATTTAAAATATTCATGTGGAGATGCTTACATGAGCTCTGCTATGATTTTTTTTCTTCTGCAAATTAGCAATAAGAGGTTTACTTGTTTTTGATATTGCAGTGGATCTTTTGATCTTTGTAGTTGATTCACGTTATTCCTTGCTTGTGCTCCAGATTATTGACAAGTCCTTTGGTTTTGATACTGCATATGAAGAGGCTCAACGAGCAATTAATGCTGCACATGTTGAAGCTGAAAGTGCAGAGAATGGTATTGGTCTCGTGAAGCTAATGGGGCGCGATAGTGGTGAGTCAAATCATGAGCAGATATAATTACTAAACTCCATAGTCATATGTTAAACCCTTTGATGTTTGCTTTTACTTGTATGATTTCTGTGTCACTGTCACTCAGCCTTTCTGCCATTTTCTGGGAATTAAATTCAGGTTTCATCGCGATGTATGCCACCCTTGCTAGCCGAGATGTTGACTGTTGTTTGATTCCAGAATCACCCTTCTATCTCGAAGGAAAAGGTGGGCTTTTTGAGTTCATTGAAAAACAACTCAAAGAAAATGGACACATGGTTATCGTGATTGCGGAAGGAGCAGGACAGGATCTTATTTCAGAGAGCCTGCAATCCAATGATCAGCAAGATGCTTCAGGAAACAAGCTACTTAAGGATGTAGGCCTGTGGATATCTCAGAGGATCAAGGTATTTCTTACCACATAGAATAAGTAAAAATTGACATCTCATTCTTAATCAAAATTTGTTTGATCTGAGTCCATGGTTACTAAAGACCCATATCATTCTTAAGACTAACAAGTGACAGAAAGAGCGTAGATCAATTCCAATTGTTTAGAGTTTTGCTTTCCTATAGAGAAGTAGTCCATCATGAGGCAGGATATGAGGAATAAGTTTCTCTCATCCAACAAAGAGCCATCAAATCGAGTTGATTTATACAAGTTGCTTTTTGTTGCCTCTATGGTGAAAATTACGGTGACTAATATATCTGTGAATTTGATTTGGCTGCATAGATAAGTTGTGATTTGTTATATTGCAGGCTCATTTTGCAAAAGAAAATAAAATGAGTATCACTCTCAAGTATATAGGTATAAGCAATACCCTTAATTTTTATTCTTTTCGCACTTATTGTTTGATGCATGTGCAAGCTATAACCAAAAATATCTTGCAGATCCCACATACATGATCCGTGCCATTCCAGGCAATGCGTCCGATAATGTCTACTGCACGCTACTTGCTCAAAGCGCAGTTCATGGAGCAATGGCAGGATATACCGGCTTCACTGTTGGACTTGTTAATACACGACATACTTACATTCCTTTCAATGTATGTTTCTCGACAGAAAATTGATTAGTTTAGTGTCACGACTTGAGTTGATATTTATTTTTGTTCCACTTCTGCTTTCCCTGTCTATCTCCTTGGAATTTTTTCTTAGAAATGTTAGCTATGGCTTGCTTTTGTTTGCAGCGCATAACCGAGAGGCAAAACAAGGTTGTCATTACTGACAGGATGTGGGCAAGGCTTCTGTCCTCAACGAACCAACCCAGCTTCACGAACCCCAAAGTTGCGACTGAAGTAGACAAAGAGCAAAAGCCGTTGACGCAGTTGTTGGATGGTGACAACTGAGAAGACATGAAATTAAGAGAAAAAGCCAGTCCCTAAAGAATACACAGTCTAAAGACAAAGCCTAGCATGTCAACTGCGGAATTCATCAACAATTGCTACCACCTGCACCTACCAACTCAAGTCCCAGATCGGAGATTGAGACCATGTAATTTGGCTGTCGTTCGTGTAATTTTCATTTTGTTGTGTCTTTTGCCTGTGGGTTATCCTCTTTTGGTAATGCACCGACTCCCAACAATTAAACTAAGAAATAAATGATACTATGTACTCTGGTCTTTTCTCCATTCTCCCCATTGGACATTTCTACGGCTTCTTTAATCTTCGATTAGCTCAAACACTCCATTGTTGTAGATTGAATACTATAGATTTCACAGCAGAATTACCTTGTCTAGTCGACCCAATTAATCCTAAAACTAACCCATTATTATGTCATTTTTTGTACTATATGTACAAATAAATGCAATGTGTATCGAAAATAGCGATGACAAGTATAACTTGAATTGATTCAGTTTTAAAGTTAAATCTTTTCAAATTTGAGTCTAAAATTGTTTTCCAATTTAGATTTTGTAGTTCGATTAAGTCCAATTTAAAGCTCAAATCTTTCATATATCACACAAATTCGTTTTTTATAGAATAAAACGATGTTTTGTGTGAATAAGAACTTTAAAAATGTCTTGTTTTATTTTATGGCTATTTTTGCGCTGCTATCATCTCACATCTTTTTTTTCTTTATTGGTTTTGTACAACTCTCATGTCTTTTTTTTTTCTCTAGTTCTCTCTAGTTTTTATTCTCTCATCATTTTCTCTATTGCTCATTCTACAACACTTCATTCTTTTTTGTTGGTTCATATTTTTCCCATATTTTTCATTTCAATTGCGTTCCTTGATTGGGAAAATAAGGGAATCAAAGGCTTCATCATCACTAGCTTATAAAAGACCCAAAAAGTTAAAAGTTTAATATCAACAATTTTAGAGTTGAGGCAGTAAATTGTGAAATGATTTTGAAGTCATTAGGATTTGGTTACTCTTATATTTGTTTCTTAATGATTTTGAAGTCATTAGGATTTGGTTATTGTTATATTTGTTTCTTTGTGATTTTGTTTCTCTAGACATTGCCTACTTTATCATTTGCTGCTCTTATTTTTGACCAATTTGTGTTTTGTGTGCTTTTTCTTTTGTTTTTAAAGGTGCCGTGATGGAGGAAGAGAAGAGGAAGTTCTATGAAGGTGAGAAGTTAATTACATGTTGGGGTTTTACAAAAAATTTGGACACTTTCAAACTCATTCAAGCTTGGGCTTAGGCCGAACACCCAAAGTTTAGGATAAGGAAAAAAAGTCGAATCAAGTTTGGAACACAAATGAGTTATGTCTAAATTGACCCATTGTCTTCTCAAATATTAATTAGGGAGATAAGAGTGACTAATAAAAATAATCAATTAAATTATTCAATTTTTTAAAAATTTAAATAATATATTATACCAATGCTAAGTTATAACATTATAAAAGAATACAATCCTAAGATACATAAAACTAATCTTGGAAACAAAAACAAAGCCAAGACCTAACTAATAAAAAACCAACTCTTATGTAAGGACTACAACTAAGATGATAAAGCGTAAGTTGTAAAGCAACTAACATTAGCTACAGAAGCTAAGAGAACCAAGAATTTCGTAGGAAGTAAACTGTTTAAGGTAGTTAAAAGTGAAGATCAGGCCGTCTTAGAGATCCCATTTGGAGGCCATTCTAGCTGATAATGGTAAGTAATCTCCTTGATTCATGGCCATTTCTCTTATCATACTAATGCTTCTAAGGTTTAGGGAGTTAACATCCTGACTAATATTCTTAAAAACTCTTTGGTTCCTTTCCTTCTAATTTGGAAAAGCTTTACATTATCCTTACTTAAAGTTTACAGGCCTAAGGCCCATTTTATGATGTCATTCTAGCCATTAGCCCCACATTTAACCCCATATCTATTTTAAACGTCACTTTATAACTACTTTAAGAAGGGCATCTAAAGAAAAAATGGTTTATAGATTCAGGATCATAGTTACATAATTTGCATGAGGGATTAGTATAAAAAAGAGACGCCCATTAATCATATCCATCTTCGTTAGACGTTCCTTACTGTTAGCCACATCATAAATGAACTTTTAGGAGCCAAGAATCTATTCTAAACCAAATTATACTAGCAGACCTTGGGAACTAAGCTTGTTATTAGGTCTTTATATGATTTGTTTGAGAATAGGCTTGTAAAGTGTGCTATCTATCATTCTTTATCCTCTATAGTAGGGTTAGGAAAACAATTTGGAAAGCAAATATATAATGAGCCTGAGTACCTTCATGTGCACACCTAATTACCGTCATTAATCAGAGTACTCACCCTAGAATTGATAAGGAAAAAACACCTTAAGTTGGAAAAGCTAGGAATCAGATACAAGGGATTAAAAGGACTCCAATTGTCACTTCAGAGCTAGAGAATTGCCCAATTGCCAATAGAGATTTTAATAGCGGGTTGAAAGTATCTGCAACTTCAGAATTTGTAACATACTTGAAGAGGAGTCATGTCTTGCTTTGATTGTCAAGAACCTTTTACCTCTTAAATAGACTTCTCATTTCACCTAAAAAGAGGCCTTGTCATTAATAATTCTCTATAATATTTAAGCTAGAAATGTTTTGTTTATAAGTTGCGTACCAAAGACTTCTTAATTTCTTTGCTAGTTGAACTGTCTTCAATTCTTAAGGAAAATTGGATCAAATTGTACTGCATAGGAGCATAACTAGACTTAACTAGCTCATTGATTTTCCAACTTTAGTTTGAGCTTTTTGATATAGAGGAGACTACTAGGTTGAGCAGCATCTCTATTTAGTTCTTTAAGCTTCTTAGAACATCCCTCCAATTGGTTCCCTATAATAGAGGAATAATATGGGAGAAGCTCATCTTTCTCTAATGCCATTAGCTCCTCAAAGTTTCCTTTGACAGACCTCATTCTAATTGGCTTCTAGGCTTTACCTTATTGAAACAAGGATGGTCTTCACTAAAAGAGACCTTTATTGAATCCTCAACTAAGGTATCATTCTCCTTTAGCCTGAGCAAAGAAACTTTTTTAGGAAGGTTCTCATTGATATCCACATTAATATAGATAAGTGCATCGCCCACTATGTTCTAAGTAGAGGTTGCCTCATCTATACACACAAACTTACCAATAAAGTTGGCTAACATACTCAAGCCTTAGTTTGCCAATATTCAAGAAAAATCTTATAAAATTTGATCCAGATAGGAGCCAATTTCTACTTTATGTCCTCTAGTTTAATACCAAGTTTCCACAATGCAAGAAGCTAGGAAGGTTGTTATAAATCGAAGAACCATATTTAATACTTACAAAGCTCTCTCCTTAATGGAAAACATGAATGGGAACAATTAATCCTCATTAAGTGAACTCGTGCAATCCCCCACTTTTTTATTGCTCCAAATCCCAAAGTTTAATAATTGAGAAAGATGGCCTTTTACCAAGAAAAATCCTACCATCATTGAGGAACAAGAGCAAGCTCTTTTTCTGAGGACATCAAAAGGGGGGAAAGAATGAGAGAGCCTTCACTAATCATAAGAGGACAGTAATAAAAAGTAAAGGAGGAAGACTCGCATAGGACGAATTTCCAGTTGAGTTTAGGTAATGAGGATTCTAGGGACTTCCCTAAATTAGGAGAAAGAGAAGTGGTATAAGGAGGTTGGGAGGTGGCTTAGGGGCTTTAAGTTGTGCTAAGGTTCTCGAGGGTAGCAAGAGAAAATAAGAATTAGGACCTTACTTAACGTTAGAGGGAGTTAGATCCATAGATAAAGGAGAAAAATTATAGCAAATTAGTAGGCTTTTAAAAAAATAGTTACCAAAAATGGTAACTTTTATAGCAGGAAATAGGAAAACCCTAAAATTTCCTTAAGAGAAATTCTACTAACAATAGAGAAAACTAGAGAGGGCAGGGAAAGGAGCAGTTGGAGTCAAGAGTTATCGGGGTAAAGCAGGAGAACTAGGAGTGGAGGGCTCGAGAAAGACTAGGATGAAGATGAGGAAGGGAGAAGGAATCCGACATGAACACCATACATAGAGGAAGACTATTTAGAGCTTCTAGTTTCTCTCTCTAGCTTTTTAAAACATTAAATGCAATCAAACTTTAAATTATTGTATAAGATAAAATTTTAAATTAGACTTTAGCCATAAAAAATTTTACTAACATCCTTACTTACTAAACAAAATTAAATCAATTCAAAACCATGAAATAAAGACAATTATTAATATATGTTCAATAAACCAACCAAAAGATCCTTAGTCAATTTAGGACAAATGTCTTTCAACCCAATAAATTATTTTGTCATTATATCTAACCCATATTAAAGGTCTTGAATTTAACCATATTTGGCCTAATTCATTAACTAAAAATGTCTATCCTAAATAAAAGGTCCAACACTCAATCAAACCAAATATGCAAATTAGTAAGTCTAGCATAATAAGACAAATCAAATCCTATCTCATTCCAAATCTTAGGTCTAGAATCATGTTTAATCAAAGTTAGAATTCATTACCCATTTAAATCCAAAATTCTAAGATCAACAAGAGGCAAGTATAATCTATGGTAGGAGGGTATTGTTAATAAGTTCTAAGTAAAAATAGTTAAAGAATTAGGGCATAATGAATTAAAAAGTGTAAAATCATTTAAATTTTTTATTTCAGTGTCTAACCTTTTAAAGTTTTTTAATTAAATGTCTAAAATTTTAAAAATCTAATAATTTAGTTCAAAAGATTGTCTTTATTAATATTTTGTTGATGTAAAAGACAAGAAGGGTTGTGACTTTTTGTCTTTGTCAATATAGTTTTTGAATCTCTTATGACAAACATTGGTGGTTATGTATTTGAAATGTATTCAATTGTTTGATACTCAAAAATAATATAAGGAAGAAGATCACACAATCCCTCTAAATGCTCATCTCTATGTTATTTTGTAAGCTATTTTAAAATTCTAGAAACTTAATTAAAAATTTAAAAAGGTTGGATATGGAAATAAAATAATCTAAAAAGGTTTGTAAGTTTATTGGGTAAATTATGCAGAAAATTATAAAGTAGTCTAATTTTGCAATACAAGATAAAACTACTAAAAGTAGTATTCAAACTTTCAATTTGTTGCAATATTAGCTCGCACTTAACCATATAGTTAATGGTACTAACATGTTGGACCCTTCGATATGTCAGCATCTATGTGATAAATAATATTATACTTAGCTTTTTTCAAAAATTAGAAAGTAATGAAATAATCTTTTTTGTTCATTGTCATGGTTCTTTTGTCAATTTTTTGGTCTTGTTCATTTTCATGGTTCTTTTGTCAATTTGTTGGTCTTTTACTACTCTCTTTTTGGCTTGTTGCTTGTAATAAATAAGTTTTTTATGGAGACACAATTACTAGCAACATGAAAGCAATAAAAATACGTTGTTCCTTGAAGAATATCTTGAGATCTTTCTTTTTTTTAATATTTACGTAATTTATGTTATAGGTATTCTGAACGTAAATGAAGGGGATTTTATTGGTAATAAGTTTCTAGTGATATTTAAATTGTAAGGTCAATTGAGCTCTCAAGTAGGAATTAATGATTTTAAGAGAAGAAACTAAAGTAAATCACTTGTTAATAGAGAAATCCGATATGATATGTAAACTACACAAGAAGAGGGTTGAATTGTGTAATCTTTTTGAAAATATTAATCTTTTGAGACTTCTTGAATTTCTTTACAAAAATTCAAATGATTACTAAAACACTTTGCTAAAGTTGATAAGCAATGCAATCGCAAGTAATATTATCTATTCGTCTGTCAACAAGAAAATTAAAAGATAAGGTTTAGAGAGTAGACGCTGCGATTTTATACTGGTTTACCCCAAACCTTGGGTTACTTCCAGTCCTTAGAGTTAGTCTGAGATTTCACTACACTCTTCCAACTTTACAAGTATTCTTTCTACTCGTAGAGCCTCTTCATGTCTCTTTCACAAAATATTCTTTATTTGTTGTATTAACATCTCCAGGCTCTAGCCTTCCTTCCTCTCTCTAAGAAAAGTATTTTTGAGCTTTAGGTTACAGATGTATTCGCTCACTTATTTATCGCTTTGAATACATAATTTTTGCTAATGTAATAGCATTCATTATTTTAGTCTTCGACTAGAACTAGTATTTATAGCCTAAGTCTCCAACTGTCTTCTTGAAAATTGTTTCTTGAATCTTCTATAAATGGTTATTAGTTGAGTCCTGTAACTAACTCCAATTAACTAATTGTTTGACGTTCAAGAATATCTTTCTTTTGTATCGTCTGGAATAATGCTTCTTCTTTTACTACGTTTTATCTGTTATTTCGGTTCGTCTATTATATTGGTTCGTCTGTTGTTGCGCTTCGTCTGGTGTAACGCTTCATTTAGGGTAGCGCTTCGTTTAGCGTTGCACTTCATTTGGTATTACGCTTCGTCTGGTGTCATGCTTCGTCTGTTGTTACGTTTCGTCTGTTGTTGCGCTTTGTCTGGTGTCGTGCTTCATCTGTTGTGGCGCTTCGTCTGGTGTTGCACTTCATCTATTGTTACGCTTCGTCTAGTGTTGACTGCGCACCTTCTAAGTTGACTAAGTGTTACTTACATTTTTTTGCACACTTAACAAATTTATCAAAACAGGTCAAACATTTCTAAGATTATTATTATTTGTTTGTCATCAAAATTAATAGAAGTGAAGTGCTCTTGACTTAACAATCTCCCCCTTTTTGATGATAACAAATAATCATAATTTTAGAAGATAAAATGATATTTATAGA
>JAOQMP010000008.1:22401528-22416626 GCA_027563575.1 Erythroxylum pedicellare
TAGTAAGAATGCATAAAGGGTATTTTTGGCAAGTCACTTAAGGTTAAAAGACATAAGGCATAAAGGAAAGGGCAAAGTGGACTTTGCACACTCATTAAGGGTATTATTAGAAGAAGAAGTGTAGTCTTGCTTTTAAATGAAGAAAAAAATGAAAATAAGAGAGAAAAAGAGAGTTGAGTGTTTCAGTGCTTGAGAGGAAAGAAGGGAGTTGAGTTAGGGTTTCATTATTTCTTAGTTTTCAAGAGAGAATTTGAGGTTGTTCAAGAAGAGAAAAAGAAAGAGGAAGAGAGAGCTTCCATTTGAGCTAACAATCTTGTTATTTGGAGAAGAGTTAAGGTAAGAACATTTTCAATTATTGGGATTTTTAGAAAGGTTTTGGTTCATGAAGCTTAGGAAATGCATAGGTTTAAGTATTCTAAGATTAATTTTAGTGAATGTGTGTTCTTTAGGTTTTTAATTTGAATTACTATTGAATGAGATTTTTACTATTGTTGAAGGAAATCAAGAAGGGCAAGAGAAGCAAGAGGAAAGACATTCTTAAGCAAAATTTTAAGTAAGGAATTCAAGGTAGGTTTCATGTTTATAATTGAGTAAATAAGCCATTAATGTTTCTTTCAAATAAATGGAATTTAATGTTTTCAACTGCTTTGTAAATGTGAATTTATTGCTCTTTAAATGCTTTGAGAAATTGTTATATGTTTGGTGTATGAATTGTGTTGATAAGTTATGGAAAGAATGTGAAAATGGTTTTTGAAAAGATGTTATGTTTATGATATCATGTTTCAGAAATATGCCATTATAGGCAACACATTTACAAGATGTGAAATGCATGATTATGTGGGTTTGTGGTAGTCCGTTCTGTTATGTCAAGTGCACTTTGACCTTATTAAAGGCTTCTCCCGCCTACCCACTAGTGGTACGGAGCTCTTTCGTAAACTCCCTCATGTTTACGACTACGCAAAACCATTATGTGGAATTGCGATAGTACGTTATGTTTACAATTACATAAGACCACTATGTGGGACTGTGTTAATACGTTTTGTTTACGGACCTACCTAAACCATTTCTGACATAATTATGTGTTTAGAATGTGTTGACAAGTTTCATGAATGCATGACTTATGTTGCTTGTGAATTGTTTGATAATGTGAGAATTTTGGAACTATGTGTTTTAAGGATTTTGATGCAAAGTTATTATAACATTGAGCATTTTAATGTTTTTGCTTGTTTCCAACTTGTTACCCACGAGCTTTTAAGCTCACACCCATTCCTTCCCATCTCCAGGTGATGAGTAAGAGGTCGAGTGAAAGAGAGTGAAGGCATCACTCTGATTATGCATTTTTTTTATAATTTAAGCTAGATTTTGTAAACACAAGACTTTAGCTACATTTCAAGTAATACTTGTTCAGGTATACTTTGTATTTTGGATTTTGAAACATGATGTATTGTGGTTCGAAATGCCCATTAAAACTTTGTAAAACTATTATCCTTTGTTGATAATGAAATATGTTTGTTGTTTGCTTATGGATTTTCAAGTTTTTGCATTTCATTCTCAAGCATTTTATAGGAAGTTCTTAGGTAGATGTTTGA
The DNA here is from genome assembly GCA_027563575.1 of Erythroxylum pedicellare. Taxonomy (NCBI): domain Eukaryota; kingdom Viridiplantae; phylum Streptophyta; class Magnoliopsida; order Malpighiales; family Erythroxylaceae; genus Erythroxylum; species Erythroxylum pedicellare. Next base: position 22,403,118 of record JAOQMP010000008.1, read on the forward strand.
TTTTATTTTTGGGTTGAGTGGCTAAGGGTTGCAGGAATGGTATGTTCAAAATTTAGTGTTGATTTTTAGGGACCGGGTTATGAATCTGAAGGTTTCCCTATGGCAAAATCTTGGTCGCGACAAACCTTTCCCGAAGGGTATTTAGTTTGATTTTTGTCACTTCGTTACAGCGAAGCCCAACTTTCGTTGCGACGTATTTGTCCCGAGAGGTATCCTCGTAGGATCGCAGGACTTCTCCACGGCAAAGCCTAAAGTTTGCTGCTGCAAATTTGTACCGAGAGGCGTAATGCTTGCTCTTGTGACTTCGTTGCGACGAACTCTTGCTGTAAGGCCTGGGGAGAGATCCCATGGTTTCACCGTGCCAAAGCCATAAGTTGGCCGCAGCGAAACCTGTTGTTTTATGGGACTCATCAAATAGGATTAAAACACGTGTTCTTAATTCCTCTTTTAAAATTGGAGCCTTTCGCCTTCCTCTTGTGTAAATTGTAACGGCGAGCTCGCCATGCTGCTTGTGAAATTTTCTTTATCTTCTTGAATGTCTTCTACTTTCCCCTCGCATGACTTTTACCTGATAGTCCTAAATTGTTGCCTTGGGACTAGTAACGGGACCCGTGCCCAACAATTTCATTTTTTCATTCTTTATATCTTGCTCATGCGCTTTGTTTCTCTCTTGGTTGTTTTTCAAGCTTCCATCTCCTTTTTCTTATCTTTTGTTCACTCTCTCTCTCTCCTGCCTTATGTGTGTGTGTGTCTATATATTATCCTTTTTTGTTGCTCCTATATTTTGTTTCCTTTTTTATGATTCATTGAAGAGTAGCTTCCTTGGTGACTTCGCGAACTTTTGGCTTCTTAATTCTTTTCTTCTAAATACCCTCAAAGGTGGCATTAATTATGGACTTGAAGTATGGCTTCTTGATGGCACGTTTTCTCTTCTTTATTATTTTGCTGACAATATCCTTGTTATGTTGCCTCCTATATATGGCTATCCATGTAAACTTAAAGGGCTTCAACCTGTTATAAAATTACCTCTTTATTTTAAAGTGGAAAAGATCCAGGAAATTGGAAATTAAGAATCAAAACCCATAAATTTAATGTCTCTCTTAAGATAAATATGAAAATAAGGATTTTTCAGTAGAGAAAATTTGAAATTAAGATTTATGATGCGAGTGAAACCCACCTCCATCACATGTTAAAGAGGTGAGTTATACACACATAATGGAATTTAAAAGAATTGCCATGTTAACCATAAAATTTCTTGTAAAAATTTGTCTGTTCATCAAAGTAAAAAGGTGAGAATAAATGAGAGAAGCAATTAGGGCAATAAGAGGTTAAAGAAAAGGTGAATTAAGGTTCTTAGAAATTTCAAAGGCAAAAAGTTCCTTTTGAACCCTAAAATTTACTACCGTATACAAGTTATATCGTAACTTTTTTGAATGTACTAAAGGAACCCTAATATTTCAAATTTAATTTAAATATTTGATCGATAGAACCTTTAACATGTTAGAGTTTCATTAGTTAAATGTCGAGTCAGTATTGATGTGTTAAAAGTTTTAATTTTAATCTTTATGTGGGACCTACCTCTCATATTTGGACTACATATGGCAAAGATGGGTCTTAGTTAGGGATGCTAATAATCCATCATTGATCTAGTTTGACTCAACCCCTAGACCATGGTCTAAGTTCGATCTGAAGTCTAGTCAGGCTTAAGTCGTACAAATCTAGTCTATTTAGACCATCTAAAATGAAATCATTCATGGCGGAAGTTAGGTCCATGTAGATTGTTTGGAACTCCTGATGAATTGATGAAGGAAAATAAGCTATGGGATAATTGAGTTTTTCTATAATCTTATTCAAAGTCATTCCATACTCTTCTTTTATTTTGCATTCCTTACCTCTTGCTTATGGACTTTGTCGCTATTATTGTTGTTTTTTTTGCTTCCCTTTCCTTTCTCTTATCTTTTGTTCATTCTCCCTCTATTTTTATGTTACCCTTTTTTTTCATTCCTCCTGTATTTTTATTTCTTTCTCATGATTTATCAAAGAGCAAATTCCTTGGTAGCGTAAAAAACCTTTAGCTATTTAGTTCTCCTATTATGGATAATCTCAAAGGTGGCATCATTTATGGACTTAGAGTATGCGTTTTTGGTGGCACATCTTTTCTTCTTTAGTGTCTTTTTGACAATATCCTTCTTATATTGTCTATTGAGCATAATTTTCCATATAAGTTTAAAGGGCTTTAATTTGTTACAAAAGTACCTCTTTATTTTGAATTGGCAAAAAGCTCTAAGAAAATTGATAATCAAAACCTATAAATTTGATGCCTCTACAAGAATAAACCTCAAAATAAAGATTCAAATTGAAAATATTTTAATTACGGTTTATGTTGTGATAGCGACCTAGCTGGATCCCACATAAAGAACAAAATTTTAAAAAATTGTCGTGTCAATAATGAAATTTCTTATGAAAAATTAGTAGGTGTTCATCAAAGTAAAAGATAGAGTATAATGAGAGAAACGATTAAGGTAACAAGAGGGTGAGTTAAGGTTTTTAGAAAATCCAATCGCAAAAATTCCTTATTGAAGCTTGATGTTTGTACTGAGATACAAGTCAAACATAACATTTTAGAGTATACAAAGATCCCTAATATTTCAAATGGAATTAAACCCTTGATTGATAAAACCCCCCAACTTTATCAGGGTTCCATCAGTAGTGTCATGTTAAGATTGATGTGACTATCTTTTTTTATTATATTCTTTGTATAGGACCTACCTCTATCACGTGGACTATATATCGTAAATATGGTCCCATTCATAAAATAAACCTTAATTTTAATTTTCTTAAAATTTGAAATAACATGACTTCAACTGTTGGGCGTTCCCAAATTGGTCTTCTTACAATTTTTATAGAAGAACTAATAGGACAATTAGCTAGGTTACCTTCCTAATCAGTTAAAGCAAGATTCTATCTATTGGATCAAACACCCTTTAGGCTTACTTAACAATAAGTCAGGTTGCCAAGTATATGGGAATCTTACTCCTAAAATCCACTAAAAAAATCTGGTATGGAACAATAGTGTCTCCCCTAAACTCCCTATCATAGTGTGACTTGCCATTAAAAATAAACTCTCCACTCTTTATAGGATTAAAAGTTTTTATCCTATCTCACCTATTTGTCAACTTTGATATAATGAAAATAAAACTACATATCACCTCTTCTTTAAATGTAAATTCTCTAAATTTTTATAAAGCTCTATCCAAAAATTAAATACTTATACTTGTCATGCAGAAGCTTGGGGACCCTTGATCTCTTGGTCATCTCAAATCAACACTTGAATGACTAAGATTTCTTTATTTTCAAGATATCTTTTTATGCTACCATTTATGCTTTATGGGAGGAAAGGAATAAGCATATCCTCAAAGGCAAAGTCCTATATAGGAGTGCCTTCTATCGCAAAACACTAGAATGGATTTAAGGTATCATTAAATCAAATATTAATACTATCTTAATCTTACTTCCAATGGCTTCTAGATGGCTACTTAGCTAAAAGAAAAGGAATTCATTAGGGAGCTCTTCTATCATATATCCCTCAAGAGAGGAATGGTAGGGATGTGAGATCTTGCTTTGATTATTGTTGTTGGTTTTGTGATTTTTGGTTTTTACTTATAACAAATTGCTATTTATTATTAACTTATATCTATCACTTGTTTCACTCTAAAGCCTAACATTGTTAGTCTCATGTTGCACTAGTATTCTTGTAGTATTTTATATTGTAACTCCTTTAGAAACATTTTATTAATCTAATTTATTTATTGATTTTCAAAAAATAATTTTTAGCTAAGGGGTAAGGCACAACAAAAAATGTCAATAATCAAGATTATTATGGGCATACTAATATAAAAGATGAAATTAATGAAGGAAAAGAAGTTATGAGATTATTTAATTTTTCTACAATCTTATTCAAGGTCGTTGCCTGCGCCCCCCCCCCCCCTCCTCTCTATCTTCCTATTGTAATTTTACATTTCTTACCTCTTTCTCATGTACTTTGCCTCTCTATTAGTTGTTCGTTGAGCTTTCCTCTCTTTCCTCTTATCTTATTCATTCTCTTTATGTTTTTATGTTGTTAATGTTTCATGCCTCCTATATTTATGTTTCCTTCCCATAATGTGTTGAAGAGTAGCTTCCTTAACAGCATCACGAACTTTCAACTTCTCAATTCTCCTCTTTTATATAACCTTAAAGGTGGCATCAATTATGAATTCAGAGTATGACTTTTTAGTGGCACAACTTTTGTTCTTTATTGTCTCTTAAGCAATATCCTTCTTATGCATGACTACCCATAAAAGCTTGAAGGGCTTTAACCTGTTATAGAAGTACCTCTTCATTTTGATTGAAAAATTCTAGACAATTTGAGAAATAGAACTCATAGATCTAATTCCTTTATCAGGATAAATATGAAATAGAAATTTAAAATTGGATAAAAATATGAAAATATGGTTTAATGGAGCCTACCTTTGCCATGTTTAGTCTATAAAGTGGATCCCACAAAGAATAAAATGAAAATATTGTGTCAACATTAACATAGTACTTAATAGATGTAACCTTGATAGAGTTAAGAGTTCCATCAATTGAGAGTTTATAATTAGATGGTTCTGAAATATTAGAATGTTTTTGTACGATCAAAACATTAAGGTTTAATCTGCATGTTGATGTAAATATTAGAGTTCAAAAGAAACTTTTTGACAAAATCTAAAAGAATGGAAGTGTACTATAAATTCTATGAATGAAAGAGAGAGAGAGGCAAATTGAGCTAAAAAAAGATTAAATTATGGAGGTATGCTATAAATACTATGGATGTGTGCTATTAAATAAACCTAAAATCTGTTATAAATGTTATGGAGGTGTGCTATATAATGTCAAAAATTTTAAATTATATAATTAAATACAAACTGTCTATAATTGACTTTATATTCATTAAATGGATATAATTTGTTCCTTAATTTGACCTAATTAACCTGTAAAACATTTTAAATCTCTCCCATTAAGTCTAACTTACCTTAAACACCCTTAATTCCTAAAATTAAATCTATTTAGACATAGTTAAACCTATATTAAGTTTAATTTACCTATATAAAGAATAAAACAAATAAGAAAAACCTACTTAAATCTTAAACCAAAAGAAATACAATGAAAATCAAATTAAAGGTAATTTAGCTCAGTTAACAAAATAATTGAGTCTAATTGAGCCCTATTTATCTATCCATATGTTTTATAAGAGTTTTATCATTAACTATTAGGCCTTATTTGTTCATTTGTATGCTTTCTGTTAATAATATCTATAAAATTAATATTTATCTTAGTATAAATTTCCTTATTCATCAAAATATGGGTAAGATTTAGATTTAATTGATTTAGTATAAATTACAGAGGAATTGCAATTTTTGAAGAATTTTATTTTTATAACAAAAATATCTAAATTTTAATTTATCAAAATATTATTTTATTTATATCATATTTGAAATTCCTTGTTAAAGGTAGAATTTTTCATAAATTATATTGAGTGATAATAAATTAATGAGAATATGTTAGACTTGAAGAATCAAAAGAAACATATTGAAACATCATTTGTTAAGCAATTTGAACAAATGCAAAAAGATTATCAAAGTCATTTAATACCTGAACTTAATTCCATTAGAGCTTACTTTAAACAAAGTTTAACATTACATGGTAAACATGAATCAGAGTATTCCAAAATTAAGAAACTATTCTTTAAGTTGTTATAATTTTTATTGACCATATTAAGACTATTAATGTTTTAGCCTTGGAGAAAACTCCTAAATTAAAAAATAACATCTCCTAAATTCAAAAAGAATTTACATATTGTTGAGTATTTTATCAATTTAGTTACTCTTAATACAGACGTATCCACTAAAGAGAGAAAGGCTAGTCTTTTTCCTAATAGTAATGATAGGGCGATGGATAATTTGGTGGGGAGTGTAGATGAGGAAATAAGGAGTGTTATTTTCAGCATGAAGCCGATAAAGGCTCTAGGACTAGACGAAATAAGGCTCATATTCTTCCAAAAATGTTGGAGTGTGGTAGGTCAATCTATTTGTCACTTCGTGTGGGAGAATTTTAGAACTCAAAAAATTCCGAAAGAGTTGATTGAAACTTTACTCATGCTCATCTCGACGAAGGAGAATGTTGATTTTATAAAGTTTTTTCATCCTATTAGTCTATGTAATGTTATTTACAAGACAATTTCTAAAGTGATTGTTAATAGATTAAAAGGCGTGCTTCCTTTGATTATAGGATTAGAACTAACGAGTTTTGTGGTTGGACGACAAATAATGGATAATATCATCCTTGCCCAAGAAGTTATTCATTCTATGAGGCGAAACACTGGGAGAAAGGGTTTTATGAAAACTAAGGTGGATTTGGCAAAAGCGTATGACATGCTTTAATGGGATTTCGTACATAACACTTTAAGTAAAGAAAGACTTCCTGCAGATTTGATAAATATAATTATGGAGTGTGTGACGTCGTATATTATAAAGATTTTGATTAATGTTGAAGTTTTTAATCCTTTTGTTCCCTGAAAAGGAATTCGTTAAGGTGATCCTATATTGCTATATCTTTTTGTATTATATATTGAGACTGGCACAAAAAATGGTTTAGGCTGTGGAGAATAGATAGAGGAATCCTTTGCGCTTTAATAGTAAGAGTCTCCTATTTCTTATCTTTCTTTATTGATGATCTTTTATTTTTTACTAAAGCCTCCAAGGAAAAAGTAAGGATTGTTAAGAAGTTGGTTAAGTTGTTTTGTACCCAATCAGGGCACAAAGTCAACATTGCTAAAACAATAGTCTTTTTTTTTTCAAGAAATGTTAAGCAATAGTTAAAATCAGAGCTAACTAAAAGGCTCATTTTTAGGCCATAGATGATATAAGTCGTTACTTGGGCATACCAATTTTGCATGGTAGAATCACCAAGAGAACCTATGCAGGAATTTTGGAGCAAGTTCATAAGAGGCTCTAGGGTTTGACTATTTTAAGCCTCTCGTTGGCAGGCCATATTTTGTTAATGAGGACAATGTTGTAGAGTCTTCCTTTCTTTGCCATACAAACGACTATATTTCCATATTTTATTTGTGATAAGATTAAGCAGCATGTTCGTCAATTTATCTAGGGCTCTTGTCATAGTACTCGAAATATGAGTTTAATGGCATAGGATGTGATAATGTTTCGTAACGTTAGTCAACATAAAATAACTAGACTACTAATATAACAGTGGTGAGTCTAGGTCGATCCCACTAAGAGTGTGTGTAAAGTTGTTGAAATGAAATCGATCGGTGTTTGGGTTTAGGGAGTTTTGGTTTTAAAAACAAAAAATAATAGACTAATAACATAAATTAAAGAAAACATGCAAAAATGATAAAAGTGTGGAATTCGATAGAGACCCGATTCTTTGGTTTAATCTTGACCTACACCTAAATTAAATATATTTGATTGATTTATTGTTCTCAAACCTCTCTTAGCAACTATTAATCGTGGGTTGGTAATTAACCCAAATTTTTCCTTAGGTAGTGTTTAATCAAGATACGATTGTTAATTAAACTTAACTACCAAATAACCTAGGATATAATCTCTAGATTCAATTGGGTAGTAGCATTACGAATTAGGAAAACCAATTAATCAAGGCAACAACCACATACGATGCGTCATTTAACCTAGGTTGTGTTATCCCTAATGATTATGATTTAATAGTCACTACACATGAATTTCAACATAACAACTACAAATTATATCAAAATTTTAGCAATGAGTTTGCAAATAAATGATTTAATAAATGCATTAAAATTATATTTTCACAATACCCAATTGGTTCATACACAAATAACTGAACAGTAACGAGAATACGATTATCCATATATAAAACCCAAATCAATTAACATAGGACAACAAAATTAATTTCTAATGAGAGAAAAAAAACAACAAAAATAGTGAAACACACTTAACCCAAGTCTTCGGCGTCGATGTCACCCCCGAATCGACGTCAAGACGTCTAACCTTTTATAGATCTCTCCAAAAAATGCTTCAACCCCCACGTTATAACCCAACCAAAACCCTCCTATTCTCCTTGCTACTACGCCTCCCTTCTCTCTACACTACTGTTCTCTATTTTTTGAATTAACTCTTGGTCCATTTTATTGTTCACGCCTTTAAAACCTCTCCACATTTGCTGCCCAAATGACTATGTTTTGTCTCCTATCTAACATCTACGTTTTGCCTCTACTGTTGCGTTTTAGCTCCTTGTTGTGCTATATTTTGTTTGCTCCATTTTCTCATTTAATTATTGGTCCACCCCCACTATTCATCCTTCACGCTACCGCTGATGCCCTTTTGTTATTAACCAAATGTCCGCGTTTCATGCATAATGTTTGCATGAAATGTAGATGTGGTCTGCATTTTTTATAGAGTGGACTGTGTTTTGGCTTCCCAACTGCTGGCACTTTCTTCTGCTCATATTGTCGTTTCCTTACTTCTACACTGTGTTTCATTCCCTTAGTTGTGTGCTTTGTTGCTCCTTACTTATCAATGTCTGCACTGCACATCATTTTATTCATGCTTTGGGCTACTGTGTTGCTTCTTATCTATACTGCCTCTTGGATTATCATTTTGTCCTCCTTGCTTCCAACTTGCTTGTTTGTGTGTCTCAGTGTTTTATCCCAGCAACTACCATTTTCTTCTCACCTTGGTGCTATTTTGTTGTTGTCCATCATCCTTAAAATTCACGTTCTTGCATGGCATGCACAGTGCAAATTTTCTACTTTTTGTGTTTTAATTTTTTTCTTTTTTTTAATTTTCTTCTTCTTGCTCCATAAAGACAAGTAAAAATTAATCTTTAGAAAATAGCCCAAATATCATGTTTTCGCCTCACTTTAACTTCATTGCTTTCGAATTGTGCCTAAAATCACATACGAGTCAAAGTAAGTATCTTAAATAATTTATTATCCTTAATTGCTAAGTGTTATGAAATAATTAAATAATCAATTAAACACTTATCAGGATGACATGTGTCGAAGTAAAGAGAATGGCGGCTTGGGTTTAAGGAAGCATCGAGTGATGAATGAATCTTTTATTATGAAAGCTAGATGGCAGTTAATTAATTCCACATATAAGCTATAGATTCAAGCTTTAAGGGCAAAATATGGAATTTAGGAAGTTGTGCCTTTTGAGATAAGAAGAAAGGCTCTCCTTTTTGGAAAGTTATTAGCTCTGTGTGGGCTAAACTTTATGATGGCTTAGCTTAGACTATTGACAATGGCCATATTGCTAGATTTTGGACTGGACTGACAGATGGTAGATCAATGTGAATCCTTTGGTTGATTATGAGAATTACGAAATTCCAGAAAATAGTTTGAGCAAGCCAGTTAGTGATTTTTTGAAATTGGATGGGAGAAGGCATTGGAGTAAGTTTGAATCGTAGCTTCCTAATGGTATCCTTATGAATCTAAATTCTGATCTAGTTCCTCAATCCGGGGAAGGTGATGACAAGTTTTATTAGAGACATTCCGCTAATAGACTTTTCTCCAATAGCTCAATGTAAACAATCTTAATAGAGGATGAAGAGCATGCAAAGCAATGAGTGGAAGCAAAGTCAGAAGTGGAAGGGTCCCGAGAGGATTAAAACTTTTCTTTGGTTAGCAGCAAAGGACAGTCTCCTTACAAGGTAGGAGCTAGCTAGAAGGCATGTGGCTCATAATACTCATTGCCAAAGATGTGAAAAGGGTGAGGAGACATTAATTCATGCTTTAGGGGATTGTAGATGGGCAAGATTAGTGTGGAATCAGTTAGTGCCAGTGGATTATTCGAATGAATTTTTTTCTTTGCTTTTTAAAACTTGGCTAATGGAAAACTTAAGAAATAAATGAGGATTCAGTGTGTATGGTCATTGGGATACTTGTTTTAAGGTTACAACTTGAAGCATATGGAATTAGAGGAACATGAATACTTTCCAGAAAAAGGAATTGTTCCTGTCTATTAAAGTCGAAGACATTATGAATAGAGTTTATGAAATTAATATAGTCCATAAGGAATGCTCCATTAGTCAGACTAGTGTGCAACAAGATAGGGAAAGAAAATGGTAACCTCCTCCGCGCGGTTGTTTGAAATGAATGTGAATGGAGCAGTCAATCTAAATAATGGTTTATCTACTGTTGGTAGTTTGATGAGAGACCATAATGGTTTTTGGATTAAGGGTTTTGCTATGAATATTGGCAAGGGCTCAATTCTTAAAATTGAGCTTACGAGAATTTTTCACGAATTGCTTTTTACTTGGAGTTAGGGGATAAGGAATGTCTTGGTGGAGTCTGATTGCAAATTGGCCATCAATCAAGTTCTCACGTTTTGCTCTATCCTCTACTTGGGTAAGGGAGATTATAATGTACAATATTTGAATTCCTTATAATTTTAACTAGTTTCTAGGCTTATTGCCTCTTTAAAAAAAGAATTTATTAAAGGTGTTGCAATTAAAACTACTGATGTTATTATAAAAGATCTTGGAGTTAATATTTTTATAATTCTATTAGATAAATTTAGAGATTTGCCAACTAAAAGATAAGTACACATTACTTTACAATATGTTGACGCTAAAACGTATATTGTTAAACATTTTCTTGTAATCACCTACATTACTAATACCACTATATTATAAAGGCAAAAATTCCTAATACATGGTTCTAGCTTATCCTCTGGGCTAGGTTATAATGGAGAAAGTAATATGGAAGTTGAGTCCACTGGTAATAAAAATTTAATTATAAGACAAAATAAATCAATTTATTATATTTGTTATTTTGCCCATCAACTTCAATTGGAACTTGTATTGGTGACAAAGAGTCATGATCAAATTACTTCACATTTATACGTGATTGCTAATTTGATAATATGATAGTATCAAAATAATCAACTTGATAAAGTTTATTGAATTCTTACAAAAAGTGAGGTTTTAATAAGAAAATATTTGAATTAAGAGATTAATAAAAAAAGGCTAATGAAACACATTAGAGACAAAATTATGGTTCACTAATTGGTTTAATCATAATGTTTTATTCCATAGTCTATGTATAGAAATTATCTTAGAAGATTGTATTAAAAATTGGAGAAAATAGACCTTATTATATTCTATTTAGTCATTTGAATATATATCTATATATATATGATAACCACGAATGACTTGCATTTAGATAAGAAAGATCAAGACATTGTTAATATGATAAATAAGTTGTTAAACAATGCTTATAATTGTAAGGAATGACGAGTTCGAATCTTCTCAAGATAATGTGTTTAAAGTTGCTTTATTTTATGTTGTAATTAAATTACAACTATAGGAGTTTAATAAAAGATTACTTCTTTTGTTTCTTGTTCAAGTCTTAGTCATTAGGCTACTAAAAGGTAATTTGTCTTACTTAAGTTTATTTATTATATTTATAATTGATCTTGTGGTTCTAGACATGAAGTCAAGACTTACATTATTAATACAAGATAAACTAAAGAGTATATAAATTTAAAAGATATTGATAATCTTTCTTAAAAGTTAATAAAGATAAAGAAAATTGTTATATATTATCTGGCAAATATATTTTTAAAGTTGACTTTATTATTACCAGTTGCATCACATCAATCTAAAAAATATTTTCATTATAAGATTTGTGAATAATTGCTTTTAAAAACAAATGAAGAATAACTATTTGAGTACTATCATTGAAAAATATATATTATATAGTATTAACAATAAAAGATTATGGATCAACTTCAAATAAATACTTCTCTACCTCAGTTGTACATGTCAATTTAGTTCTTAAAACAAAAATTATTTTTCTATAGAAATTTGTATAAACTTTATTTTCATTGAGTCAATTTCTAACTTTGATTTAAAATAAAAAATTAAAATAAAATAATATTTTATTATACCTTAAAACTTTTTTTGTACTCAAGATTAGACCAAATTAAAAAATAAAACATAGACATAATTGAAGAGGTTTAAGTTCAACTTTGTGTTAAAAGATCATTATTATTAATAAACCAACAGAATAAATTAAAATAAAATCTACGAGATTCAACCAATTGTTGAAACTTATTTCATTTACCCCAATATTAAACATAGAGTGAATGAAGGAAGAAATACCTGAATTTGGTATGATAACTAGCTTGAAGTTAGCCCCCTAATACGCAATCTTGCTTTTACGTAGTTGAGGAACATAACACCTACTAAGTTGAAAGTGTCTAAACTTATTCAAGATGGTGAATGACATGACAACTTTAGAGGTTTCGCTACACTAAGAGAATATCTTCCATAACTGGGAGATACAGGATTAGAGGATAACATCTATTGGAATCTTCATCCTCGAGGCCTCTTCACTAATTAATCTTGTCATAGAATTTTTAGGGCTGAAATAATGGAGGTTCCATGGTATAATCTCACCTGAAAAAAGTCTTTAAATCCTAAAGTTTTGTTTATTATTTGGTTAACTATCAAGAACTGATTGAGGACTAAGTGTAGGTAGTTTAGGCCAAATGAAACAACTTGTGTTTTATGCCATAATGTTGATGAGGATCAGAATCACTTGTTTTTTTTAATGTACTTAATCCAAAGCCAATGTACTTAATCCAAAGCCATATAGAGCAAGATTCAATATATGCTAGAGATAACTAACTTGACTTACGAACGGGAGCTTACCTTGAGGTGGTTCGTCAAGTATTCCACTATGGGCAAAGTGCATGCATTCTTACGAAAAGTGACATTCATTACTAACATGTACATGATACGAAAGGAGATAAATAGTTAAATCTACAAACACACGGTGGTAAATAAATATTAACTAGCTGATAATATTGTGAACCCGAATAGAACTGCTATTCTAGCAAAAAATGTTGGCCATCTTCTCACCGATAGTATGAATGCACAATGGTATATACGAAGGGCTAGTGGTAGTTGTTGATGCAGTGCCTGTTGCTTTATTTCTAAATTCTTTGTAATTGAACTACAAATTTTGTCTGTAATTCCTAGGTAGACTTCAATAGATTATCCTTTTAAATTCTGAACTTTGTAATAGCTTGTGCTATTATTCATTCATTTCTTAAAAAAAAATGCAACATGCCTAATCCAATAGGATTTAGTATCAAAATAGAACCATGAATGTTGAAAAAATAAATAAAGAAACAAGACCAACTCCTTCGTGAAGTATATCTTTACAAGGGTTAGAAACCAAGTGCTTCGAGTCGATTTAGGACTACGAGCATTGAGATTGTTGTTTTACGAAAGTAGAACAAGCGAGAAGAAAGTCTTATAGCCCATTTGGAAATGGCTGAATTGAATTCAATTCTGTAATTGAATTCAATTCAGCTGTTTGGAAACATAAAAATTGGATGAATTCAATTCATGCATGTAATTGAAACCCATCTTCTTTATAAATTGAATTCACTCCTCTAAGTGTAGGAATTCAATTACATT
>JAOQMP010000008.1:22419354-22433627 GCA_027563575.1 Erythroxylum pedicellare
TAAACAATATGCAAAGCACAATATATTAATTATTATATAATTTTAAACCATATAAAACATAAATAAAAATATATCTAGCCAAATATTTTATATGGATTATAACATAAGTAAAACTAATATAAAAAATAAATATTAAAATATATAAAAATATCAAATAATATTATATAAATCCCAAAATAAATGTGAAAATGTGTTTGCGAGAATTGTGGGAATTATGTGTAAAACATAAAGGTAAATGGGACTAAAAAATAGGCTCATTAATTGATCTGAAAAATTTACCTGAAAAAGTATTTTTTTGAAAAACTCCAAATTTGAACTTCTCAAAAAGTTGTATTTTAGCTTCCAAAAAAGCCATTTATGTGAAAAAAAGTGCTTATAGATTTTATAGCCAAACGCTCAGTTTTCTTAAAAACAGCTTTTGCGGTAGAAAAAAGTGCTTATTTACCTTCGAAAAGCTGAACCAAACGGGCACTTACTTAGCTTCTATATTTAGGTTGCTTATTCTTGAATTCCTATTAAGTACTATTATAGTTGACAATTAGGCTTTCAGTTAGGAGTGAAGAATTTATATCCTTGAATCTAAGTATCTATGGTTTTGATATATAAGACCTTGCTATAGTGAGCCTTTCAAGTATCTCAAAATCTTGAGAAATTGCATCCCAATGGCTAGTTCGTGGAGACTTCATAAACTAACTCACTATGCTTATAGTAAATGAGAAAGTCTAGATTATACTTTAACTAAGGATGGGAGGTCTACTTCTTCAAGGCTCTGTCTTCATACGGGCTCAAACTCAAGTTTCAATCTTGCTAGATAGATTATTATGGTCATTAAGTGCTCCTTTTAGATTTTCATCTCCTTACCATCAAATGTAATGCGTAGTAGAGAATTTAATTTTTTTAATGCACGTTTCACTTTTCCAAAGTATTCAATCAAATTTTATTGTTGTCTAGACTGAAACAACTCAACAAAGATATCATACATGCGAAGCATATTGTTGGAATAAAGAAGCTTAGTCCTAAGCTTGCTTACAAGTACTAACATGAGAGAACAAGATTGAGAATTTAGGTTCCATAGAATCAAAAAAAAAATTCTAGCAATTGAGCATAATCAACTTGTCAATTTTCCAATATTTTATGATCATTTAGGGGATCAGATGTGAGGTGTGACAACTTTCTCTAACCTTTGAAGAACAATTCTACCTTCTTAGACCAAAAAGAATAATTATTACTATTTAAACATTGTTTGGTGATTCACCATTGTTGAGATAGTTTTTGAGACACTCGCCATTGACTTATTGTTGGAGTCTGACATACTCCTGGTATATTTGACATATTTGTTGACTAACGAACATTAGTAACACTGCTGATGGTGCTTCAGAACATATGATAGACTATAATAATGACAAAATACTTAGGTTCTAGTTAGATTTAACATAAAACAAGACCACAACCCTGTACATGATGGAAAGGCGAGCTATCAAAATGTCATTGTTGGTGATTGTCAGATGACGGTGTGTGATACCTATACGCTTGTACGTGGATGATTTTTCGATGACACCATTGGTACTGTGTTGGTCGCTATCAACTCATGGTTGCTTTTGTGTGTTTGGGTTTGGTTCTGGTGGATGGAGGTAAGGGTTTTAGACAGGTCTGAAGGTTTTAGGGTTTTATGCTAAGGGAGGTAAAGGTTTTAGGTTTTAGGTGTGGAAGGGGGGTTTTAATGGTCTGAGATTAACCTTACTTTGATACCATGTTAAAGACAATGTTAGAGAATGCCAATTGAGGGCTTAATACCATCTTAAGACCGTTGTAGCCTTTATATAATAGTAAGAATCAATTACATAAAGAAAGTTGATATAGGTATGATTTTTCCTAATGACCATGAACAATGTAAACTTATTACGCTAAACCATACCTATACATGTATGTTGAATTTTTCTTTGAGAGAAGTGCTTGATATTCATCCCACTTACAAAAGGGGCTAAAAAGATAATGTCAAATCAATCAATCCTTAGCCTTTGAGGAGTCCATTGTGAGTGAACAAATCAAGTCTGAATTAGAAGTGTTTATAGAAGAAGTGACCCTTCTAGAAGCCCTTATATAAATAGTTTAAGAGCTGTTTCTGGAGAGGTTTATCTAGACCCAATTAGAATTGTATATATTGATAAGCAAGCTGAGGACCTCCTTATGGATCCATAAAATGAGGAATGATTGTTGATGTCACTAGAACATTATGGAGATATGCAAACAAATACACGGTAAGAAAATGCATTTGCTCTTTTGTTTGAAGGAGGACATCATATGGGTGTGATAAAATGAAAATTAGACACAGTTTGAGAGTAAAGGACCCTTAACAAAGGATTGAGTAAGAAAAGAAAAAGTATCTATTTGGAGAAGGCAAATATTTTTCTTTTGATGCCTTCAAACTCGAGCAGGAATCACGCAAAATGGAAGTATAAAGGGCATCATTCATCATTTTAAGCTAAGGAAAACCTTGTGAAGAAATGTAATGAGGTAAAGGCTTTATCTAGTGGTGTTGGTACTACTCTAAAAACAAATGATGGGATGCATATGGTTAATGTTGTCATTCATTAAATGTCATTCCCATCTACAATTCCAACAAATCACCAGTACACAAGTAATTGTCTGGTTGAAACTAAAGAAGGTTGATGTGTTCAGTGCTGTGGTATCCATTAACACTCTAGTCAAGCAGGTTTCTGCTGCTAAAGCAGATGTTATTTAAGAAGTTCTTGATGTCAAAGAAGTTTTCTCAAGACGTTGAAATTGTTATATAAGATTTTTGGTGAAATGGTGCAAATCTGCAAAAGAGGAACCAAAATGAGTTAATTTCGAGATATATAAGGCACATTGCACATGTCAAGGGTTGCTTGTTGAAGCCAACTCTTTTTTCAAGTTTGAGGAGGGAGGCTGATGCAGGAGCATCCTGTCCGAACTCCATCTTTATATTATTTGTTCCGAATTAGTGTTATGTTTCTAATTTAATTGGTCAATAATATTTTTTTTATTTATGTTAGATTTAGGTATTACTTGATTTTCCTGTTATCAGTAGGAATTCTTCTAGGAATTGTTTATTCTATTTTGGGTAGGGTTTCTAGTAAGACTGCTATAAATAAGGAGTTTGCTGGAGAAATACATCATATTCAAATTTTTATTAAGGAGGTTTTTGTTATAAACTCTAATTGTTCCAGCCCCAATCACCCCAATTCTGTTCCTACTTTATATTAACCCTTTTCTGTATTTCATGCTTCATAGATTTTATTTGAGCGAATGGAAAACAAAAAGGTTAATTACAGAAAAATTCCTTATGGTTTGTGCAGATTACCCACTCGATAGTGTTAAAAAAGTTTCAATCAACTTGATCAAGGACAATATACTTTTAAGGAATAAACCCTCATAAGTGCACCATATGTACAGTTATTGGAAAAGGAATTCTTTATCTGCTTGGGAGGTTTCTGTTTAGAAATGTAATGATTTGTTCATAAAGGGCTTAATTGAAAATTTCTATACCTTAGAAGGTCTGGCAATAAACTACAAGCATATAAACTGTTCTTCATTTTGTGCCAACTGCAAGGATTCTACATGTAACCAATCCTTTTTAAGTTGTGCTTAGGGCTTATGTTTCATGTAAGAGTGTAAACTTACATCTTGCTCCTTGCTTCATTTTTGGGCAGCGTGAAAAGTGGCAGAAGCCCATTCTTCGTCGCTTGCAGGTAAGTGCAATCACTGTTTATATAAAGAAATTGCAATTGAGTATTACAGTTAACATATTATAGATATGTTCATGAACACATCTGAGACTTAACACAACTGTAAGTTTACTCGCTTGCAACATGACTGTAAAAGACTCGATTTTTTGTTTGCCTTAAGTGCATTCTCATGTCCATAGTGCTTCTTTAAAAGGAGATTATTTATTCACATTCAGGAGAAGAGAAAACAATCAAAATATTAATCAACAAACTGAGGCACCATCCCACTATCTAAATAATAGGACTGAGGACTGAAAAATATGAACCGCTGTTCTGATCTGATGGGCAAGCAAAATTTTTGAAGCTTTACTACACTATAGTTTCTGGAAATTTGCAGTGAAATTCGGGACAAGCTTTTCATGAATGGGTTAGGTAATTTAATGCTTCTTTTAATTTTCTATGGGAAAGGGAATTTGAAAGGCACTAAAATTGATATAAGATTGGGTAATAGTTATCCACTTTTTAGCTGTCCTTATTTAGATCTAAGTGAGAAGAGATGTGGAAATGAGCTTTGGAACCAAAGTTGGATTTCACTAGAAGATTTCTTTAGTGATTGATTTGTAGATTACATTGTTTCCATAATGTGGTGACTGGCCTGGCATTTGGATCACACAATAACGGCAACACAACTTAAAATTATAATCAGGTACAAAGCTATGAAGGAAAGACTTCCTTTGTAGAGTGAAGATTGGCTTGGAAGAGCACATAGATAAAGAATTCAATGTAACCATGCCTTTAAAATAAAAAAGAAAAGATGAAGAAATTGTTGTACTTGAATTATGTACACAAAAAGAAAAGAAGTTGGCTACTGGAAGTCATTACCTTTCAAGAACCTGTATATCAGAAAATTTTAATTAAGATTCTCTCTCGATGATTTCAAAATAATTGTGTATGTCAGTTTTTGTCTGTCATAGGGATAGTTCAATTTGATGAGAAAATTTCTTCCTTCTGGAAACTGAATGTCAAATTTTAGCACTTACAGCTGTTTGATGATTTTATGCATGTGCACATTGATTTGTCCAATTCACCATTTATTTTGTTTGTTTATGGATACAGCCACCTCCTCCAGTTAACGATACAAATCCATACAATGTCTTCAGGCCAAGAGAGAAAGCCCACAGACTCCATACACGAAGAGTATCCATCAAATTCTTTATGCCCTTTCACAGACATCCAAGCACACCCTAACGCATTAAATGTTCTTCTAATGATCTAGATTTTCTTTTATGCAGATGCAAAGGAGGGAAAATAACGTGCAGTCATTTGAGAAGCTTCGGCAGGTGAATACTCCAAATTCTTTGCTTGACTGTTGAACATTATGGTTTTATTGCTCCATAGAGACTAAAAAGATTAAGTATAATCATTATACTTTGTATATGTTAGAGGCTGCTATTAGTGCTGTCTCATGTCATATCATATCCATTAAGAAGACTATAAGAGGATTTGAGCAAAATTGGCAGTTCCTTCTAATTTTTGCCCTCTTCTAGTGATTCTATTGTTGTTTGTGTAATGCATGCAATACTTTTCAAAATCTGTCAATTCAAAAGTTCAAGTTTTAGATAAAACTCAGCACTTAAATCGGTTTTTAGATCAAACGAAATTCCTTACAGGATAACTAATTGGGTTTAAACTGGACAAGAGCCTATCATATAACTTCTATCTGTGGTAAATATATCCCAGTCAAATTTCTTTCGATGCAGTCTGTAGATATCATTCAACCTTAGTTGATGCTGCATATATGGATTGTATTCTGATGACTAACAATATTCCTTTGTGTTCACCATTTTCAAATTTATATTTCTACATACCTTGTATTTCATTTGAATATGTGGAAGGTGGTTCCATATCCACATTAAATTGTAACTGTTTCAGGTTAGGCGCAACCTTGACCAAGCCAAATCCATACTTGAAGCTCTTATTAGGGTACTTTTCTCGCCAAAATTTAATGAATTAGCGTGTTGCAATAGTTGTTTCTTGCACTGATGTTTATGCAAATATACAATCTGCAGAGAGAGGAAAAAAAGAGAGAAGCTATGGAGAGTGAAGTCAGTCTCCAAAGGATCCAGATAATATATAAGGTAGTCATAGAATATTTATATTCTTTTCTAAATTTGCTTCTGTTATCATTGTTTCCTTGTTCAACATTTTTGTCCAAATCAAACACATTGGTAACTAAAATTTTATGGGAAGGCTTCCGATAGCCTGTTCCAGACTTCAAGTTGCAGACATTTTTCACTCTTCTTGTTGTGGATACTGTTGACTTTTGGCAATTAATAATTTATTGTGGTTTCTTATGGGTATTAGCATGAAACTGACCTCCTTGAAGATAGCTTGGCTCTTCCTGGTTTTCCACCTATGTCCTCCAAGTTTGCCTCAAGTGAAGATGAATTGATGGATTCAGATGATCTTGCAAGCAGCCGTGCTCGTAGTCGACCTGCCACAGCTCAAAATCCAGCTTTTCTGGACTCCAATCTGCTTAAACAAGAGCTTAGACTGCGTCATACACCATATGGATGGCTCAACAAGATGGTAATTTACTAAAGTCAGACCCTCTGATTTTATTCTTTGGTCGTTGCAACTTCCTGAGCTAGTTTATTGTGGTTCCGTCACTAAAACCAGCTAGTTGTAGGTTGTCATAATTTAATCTGTTTTGGCTCCTCAGCTGATTGCTGGTTCCATCACTAAATTTGTGTTACATGACTGATCCCCCAGTGTATATGCAGGATCCCCATGAACCGGTTCTATTGTTCACAAAACCCCTGGTGCCAGAAAAGTTGGCCGCAGCGGGTGTTGTGCCACCCGTAGATTCTTCTAGGAATGGTGCATCAACTCCTTACAAATTTCGTGGAAGAATTGGCCGGGGCGGGCGAATTGTATTTGATAGATGGAACCCATTTTTGCAATCACCAATTGATCTTGGTAATTCTTTGTATATACCATCCAGACGACCTGCAACATACAACTGAAGAAGTACGTGTGTTCTCCCACATCTGCTGTGGCTTTTTATCCCACTGGAAAGACTAATAGCTGATAGTTATTGTAATTGAACGGTGGGGGGATGAAAGCAAATTGGAAGCTATTCTTCTTACAAAGCTAGTATGCTGTTACAAGTCGCGGCCTTACAGTCAGGTTTTGTGGCCGTGACTTCTGAGCCAACTCCTGTATCATGTTATCATTATTTGCTTGTGTACCTGGCTATCCTCAATCATGCTTTCCTTAATCCTTACCTCCGTTTCTATATCTCCATATTTAATTAGAACCTTTTTCTCGCTTGCACAATCCTTTAGGGATAAATTTTCTAATTCCAGAAATGATTTTCATGAGGCCCCTTTCTATTAGGTTTAAATCTGAAGATTTATCAACTCGGCAACTCGAGGATTTGTGTTCATCGATGCGTCTGCAAGAGGGTGGCTACTGTTCTGATGTTTGAGCTACCCATTATTTTGGAACAATATATAAAACCAAGTTTGCAATGAAGGGGGAATTGTCGTAAAAGTATGTCGACACTTCAACTTAACGGCATTTTAATGAATTAGCTGCAGTGACTTGGTTTACAGGTTAGTTGTATCATCCGTGTACATGGAAACACTCGTTCGCTAATGTGCTTGGATGATTTCGCAGAAAAGTAATACTTTTGTGGTGGCGAGAACATCATTGATCCGATTTCTGTGTCTCGTCTATTGACAGCTTGGAAGGCGTCTCTAGGCTTCACTTGAGATGGTCCCACCAAAATTTATGGCTGCGCATGAGTAGAAGAGAGTTGTGTTGGATAAATGAGACAGAGGATTCGGTGCGCGGGCTCCGCCCTAAGCTTTTCTAAAGGCAAGTATTTGATGATTTATGGGTGTGAAAAAGATAAAAGACGAGTGGGCTCTGAAATAGTAAGTCGTTGCTGGCGGATTCCTCTATCCCTCCTGTCTTTTTTGTTACGTTTGGTGAAGGTATTTGTTTGACGAACAAAACCAATCTTCCTTGCACTTACATTGAGACTGATTCGGTAATGATTACATCTAAAAGCACGAGGATGAGGCGTAGGCAGAGTTATTCTGGACTTTTGCTGAATAAGTTCAAGTGTCATTCACTTCTTAAACGTATAACCTTGATTATATTTGACGGGCTATATTGGGCGCTCAACTCATACACTACACATTAGAAGTGAAAAGTAATACAATCATGTAAGCGTTCAGAAGATTACTAATGCAGTTTCATATTTTTGGGTCAGCATATTTCAGATTATGAAGAAGTAAAGTGTAGACATCAAAAGGATTTATATATACACCTAATCTGGCTAATTAATAGTTCAAGAAAAGAAGGAATAAGCATGATTTACATTACATAACATGTTGAAAAAGATCTAAGACAGTCCCTGTCATTATTTAGGATACCAATTCGCGCCCTAATGTTTACAAAATATTTCAATTTCTACTCTACGCTAATTCTCTATTAGATGGACATCATGATACTATTAGCAAAGGACACGTGGCATGTTGGCTGTGTCATGATGTCCATATGGATGTTGACAAGTTTTTAAAGAAATTCTTTTAATTTGTCAATATTAAGTTATTTAAAATAATTTAAATAAAAAAACAAGTTATAATTTAATGGCATGAGTTTTCATTTTTTTTTCCCTTTTCCCTAAATAAATATTACAATCAATTTTTTATTCTTATACAATCGATGATGTCGCCCAAATTCCATAATGCATATAACCTTGTTTTTGAACTTTATTGGGTTAAAAAGAAAATAAAGGTTAATAAGAATAAGAACAAATAGTTGAAGAAAATATTTATGGCATATCTCATTCTTGTTTTGATATTAATATTTAGTATAGTCATGTTTTTTTTAACTCTTCAAATTGTGGGAATAATGTGATAATTACTTGTTTGTAAAATGATAGTGAAGGAATGGTGCAGAAATCAAGTTTCATAATTGAATTCTTAATTCCTAGAATAAGGACAAAATTTTGTGGACTATATATTTGGTTCAAAATTATTGTAGTAGAATCTAAATGCCCCATAAATTTTGCACTTAATGCTTATAAGCGAGCTTGGTCACTTAATATAATTCCTTAAATATTCTATTCTCCAAAAGTCGCTCATGATGTTTATCAGTCATGATGCTCATTAAATGGCCTTCTTTGGTTTAAAAGTTAATGACTAGGCTTATGTTCTTGAAACTTTTCATCTATCTCATCTTTAAATTAAGTGCAAAATACATTATAAATATGCATAGAGCTAAAGAAGCAAAACAATGAAAGAACTACTCATTATTATGTAGGTATAGTTGCACCAAGAACTTTGTTCACACTCTATTATGCTAAGAGGCAAACGATATTGTTCATAAATAAGAACAACCTAATAGATCCAGAGAATAACAAAGCAAATTTTAACAAGTAAATATAAAGTTTGAACTATGGCCTAGTTCATAATCCATAACCATCATTCAATCATTAGGCCTGTTCCCATGACATTTCGAAAGGAGAAGTTAACATTTCATATAAGCTTCATAATTTGCAACTTACATTCATTTTATACGAAATGGATCTGACCAGATAAGTTTCATTTTTGACAATTTAACCTTAAAAGAAAATGCAACTAACTAGAATTTATTTAGCCAAAATAAGTTTCCTTGTACAGAATTAAGTCCTCAGAAAAGGATGATTTTAACCGAAGTTCATTACCAAAATAATAACTAATTGTCATTCACATTTTGTTAACTTTCAATTTTAGCGGTATTTGCTTGCTCACTAGATTTTTTTGCAATCCTGTATTTTTTAAGCTTTTTCTTACAATTGGCATCATGTGATACTTATGACACTTCCACCTTAATCTTTTTTGTTGGAATAAAAGTTAAAAGTATTTTGATCAACTGACCTAATTGTTCTCTCCGTCCTCATAGTTAAAGTTGATGCAGATTGTTATAGTCCAATAATTGAAAAACAACATTAAGGTATTCGTGTAATAATCACTTATTGTAAACATATGTTAATGTCAATCTAACCTCACCTGTACTTACTTCACAAGGTTGCTTACTAGAAATTAAGTTATGATGTTGAGAATAATTTGTTATTGTTGGATCTCCCATAGGTGCTATAAATTATCCAATGTTCATATAACATTAATAAGGTATTCATATAATAAGCACATATATCGTAAACACACATTAATGTCAATCTAATCTCAAATCGAATTTAATCAGAAGGAAGTGAAGTGTCTTTTTTATCTTTACAACTTCTTCCATTACGCGCATATTTGCCACATTTACTATATAATTGGAATGTTCCCTTTTAAGATAGTATATACGGAGTCTTCAATCTTTTTGGTTCATCTTTATCTTTTATCATATTCTTCTTAGGTCTACCAGCCAAATGAATCAAATATTATACGCTGACAAAATTTTTATATTCTAATTTAGCATCTGTTTTATATACATGTCTTAAACTAATATAATTTAGGTCTATATTATCGAAAATTTAAGTTCATTCCTTTGACACTTCATAATTCCTCATTGAGTGAAATGTTCACCACCAAATACTCTTGTACTAACCTTTCCATTTACTGTCTTCTTGTAAAAATAAATGAAAATAAATCATTCTATAATCAACTAATGGGTTAAAAATGCTAAATTGAACTGACAAATAACCACAAGGAATAATTAAACCCAACCAATAAAGACATTAAGCAAAACTTTCAATATATATTGTTTATAAAATTATCATCATTATTAACATTTGGTTTCTAAAGCTTATTAATAACCAATAGTCTGTTTAGTCTAATACTTCACATATTTTGGGTTCTAGTATAATTGGTCGAATTGTATGACACTTTAACTTAAATTTTATCTTTTAACATGCAAGTAGAAAATATAATAAATAACCAAAGGCAAGAGTTATGTAACACCACAAATTTTGGCCATAAATTTATATTAAATTATGTAAAATAAAATGTAGATAGATTATTTGTCAGAGAACAACCTTACGCAAAGATCAATGATGGTGGGCTTTGGAAACAATCCTCCAACACAAGCTTATCATATAGGAGCTTTTATTCCAATGTCAACACCTCATAATGCATTTCATTAAATATGTTTTTTCTTGCTAAGCTTGCAATTCATTAGAATTTTTTCATAAAAAGTACGGATTTTTGGATTTTAATATAGGGATCACCCTCTTGTATATAAGAGAAAATGTAACTTGAACCTTATAATTTATTTACCTCAATTCAAATTTTGATAAGCTTTGTTTAATAAGAAAATTTCAAATAAAAGAATGTTGGAATTATTTCATGGAACATTTATGTGGAAAAGAACAAAATCAAGTAGTAGTATAGAACTAGCAAATGCTATATGGATAAATTTTGGGCAATAAATTCACCATAAGATATAGGAAAGAATATTAACATGACATTAAAAGTACCCATCAATAACATGCATATGCCAATATTTGTTAAATAAACGCCTTAAATAAAATAAGAGGATCCACTTACCTCAATAGATACTCTGAAATGTTGGAAACAGAGGGAAGCTACTTTCTTTGACATTGAAATCCTAAAAACGAATAGATAAAAGATACACCTTTATTAATTTTATGTCAAGATAAAACTATAAAATACAAAATAGATGATTACCCAACTTATTTAGACAATAAGGGAACACATCCTTGCAATTCCACACAACCTAATTCCTTTACTATACCTAATTCCTTTTCTATCTATATAATTTCATACAATATTCCCAAACCTTCCTTCTCATGTCATTATGAAAAAGTTGGTTGTCAGGTTTGCTTTCTTCATTAAATAATAGAGAATAGTGGTTAAGGTTTAAAGATAGAATGGGAATTATAGTTTAAAGATGAAAGGGGGACTTTATTGGCTAGATTGTTGATTAAATGAGATTTATTGTTATAAGACGAAAATAATTTAGGTTTTGAATGTTAAAAGGAGATTTAGATCAAAATTCATCAAGGAAGATGTAGAGATAATTTGGGTATCGAGGAATAGATTGCGATTTTTAAGAAAGTTCAATTTAATTAACATCATTAATACTTAAATATATTATACCTTTAAAACTATAATAATTTAATATTGACAAATTAAGAAAATTCATTAAATACACATCAACATCTATATAGGTGTCATGGTGTAATTATCATGTCACATGTCTCTTACTAATAGTGTCATGACATCCATCTAACAAAAAACAAATAGAGTTACAATTGCATGTGTAAATTTTGATATTTTGTAAATAATAGGGTGTGAATTGGTACCCCAATTTATGGCAGTGACTATCTTAAAACTTTCATGAAATGTTAGAGAGCAAATGCATCTTTTGCTAAAAGATCATTTATCTCTGTAGTATTTTTTCTCTAATATTATCTTTAATTTAATTAGTATTATTGATTATACCTTATTTTAGATCATTCCAAGAACATATGGCACACATGCTTGTCTTTTACATATGGTTAAATCTTTAAAGTTTCTTATTTTTTCCTTACCCTTATGCAAAACTATAAACTTACCTTCTAAAGTAAGGAAAAGATATTAATTATAATATTCATTGTTTTTAGCACACACATTATTTCATTTGGAATATAAAATTGATACCATGTAAGATTTTTATTGTAAAAAATAAAAAATCCTTTTTCATTATTTTTTTCCACCTAAAAGTTAATCCACAACATGTAAGTTATAAAACTTAGATCTTTGTTCACCTCTAAACTATTATTGTCTCTCTATCTCTTCTTTAGATCACATATGTCAAGTTACATGCATATCATATTTAAGTTTTGACCTCTTCCTTTTAATTTAGGTTGCTTCAAAGGAACTATCACTCGTGCTTTATAGTAGTTTATTTAAAGAAGTTTTATGACAATGAAATTCCAACTTATTCTTATGTATTTTTTTATTAATATTAAAGATTACTAAGCAAGTACACTTATTATTTTTATAGTGCAGTTTAGGTGAATACAAATGTCAATCCCACGAGGGCTATAACTTAAGGGTCGTTTGGTTTTATTTATCTTTTGTTTGTTGTGATTTTTATTTTTTGTTTTATGTTTTTTTCCAATTAAAAAAGACTTGTTTGATTGAGATTTCTAATATAAAAACTTAAAACAAAACCCTGTTTGGTTGAGATTTCTAATAAAAAACTGAAAATAAAAACATGTTTGGTTTTATCCTCCTATTTATATTTTGTAATTATACTCTTATATTAATAATTTTTAATATAATATATTATGATTTTAAATTAATTAATTCTCATTATAATATTATCTACATATAGGATTATTTTTATCTACATATACAACAACAGATTTCACTCCTTAAATCCTTATAGGAGTTTTATCGACATATATAACAATATAAAGATTAAAGAGTCCTTACTCATGAGCAAACATTAAGGTGGAACAATCGACCATACTCATAGGAATATTTTCCTTTACAGCATAAAAATCTTCTAAAATTTTTGTATAATTTCCTTTTAATTTTATCTTTACAATCATGTGTTAAGAAAAGATGAATAAAATATTATTGTTCTGTACAATTTGGTATTTTCTTATTCTATTTTTCAGTATTTGTTTCGGGTCATCACAACACCGAAAGACAAAAGCTAGCCATAAAGGATTAGATAAAAAAAAGAAAAGGAAAAAAATCTCAATTGTTAATGTTTCAGTTCCTACTATAATCCCCAAGAGTACTAACTTTTAGAATCAACGTGCCAAAAGAGGAATTAGAAGCCAAGTGACTTGGTATGAATCTATATTTCTTCTTCTTGATTCAGATCACGACTTCTATTACAAACAACCTAGTCCTCTAGCTTCAGATCCTTTCATGATTCTCAGCTTCTTGTAAGAGGAGATAAACATACTGCATATACAAAACAAAATTGTTGGTTTAATTCTATTTGGTATTTAAGAAACCCAATCCTTAAAAGACAAAAAAGGGAGGCAATTAGAACTTACGCCCACAGTTAGGTCGTGCTTGCTCTCATGGTTGAATCCCTGTCTTGACTTAGAAGATTACAAAATCTACTTTCCATATCCTTTTTTTTCTATTATGGTGAATATTAGATCTCAAAAGCTCACAAATTAGCACTCAAAAAGATATCCAAAGTGAAAAACCTTGAACACCCAGAAGATGAAGTACAAGAAATGACCAGATCATAATATTATTAGCAAGCAAATGATAAAGAGACAATAAGGTTGTTTGCTTTGTTACTAATTCTAAACATTAGATCTCAGAAGCACACAAATTAGTGCTCTAGAGAATCCCAAGTGAACAACCTTGACGCATTGTTTAGTTGATGTCTACGTTGGTGGAGATAAATGATAGGGATACAAAAATCCTATGCTTGGCAGTGTTTGCTTACTGTTTCCACCCATTTTTGTTCCGACTTTAGAGCACAGGGATAAAAGTTTTTTGTTCCTTCCAAGACTGTGGTATAAGATTTCTTGTCCCTATCTCCGAAACAAAACACATAAACAACTTCCAGAAATACCACTCCCCCCCC
>JAOQMP010000008.1:22436472-22453007 GCA_027563575.1 Erythroxylum pedicellare
AAGGAAAAAATAGCCCCTTATAGTACTAAATGTCTTTCTATTACCTAACCTAAGAAAATAAATGAATGATTCAAAAAGAATAATTAACTGAATTGAAATTACTAATCTTAAACAACAAACCAAAGCAATAAACAAGATTAAAACATCCAATTCCTATCCTTAAGTTGATTGAATGAAATCTATTTCCAATCAAAACTCCAAAGAACATATTAAATTATTCTAAGAATTTCGTTATATGATTTCAATCTAACCTAGATAATTTGTATGATGATATTTCTAGGATTCTATACAACCCTTATTACTTATACCAAAATCTATTCATACATATGATATTTCAATATGTGAAATCTAAAATTGAATTAAAACAATAGTAAATCTTAATTCAGCCATAATAAGGAATCATGAATAATTCAAAACATAACTTAAGTCTTTAATTAAATCAAAGAATCAATCCAAGTACATAGTTATAAGGTTCATTATATCTAAGTCTATCTCAATTTAATTTAGTTGATACTAAAATAAAAGAAACCGATAAACATCAATAAAACATAAAACAAAAGAACTCATTCTCATGGATCTTGAATCCTTGATGTCTTTCTATGAACCTTGATGGAAAAAAATTCTTGTTTTTCTCCCTAAAGGTGCTTCCTTCTTGTTAAAGATGCTCTAATTCATATCTATAATGATATGTAGTCATCTACTTTATATCCACTTCATATCTCTCTCTCTCCTTTATATTTGAAAACCCTAAACATTCCAAGCTCCACCACTAATATAGTTTAAACATGAACTTGAGTTGATATTTTGTTCCCTTTCTATATATAATTTTTAAGCTATGAAAAATTGCCTCTAACACTGTGTTAGACCTATGTTGTATCAAAATTAATACGACTTCAATAAGGTTTCATGTTAGAGTTTTATATTGGACCAATGTTCCTTCAAAATTATGTCAAAACATCTCCAACTTAGGTCCAACTTGCTGAAATTTGTTCCTTCTTCATTGGAGAGCTAAAGTAAGAACTCTAAACAATATATAAGCCACATTAAGTACCAAATCATATAGAATCATCCACCCATAAGCAAAATTATCTCAAAATTATGTTTAAAATGTGACCTAATTAACACATATCAAGTTCTCTTTCATAAAAGCATTTGCTTGCTTTAGAGGACATCAATTTCATCATTCTTAACTTAAATAGGTGATAATATTGAGAAAGAATTTAACAAATCAATCACAACAATCAAGACTCTCTTTGGTTCATTTAATTGAAAAGTTTTCATCAATTTCCTAAGCATTTAACTATTTGCATCAAGTCAGAAATCAATTTAGTTTAACTCCACAATCCTTCAAACTTTAAGTCAATCCGTAATTTTAACTTATTACATAAAGTGAATATACATAAAAAAAATTCAAAATTCAAATATTTTCATAGTCATTTATTGATAGAAAATATTTGACTTTAAATTAACACAAGAGCACATAGAGGCTTGTTTGAAAACCTCCCCTACCTTTTTAACGCGAAAGTAAAATCCTTGTCATAAATACTCGTAGTTACTCAATTAGTTTAATATTTCAAATAGCCACTGCCAACACTCGTTAACTTTAACTTTTTTATTTAATTTGAAGTCAAAAAAGTTAATTTATTTTATGCTCACTTATTCCTTCAGTTATTTCTTCATTTTATTACTTTTTTCCTTTTTTATATGACCCTAAAACATTAGAAATTTTCGTTTCTAACTCAATAATTTGTACAAATTATACTGACGTATCATAGTGTAAATTAAGTATCAATTTTTAAAATTAATGAAGTAAATTAAAATTATCTTAATCCTCATTGCTTATGACTGTTCACCTAAACAAACTAAATCACGAAAATAATCAAACTTGTAATGAATTGTTTCAATCAATATTCTTTTAATGTTATAAATTTTTCCAAAATTTTTCTCTATTAAGTTAATTATAACAAAATTCAAACATAACAAATTAAAGCTTCCCCAATTGTACAATATCCTCAACGTACGCAACATAAAACATCAATAAAGAAACTAGAAAATAAGGAAAAGAGAAAAAAAGGATAATTGGCACTTTCCTGACAATAAAAGATCCTCTACTGTTGGCTCAGTCTTTAGAGACATATAGGGGTGTCATATACTATTTTGCTTAGCCTAAAACTCAATTCATCCTAAGTAAAATAATCACAATCCAACAGTGAAAGGCCAAAACAAACTTAAATCCATAACTTTAAACTACTTTTAACTAAAAAAAACCTACAACAAAAATCAATCAAAATATAAGAACATACTAAAAACTATTGATAAAGATCCTAAAAGCAACTAAGGTATTCGAAAAATACCTAAATCGTTGGTTTACCTTCTAAGAAGCACTTCTTTATGAGTCTTTTAACTAGAAACCTTACTAAATTCCTAATCATGGGCTCATTAGCTTCCAAGTATGCCATATGCATTAGTAGAATAGGGTCATCCATCTCTTCTTCTTCTTCTTCTTAGATAATATAAGTCTCCAATAGATTATCTGTGATTATTTCCTGCATAATAGGAGAAATTTCAACATCAATCACATTTATATAAAAATAAGTATCATCTTTCTCAATGGAATGTCTCATGACTTTAGATATCTTAAAACCTGTCTTTATCTTTTATGTATATGATTAATTTCTCATCATGAATATTTATCATAACTTAGTAATGGTTAGGAAAGGTTGTCCTAAGATCAAGGGAACCTCTAAATCATCCACATATTCATAATCACAAAACCAATAGTGAAGACAATTTGCCAACCTTAACCAAAACATTTTTGGTAATGTCCCTAGGATACTTAGTTGACTTATCTACGAATTGACTGCTCATCTTAGTTAGTTTAGGTTCATTTAATCCTAACTTCTTAAACATATCATATAACATCAAATTAATAACAACTCTTAAGATTGCTAATGCCGTTTCAATTGACAAACTTTTAATAGTACAAGGAATAGTAAAACTCCCTATATCTTTGATTTTCTAGGATAACATGTTCTGTATGATGGTGAAGCACTTATTACTTGAAGTAACCATTTGAAAACTCTTTAAGTTTCTTATTATAAAGGAGATTATTTAAGAACTTAATATATTTTGGTATATACAAAAGAGCTTCAACAAAATGAATTCCAATATATACTTGTTTAAAAAGTTTTTAAAACTTACCAAATTAATCTTCTTTCTATCTTTCTCAATTCTACTTGGGTATAAAATTCTAAATTGGTCCTCTTTGACGACTTTTGTCATTAGCTCCTCCACTTTCTCTTGCTCCTTTTTCTAATCTTTCTTTTATGCTCCTCGTACTAACTAAATTCACTTACTCCCTTAAGTTTGGCTCGATATTGCTAGGCAAAATATCTTTTTGACAAGCTTTGAAAGTTGTCCAATATGATTTTTCAAGTTATTTTTTATTTATTTAAAGAAAAGATTTAATACATTAGAAGTGAGCTTTAGATGCAATAGTAAATTTTATCAAAA
Source organism: Erythroxylum pedicellare (assembly GCA_027563575.1). Taxonomy (NCBI): domain Eukaryota; kingdom Viridiplantae; phylum Streptophyta; class Magnoliopsida; order Malpighiales; family Erythroxylaceae; genus Erythroxylum; species Erythroxylum pedicellare. The sequence goes on from JAOQMP010000008.1 coordinate 22,439,986, forward strand.
GCTCCACAAGACTTAGGTTCCTTTCTTACTCTTGTTGGTGAAGACCTTTGCCTTTATTGTCCTTAACTATTCCATACAAAATTAGGACAATTTCTCCATCCCATATTATAGGTGTTAATATAAGGAATATTATGAGACCAATTCCTTACAAATTCAACTTGTTTGGTTGGCTATCCCATGATGTTAGGTGCCTCACATTTATGATTAGTGTGTTTACCACCACAATTGTCACAAGCTATCACTTATGCCAATTAAAGTACCAAACTCATACTTTCAAGCTTCTTACTTAAAGCTTCCTTTCATCGATAATATTATCACCACATCCAAAATTATGAATACCACCTAATTTTAGCTTTAGCCTTCGATTCTCTCACTAGTAATTATTCATTGTTATATTCTCAATCAATTCTTGCATTTCATCATAAGTTTAAAGTAGGTGTTCTAACCAATGACACACCAATTAATTGCATAAATAGATAACTCAATCCACTATGAAATGTTAGTATTTATAATCCTAAATCAAATCTATGTTGTGGACATTTTCTTGATTACTCCTTCTATCTCTCTCACGTGTCATACAATCTCTCACTCTTTAATTATTCAAAGGAAATATGTCATTCCTTAAATTTGTTGTTTATGTAAGAGGAAAATATATGGCTAAAAAATTTTCAACAAAACCATTTGCATGGTAACAGATTTAGGAGGTAAAGATTTTAAATATACTCTCAACGTAAATGGGAATAACCTCAACCAGATCATATCCTTTAAAGCTCTATTAATCATGAAAATATGACAAATCTAAAAAAAGTTGGTATTGTGTGCATTTGGATCTTTATCTGTCAAGCTATCAAGTTGCACAAGTTATTGAACCATATTAAACTATTCGGACTTAAATATCAAAATTATTGGCCTTATGATGCTAAATTATGTTCGTATAAGTGACGGTTTAACATAATCCCCTACAGTATGTTCTCCTCATTATCCTGCAATTATATTTGTTAGCTATAACCTTAAAATTTCTAAGTTTCTCTTCTTTAAATTTTAAAATCCTTTCAACTTTTGGATTTGGTTTGAGGAGTACTTCAGAACTATTCTTGGTCGTAAGTTAAAGTACCTAAATCTTGAAATTTAACTAATAACCACAAGATCAAAGAACTACTTCTAAAATAAGAAAAGAAATTTTTAATTAATAAAAATAAAGTATTCTTAGTATCCTCATCCCAAAAAACGTTGTCAAAAACTTGATGTGTATTTTTTGAATAATACTAAATATCACTAGAAAAATGCACCTATCACTAGGAATTTTATAAAACTCTAATTATTCAAGCTGTATTTTATTTATGCATATGATGTCTCAATCAGTATATTGAAATTTGAAATTGAATCCAAACGCTTATAAATTTCAATTCAAACATAGGAAGAAATCATGAATAATTTACAAAATAACTTGTGTCTTTCATTAAATCGAAGAAACAATCCATACACATAGTTCATCTAGATCTATCATAGTTTAGTTTGTGCAAAGATATAAAGAAATAACACAAAGTAAATAACTCATTCTCGTGGATCTTGAAATTTTGATAGAAATGCCTTCTTTTCTTTACAAAGTTGCTTTCTTCTTGTTTAAAGATGCTCTAATTTGTGTCTTTAAGGATGTGATGCTACATCCTCTATGCCCCTTTGTCTCTCTCTTTTTTATGTTCTTTATGAACAACACATTTCAAACATGTATGGTGTTCCCATCTTCCTCCTCTAATAGAAAATTCTTGAGTTGTAAGAAGGTCACTACCAACTCGGGTTTAGAACATACACATATGTTCGACCTATATTGTATGGTATCCAATATGACTTCAATAAGGTGTTGTATTACTGCCTCATATTAGACCTATATTCCTCTAAAATCATGCTAAAACTTCTATAACTTGGATACAACTTGCTCGAATTCGTTTCTTTTTATTAGAGACCTAAAACAAGGCTTATGAATAAAATAAAAGCCATATTAAGTACCGATTCATATAGAAATCTTCTAAATATAAGCAAAATACTCTTAAAATCATGCTAAAAACATTACCTAATTAGCACTTATTATCCATATATGATGATATATTTTGTTTTAATTAATGTTTTAATGATCATTCCCTTTATTTCTAATATTCTACCTCATTCCATGTTTGTACTTTCTAAGGTAAATTATATACCAACACTTTCTATCTATTGAAATGAGTTCTTATCTTAAATTGTAAATTTAGATTTAGTCATTTTATCTTAGAAATATGGTTTCCTCTATAAAATTCTATTGTTGGCACATTCTACATACCTATATTTATGTGATTTTTTTTCTAATTTTACTATAGTACATGACACATATCAATTAATTAGAATGTTTGTAACTAAATACCAAAGGTAAAATATAATGTCTAAATCAATCAAAATTCTATTTACTTGTAAACTTTAGATTACGATTAATTAACTAGGCTTTTTGGTCTTTTAGTGGCATAAATCATTCACAATCAATTAGTTTATCATTTTATGAAGTGTCTATAAACTTTCATTCTTGGTCAATAATATGGTCTAGCGTGTAACTTTAAAACTTTGCAAAATTCATTTCTTTTACAATCATTTAGGTACAAGTAATAAAGCTTTTCTTTCACAAAAAACGTAACTAATCTATGATGGTCTAGATTAGGGCATATCTAATTATTATAGACTCATATGACTTTATTGGTGGGTGTTATAACCCATTGATTTTTTTAATTTGTCCCCAATATTCAAATTTTGAATCTTTACTAGGTGAATAAAAGTTGTACTTATTAGTTTATCACAACTAGTAAATTGGTTGTATACCTATAACATAATTAATTAAAGACATTCTTTATTTTATCCATTTTTAATTGACTAGTTTATAAGATAAAGTTAATGAGATAAATATACTTTGCAAAAATAATTATGATGAAATAATAATTATAAGATTCATATTGCAATTAGGTAATATCTATAAATTATTTCTATTTATTTCTATATTAAGATTAGACATTAATAGATAGAAAAGATAAGCATATATTATGTTTCTTATTTATAAAAGAAATGACTGATCTCATAGATTAAAATATAAAGATACTTAAAAATATATATGAATACTTGTTAGAGAACAAATTCATTATATTGATTTAACATAAATATTTCGTATGAAACATTATTTATTTATGTGGAAATGTTCATTTTGATGATTGTGTAAGAGATCATTTGAATTAAGATCTTTAAAATATCTTATATAAAGATTGATATGAGATACTACTTATGACATACCATTGTCAAAAGTAGCTCGATTGAAAGTCATTAGACATAACATAAACTATATGAAGGTAGTTGAGTGATCAATATAATATTTATTACCCTAAAATAATTATAGAGAATATTCAATTGTTCTCGATCAATATTAATATAAGAAATCCCTAGTCAACATAAAGTGATAATCTAAAAATAATTTTGAGAAGTCATTAAAAGAATTTGGTAACTAATATAATTTGAATCAGATAAATTAGGCATCAATTCAAAACTTTATATTTGATTAAAACATTAGACATAGTAAAAAAGCTCATGCCAAACCTAAAGTCAATAAGTAAAGCCAACTTGATTAGGTTTCGATCCAAGCTTTGGGCTTGGAGGGCCTGGGTTAATTAGACCTAATCTCAACATTTTGGCCCAAAGCTTATTCCCACCCTTATATAAATTTTATGATGAAATAATTTAATTATATAAAAATTTTATGCAAAAAGTTTGTCATTAGTATTCCTAATATTTGAGCAGTTATAATGCATTGATAAAAGTTAATTTTGAAATATAAATATAATATTTAATTAGAGAATAAGATATAAATTTTAAAATTTTATTTTATGTAATTATAAATCTAATTTAATATTATAATATATATATTTGTCAAAATATTTAGAAACTTAACGAATCATACACAAACTATGGTTAAAGAGACAAATAATAATTTAATCAAGTTAGATTTGATTATAAAGTTTGATAAATTGTAGGCTCATTAATAAGATGTCCAATAATTAGATATTATATTTTATTGGGACCTAATTGATGTTTAATTATACTTAATTATAATTGTAATTAAAGTTTAATTAAAATATAATTAAAATTAAATTAAATTAACAAAACATCAAAAACCTATTATAAATAGCTTACACTTTTGGCATACCCCTTTCTAAACTACTTGTAGGGTTCTCTCAATTCATTCACGTAGATACCATATAGTGAAAGACCAAAAATTTGTGAGATTATAGTAGTTTTCATATAGTTTTTAAATTCGAAGGGAGCTATGAAAATGAAGCTAAGGTTTATAATAAGGTACGATTTATGATTCATGCTTTATTATATCATAAATTAATTATGTCATAAAATTAAAGTGATCATGATTTTTGAAAAATCATAGATTTTTTTCCCATTATGCATATAATGAAATGACATCTTGATTTTACAATATGATAATTGTTATTGATTATAACTAAATAAATTCAATCTCTTATGTGAACTAATAAAATCAACATTGTACTATTACAAAAGCTTTATAGTGAAACTAAGTATGGTAAGCTTGAACTTGATATGTAGTTTTTGAACAACATGATTGTGGCATCTGAAAAACCTAGTGATGCAAACAAACTTATGGAATTTCTATTTATCGTTTAACATATTGTTGGAGCCTCAAAACATTGATGCTTGTGGCTTTTATATCAGTTTAGGAGATTTGGAGGCAGAGGCCATTCTTAACTAATTAAAACCTTTTGATTATTTAGCAAAACAAGAATGTAATAAAGTAAATAAGATTTGAAGCGACACTCCTTTTTCTTATAAAAAAATTTGTCAGGGTATAAATAGGATACTAATTTGAAGGCCAAAAAGTAAGTATGATTAGCTAAAATCAAATAAAATTCCTTTAACATTCCAAAAGGAAGTTTGATGCTTCAATATTTTAGTTGTTAAACTAAACAAGTTAAGTTTCAAGGGGCCTTTTTAGGTGCAGTGGAATTGAATATTATTATAGAAGTCCTTATGTCACACTAAAGCTTATGTTAATAACAGTGTAACTTAGCCTTCTTTCGTGATCACAGGCTAACAAGTTCATCTATATTTAAACGCCTTATACCTCTCATGTTTGAGTGGTTCACTCAAACTCCTAATACATAAGTGTTTAGCATAATTGAATCAAATAAAATGAATAAGAGATACACAAAAAAGATGACCTTTTATTAATCTATTAAAAATAAACAATATAAAGAACTTGAGATACTTCCAACTTGAAGTTCTTTCCAGACTATCACTCAAGACCTTCCAACCAGAAGATCTCAAGAAGAACTTTCTCCAAAACTCTCAACTCTCTTTATAAATGATTGAATGTATGATATCACATAATTGAATTTAAAAAGGATGTTTTCATTTAGGTTTACAGGAACTTGTAGGCCAACTAAGCTAACCTACCCACTTTTTCTACTAACCCATCAAGCTAGTGAAGAGTTGCCACTTCTTCTATTAACCCCATCAAATTAGTGTGCAGTTATTCCTTCTAGGACATTAACTTTACTCCGATCATAGAAAACATAATCCTAGATTATGACCTCTTCATTCCACATCATCCTAACCACTTTCCCAATACTTAAAGATTTGCTCCCACTCTTGTAAGTTAGTGCTCTCACTTTTTTATCCTGCCATTTTCATGTTCTTGTCATGTGTCACCATATTATTCATCTTAAACTCAAATGCCTTGATGGTCTCTTATTGTAGCTATCCTGAGCATCTTTATGTATAGTCTATTCAAGCACATCTATAGTGTAATTATATTGCTCTATACCTAATTTAGCAACAAGTCGAGCCATTGTATAATGAGCCTTACGTATTTATATACCCCGTGAACTCCTTATCAAAATTAAGTGCCTTTATGCTTTCTTAAACTTAGCATGAATTAGTTGTACAATCATCTTTGTTCTCGCATTCAAATCTAGTCTAATGAATGCTTCCAACATGCGCCAATGCATTTAGCACTCACTTACTCACAATTCTTTGCTCTGTTTCATCGTTAACATGCCATTTTCAAGTCAACCTGGGTATCAAGCATCGACGAAGACTTGTCAACACTCACGTGATCATGTCATTTAAGCTAAGGGGCCTAACAAATCACCCCCATTAGAAGAATTTGACACCTCATTATAATAATATAAAGGAACTCTTCTTTAAAGGAAAAAGTAGTCTTTTGTCCATAAGCACATCATTTATGTTTATTCTCCCTCTCCTTTGGGTTTGCTTTTACTTCGAGCACTTCTTCATAAGGCTCATTGTGCCTAATATAACATAGTTTTTTTAATTTATAATATAACATAGTTATTAAGGTATACTTCTTTCATCGAGTCATCACCTCCCTTTCCTTGTTCCTTTCTGACCACGGAATTAGTTTCTCATTATTCACCTTCTATTTGCATTTTTGAGCAAAGTATGACCTTTCACAAATAAAATAAAAATATCTTATTTTGATTTTTTTTACTTATAGTGATAAGTTTTACAACCTTCTCCTTGCTTTTCTCTGGACCAATATATGTTCCATCATTCTTCTTGCCTTTTTATTGGATCAAATTGGTGGTTACATTTTGGAGTTCCACCAAGGTATCTACAACCATTATAATGCTAGGGAGGTCCAAAATTTTCCTTAAAAGCTTAACTTGTGCCTAATCTTATAAGTTACTTGTGAAGAATAATTTATCCTCCTCTAAAATGTTTTGTACATCTAACATCAAATATGTGAATTGCCTCATATATTCTCTCATTATTTTAATTTACTTCTATCACTTCAAAGCTTCCCTCATAAGCAAAGAAGTGTTGTTAAGAAGGAATTGTTCTATTAGCTCCTTCTTTAACTTTTTTCAATTATCAATGAGAGGTCTACATATATTGATGTCATTAGAGGTCCTCATCCTTTACCATAGTTTTACATTCTCCACCATGTATATTATCACAATTGAAAATGTTTTTACATTTATTACCTTTATTATTACAAAGTATTGCTCCATATATTCATAAGAAAATTTTGAGCTTTTTAGTACTCTACTTGCCATAAAAAACTTGTAGCTCTGTAACTTCATCAAAGTGTTATACGATCTAACTTCTAGTTTATGAACACACAGGCACACACACACACACACACACATGCACACGCATACGCACACATTGAGCATTAATAATTGGAAAAGCTTTCAATTATTTCTTAAGTGCTTTTTTTTCCTTGAAGCTTAATCAACAAAGCTTTAAAATGTTTTAATAAAGGAATCATACCTTTACTTATTGGGGCTAGAAGACTAATAATTGTCTATATACGAGCAACTCTTTTTACAATATTGCTTCCACTAACTGTTATTCACCAATAAACCTCTGATAAAAACTGCTATATGGACTTTTTCAATTGCAATATGATTGAATAATATCGGCAAATTATGCAATAGTCAAGTTTAATTCCACTAAAACCTTAGTCTTATATGATCATTAATCAACAAGTTTATTCATTTTTCAAATGCCTCACGCCACTTGTGTTTTAGTGTATCACTCATACTCCTAAAACATAAGTGTTTAGCATAAATAAATTAAATAAAATGAATACGAGAGATATGAAACAGCTAATATTATATTGATATATTCACGAAGAATAATACAAATGACTCGAGATACTTCCTATAAATTACAAATTAAGCCCTTCATACTCAAAGCTCTTAATAAGAACTTTATATCAAAGCTCTTAATTCTCTCTACGATGATTTAATGTACAATATCACAAAAATGAACTAGGATACCTATATATAGACTTAGAATGTCTCCTTATTTTGTTTCGTCAATTGGTAACACAGTCATAATTCCTTCACCTAAAGGAGAACTAAATTTAGCAGCTTTTTTCTAAAAGGCATAAATGCAAAGACAAGAATGTAAGGACTAAGTAAGATACCTGACTTATTTTCTCCACTAACCCACCAAGTTAATGGAGAGTTCTCACTCTTTCTTTCACTAATTCCATCAAATTAATATGGAGTTATCCGCTTTACACTACTAATTCCACTAAGAACATAAAGAATATGATCTCGAATTATGCCCACTTTATTGTCAAATGATCCAATTCACTTTTTATTACTTGAAGAAGTGTTCTCACTTTATAAGGTAGTGGTCCCACTTTCTTAGCCTACCAATTCCATGTTTTTGTTATGTATTACCATATTGTTACCTCTTAGACAAAAGTTCCTTGATGAACCTTTGATTTAGCCATCCGAAACCATCTTTACGATTTAGCCATCCAAAACCATCTTTATGCACGGTGTAATCACATTGCTCTATGCCAAATTTAACAACAATCTAAGCCATTATATAATAAACCTCAAATGTTTATATACTTTTTGACCTCCTACTCTAAATGAAGTGCCTTTATGCACCCTTATACTTAACATAACTTACTTGTGTAATGATCTTTGATTTCAAATTTGAATCTTGGTCATCATAATAAAAATTTGCCAATACAAACTAATGCATGCCAAAATATGCCTACTCTTGAACTTTCATTGACATTGTGCATTTTATTGATATTGTGCATTTTGCCTTGCTTGTATCTCTCTGTCTTATTATGTTACAAACATACTATCTTCATGTCAATTCGAGTGGTAAGAATTAGTTAAGACTTACCAACACGTGTACGATCTTGTAATTTGGATTTAGAGGTCTAACATTGAGCTTTCTTCATATAAGTTTAGGGTTTTAAATACTAAAATGCTCTTCTAACTATTTTATTCATGTTTTATACGCATATGCCTATATATTCTTAAGGTTATTTAAAATTAAGTGTTAGTTAATAATAATAAACAAGAAACTCAAATGGATAAGTGAACTTTTGATATAAATTAAAGAATGGAATATGATTTTTTCTTTTAGAAGAACAATATAACTTAAAAAGGATGATGATGTCATCAATTTTGTTTTATAGGTCAATTAATGATATTTTCTTCTTATATTTGTTTGAACTATTGCAATACATTAATATTTCCTTTGCTTTTGTAAGTTTTAAAACTTTGCCTTTCAGATTAAAAGTGAGATATGATGCTTTTTTATATTGTTAAGGATGGAGTGTTTTGTAATAACACTTATTTATTCTAATAGATTCAAATAATTATTTGGGTAGGTGCAATTTGATTTTAGGGGTGATTTAATAAAAAAACTGTAAGTTAAATTATACTAAATTAAAGTTAAATTTAAGAGGTTAATAAGAGATTATAAACAAAATTTGTAGATGGAGTTGTATTGCTTCGTGTTATTTGTCAATTATTCTTATAGCAATTTTCTTTTTGAGATTTAGTAAAATGTAACATAATAATATTTAATGTAGTTATATAAGCTTGTGATATAATTGGTAATAAGATGGTTTATATAATGGTATTATCCTTCAAAATTATGCTTCTAAAGAATCATGTTTCTTATTTTAAAATATGGCTTGATTTTTTAATAGAAAGAATACTCTTTATAATTAAGAATTTTATTCACATCTTCTAAGTATTATTTATTATTAATAAAATATTTAAAATAAAAGCGTTAATGTTTATATAATTTAACATTATAAAAATAATTTTTTAAAATATAATTTGACATTATAAAAATAATTTTTTTGTGATATTAAAATAATGAATTTATGTTGAGTTATTTTAGTATAAATAATTGTGGAATTTGTATTAACCTAGCAGATGATCAAATTTTAATAATAAGTTTATTAAAGCTTTTTATAGCATTTTGATGTTATAAAATATTCTTAAAAAGTAAATTTGAATAGTAGAGATTTAGTTTTTTTTTTTTGTCTTTTCCTTTGATGGTTGACCATTTATGTCCGCTTTTTTTTCCCCCTAATTTAAAAATAAAAGAAGGAAAATAAAATAAAAAAGATAAAATAAAATTAAAAGGCACCACGTGTGTCGGTTCTGCGATGAAATTAATCCCAATCCCCAACCCCAACTCGAAACCCTCGAAAAACAACCCCTAAAAGGAAAGAAATTCAACTCCGAATCCATTGAGTTGCTCTTATTATAGATTATTGTTAAGAATAATTAAGGGTGAATTAATAACATCAGTCTTCGATTGCGAACATCCCCAAATCGTCTACCTTCCTCCTCTTCTCGTTCGTCCTAAGAGAAAGAGCGTGTGATATCGCACGTGTGATTGGACAGTCACCGACCAATTCTCTTTATCTGTTTTCTATCTTTCGCCCGCGCGTCGCCGAAGATCATCGTCTTCACCTTTTCTACACGGGGATCCCAATTCGAAGCTTTTGCTCGTCACTACCTCATCCCTTCAGGTTTGCTAGGTTTTTCCCCTTTCGAAAATTCCCTGATTCGACTAATTATACTAACCTAACCCAAGTACTAGGGTTGATTAGTTTTATCTCCCTAGTTTCATCGCTTAATTAGGTTTCCATTCTTTATTTGCATCTTGCTCTTGCCTCGGCAAATAATCCCGTTCTCCAATTCATGTCTTTCTTTAGCTGATTTTCTTATTTCATTCTTCTGTGCTTCCCCCAAAATCCCCAATTTTGATTCGTTTGACCCATTTATCCATTTGTCTCCAATTGTTCCCAATTTGCTTCACTTTCAATGTTCTGTAAGCTTACATCATGAGAACATAAGTTGTTAATGCGATATCCATATGTCTCTGTTGCTAGCTGCCAAATCCTATGTTTAATTCTTATGTAAATTCCTCTGTCCTCTTTAATATCTATCTATGCCTGTTTTCATATCAATTTCACTTGTGTTTTCATGTTAACTTTTGGCCTTTCTTCTCTATCTTCAATTTAGTTTTGCTAACTATGTACATTTTTTGGAACCTTAACTTTCCCTTCAAGTCTCATTTTTTGAATGTCAAAAATTAACTCTTGCAGTTAGTTCTAAAGTAGCATGGCTGGCTTATAGCTTTGAGTGTGAAAGGAGATGAATGTGCAGGCGCAAATGTCTGGGCAGATCTCAGGGCAAGTCCCTAATCAGCTGTCCCAGCAAAATGGAAACAACCTTCCTACTCCCCAGATGCAGAATTTAGCTTCTGGGGGTGGAGGTGCGGCTCCTAATTCTATCTTTGGCATGGACCCTGAGCTTCATAGAGCTCGTATTTTGATGCGAGATCAAATGTAAGAGTTTTTTTTATTTCATCAGTGTTGTTTACCTTTTTAGTCATTGAAACTAAAGACTTTCAATCTATTTCTTCATTTTAGTTGCAGTTCAATAAGATATATGTTTCTTGCTGGCATTTTATTCCAGAAAGAAGATGTTTGATCTGCTTAAAAGTTACACATTGGGTGGCATTTATAAGCCTGAAATCGATTCATCACACCACGTTATTCTCTTTATGTCAATTCTGAGATGAAGATGTTTTGGTTAAGGAATTCCATGAATCTACCATGCCAGCCAGTTCTGCTAGTTATTAGAATTGTTTTCACCTTGGTCAGTCCGTGATTCCTTTTGTACTTGCAAGTTCGAAAATTCCAGGCAATAAAACTTAGATGTGGCGACTTCTGTTTGAGGCACATTAGAATCATTAGGGGCAAAGCTTGACAAAGGGTTCAGTGGGAGAACATTTTCCCTGATTTTCATTAAATTAACTTTCTCACAAAATTTTTATTAGGGTTGAAGCTAGACAAAGGGCAAAGTGGGGAAAGTTTTCACTGGTTTTCACTAAATTAACTTTCTCACCAAATTTGTGTTAAGATTGTAATGAAACTAATTTTTTTACAATAATTTTTTTGATTTCAATTATTTAATTTGGGTGGTCATGGCTGAAGATCCTTCGAAAGGTCACCTTTTTTTGGCATTGCACTTGTTGGTTAATTTTTAAATTTCCCTTGGAAATTTGTATTTCTTTCAAAAAATGGGTTCCAATTTTTCCTAAATAGTCAATTGCAAATATACACGCATAATGCATGTTGATAAACATGTATTTACCTGCTGTATAATTTGATCGTGGTTCTTGCCATTGACATATTGATTTACATGTTGTATAGCTTTGGAATTATACTGCAGCGGCAGGCTCACCCAGTTGGTGAACCACAGAAACAGAAGTATAAGGACATAGCTAAACGCCTGGAGGATGGTCTGTTTAAAGCTGCTCAGACAAAGGTTCTTTTTGTGCCCATATGGCTTGCCTTCAAGTCTATGGTTTCTTGACTCTCAATTAATTATATCATATTTTGTTTGATCAGTTGATTATAAGAATTATCATTAGGTACCCCTAGACAGACTCTCTATGGTTTCAATCAATACAAATTTTTCTTGTAGGAGGATTATATAAATATGAATACTTTAGAGAGTCGTCTGAGTGCTCTGCTCAAGCGTGCACCTGCGAATAACAATAACCAACGAAATTTACAACTTGTTAATCCATCCTCTTCGATTGGTACTATGATACCAACTCCGGGTATGTCACACGGTGGGAATTCCAATCTGATGGCTTCTTCAGTTAATACGATGATGAATTCTTCCACAGCTTGTGATAGCATAGCACCAACAACTGTTACTACAGGAGGAGTGTTGCCAACTAATGGTATTCAGAGTGGTGCCTTCAGTACCTCTGACGGTAAATTAAAGCCTCAATAGCAAACTTTGTGTTCACTCATATATCTTCTTGGCATGTGATTGAAATTCTGTGTTTACAGGAAACCATTCCAACGGCTATCAGCAATCACAATCCAATTATTCCATTAGTTCTGGTGGGAGTATGTCATCCATGGGTGTTCAAAGGATGACGAGCCAAATGATTCCAACTCCTGGATTTAATAATAACAATACTAACCCTGCTTATGTAAGTATGGAATCTTCTAACAACGCTGGTGGGTTTTCTTCTGTTGAATCTATTATGCTATCACAACCGTTGCAACAAAAGGCGTATGCTGGTGGTCAGAACAGTCGTATACTGCAGAACCTGGGTAGCCAGATGGGTAGTAACATCCGATCTGGTTTGCC
>JAOQMP010000008.1:22454415-22478044 GCA_027563575.1 Erythroxylum pedicellare
ATCGCGTTCAACAAGATTTCCGTCAAAGAATTTCTGGGCAAGATGAAGCTCAACCAAATAATTTATCTTCTAAAGAATCTTTTATGGGTCAAATGGTTCCTCAAAGAAATACATCTGAGCCCCAAAACTTAAACAGTGGCACCTATAGACCTGGAAATCCAACCCGTGACAGACAGTTTAAAAACCAACAAAGGTGGTTGTTATTCCTGTGGCATGCTCGTCGATGCACAGCTCCTGAAGGGAAATGTCCAGAATTTAACTGTATTAATGCCCAAAACTTGTTGAGACATATGAGCAGATGCAATTTATCTCCATGCGCTCATCCTAGGTGCCAACATACAAAAATTTTGATTCAACACTTCAAGCACTGCAGAGATGCTAGTTGCCCTGTTTGTGTTCCAGTCAAAAAATTTATAGAAGCACAAGTGAAGGCACGCACTCGACCAGCCTCAGATTCTGACATGTATAGCAAATCCTCTGAGACAGCAGATAATTCAGCAACATTGATGTCCAAAACTTCAACTGTTGAATTTTCTGAGGAAGTACAACCAACTATGAAACGCTTGAAGATAGAACAATCCTTTCAATCTTTCAAATCTGAGAGTGAAGGCTCTGGTGTGCCACCTTCGGTAATTGATGACTGCCATGCATCCCAGGACGTCCAGTGCCAAGATATGAAGCATGAGGATACTTGTATGCTGAGGCAGGTGAAGTCAGAAGTTCCTGTTAGTTCTGCACAAGGAAGTCCTGGTAGTAGTGAGATTAAGAAAGATAACGTGGATGATAAGAGCAGGCAAAGAGCTGCTGTTGAGGCTATTGTACATGGTGAGCCTAACCGTTCGAGTACACAGGAGAGCATTAAGGTTGAAAAAGAACCTGATGCAGTCAAACTAGAAAATGCTACTCAACCTTCAGAAGGTGTTGGAACCAAGACTGGGAAGCCAAAAATAAAAGGGGTATCTTTAACTGAACTTTTCACTCCTGAGCAAGTTAGGGAGCATATTATAGGCCTCAGACAGTGGGTTGGTCAGGTGAGATTTCTCATATTGTGCTTTTGTTGAGTTCAGCATTTCCAAGTTATTTTTGATTTATTTGTCTTGCATTCAATCATTCTCTAGGAAAATTCCAAGAGATATTACAGAATGCATTAACTTTTAATTGGTTGTTTCTTGAAAATTTTGCAAAGAATGCAATATGACATCTTTGTTATTCTTTTCCCCTTTTTGATCAAACTTTGGACGGCTAATTGATGACCATTGTCATCCTACTTGCTGGTGGGTTTTCCAGTAACACTAAGTTGTAGAAGTCTGTATTACTTGGTGGGTAATACACTAATCCAATCCAATTATGCAATTTTTTCCCTAGAGCAACTTCTACCTATGTGCCATGTCACCAAATTTTTTTTCTGTTATTATGTGCTTTCATTTTCTTTTTCTTTCCAATCCCAGCACAGGAAAATCATATAAATTGATAGAAGAAAAGTCAGTTCATTATAGCACTTCCTTTTCCTTTTTTCCTCCCAACAAACAGCTTTTAAATGAATGATGTGATGCTTGAAAGACCTCTAGTTGCTTATTCTACAAAGGACAGAGAAATGGGTATCTATCATTGGTTTCTTCCGTAGAAAAGAAATGGTACTGCTATTGGACTTGTCTTTTCAAGTGCCCAATGAATGGTGATCAATTGACATCAGTTTCTTGACTTAGCCTGAAGTTTACTTTGAAAACTAGTTGCCACATCCAGATTATGCCTAAGAACATGTAAAAAGACTGTTCTTAAAGTATTTAACATTTCAAAGATGTTTTTGCTTAATGTATTTTTACCTTAGTTCTTTGTAATTACTATTGCTTAATCCTCAAAAACTATAGACGGATTCAACTTCGGAAAGCACTTTCCTATTGTTACAATTTTCATATTTTCTGCGCAATGGAAATTAGTTCAGATTGGAATTATTTTCATTCCTCTCTTCCACTTTGCCTTGCAGAGTAAGGCTAAGGCTGAAAAAAATCAAGCGATGGAGCATTCGATGAGTGAGAATTCTTGTCAGTTGTGTGCAGTTGAGAAGCTTACTTTTGAGCCACCACCTATATATTGCACACCCTGTGGTGCTCGCATCAAGCGGAATGCAATGTATTATACAATGGGAGCTGGTGATACAAGGCATTATTTCTGCATACCATGCTATAATGAGGCTCGTGGAGATACTATTGTTGTTGATGGCACTGCAATTTTGAAAACACGATTTGAGAAGAAGAAAAATGATGAGGAAACTGAAGAATGGGTACGTAGATGCTTGCCTTCTATTGATTACTGTACTTCCTTATACAATGCTATTTACAACTTCATTACATGGTGGTATTGAACCAGTTGCTTCTTATTTTTATTTTCTTATGTGCACAGTGGGTTCAATGTGACAAGTGCGAGGCTTGGCAACATCAAATTTGTGCTCTGTTTAATGGTCGGAGGAATGATGGTGGACAAGCTGAATATACTTGTCCTAATTGCTACATTGCAGAGGTTGAAAGAGGAGAGCGCAAGCCCTTGCCACAGAGTGCTGTTCTTGGAGCAAAAGATTTACCGAGAACCATACTTAGCGACCACATAGAACAAAGGTTATTTAAGAGACTGAAGCAGGAAAGGCAAGATAGGGCCAGGCTTCAAGGAAAAAGTTATGATGAGGTGGGCCATATATAATCCTGTTGCTCTATGTTTGTATGATTAAGGCTTGAATGGCTTCAGTTTTTTTCTGATGCTTTGATCAACAAGCTTTATATACTTTTGATGCATAGCATAGCAAATTACATTAATTTATATTTATATACTAATTTATTTGTTTTAATTGCAGGGTTGATTTGCATTAGACTATGTATGAAATTGAAGCATTTATAATTTGATAGGTTGATTCATTGTTAATCACGCAAAATTATTTTAAGCAGACTGAAATATTGTGTCTGTCTTGGTCAGTAAATGCAGAGAGTCTAAGAGCAACATGGTTTTTAATTTCTCGGTAATTTTATAGATTTGAGACTAGAAATAAATCCTTGATGTAGTTTATGATATTAAAAGTCTGAAGTAAAATTAGTTGTTTAGTTGATGATTTGCATATGGAATTAGGATCTCTTTTTCTGTTTAAATATGAAATGTTGTGTTCTCTATGTAGTGATTTTGGGTGATTTGTCTGGAACAATGCTATTATGAGCTATTTTGGTGAGCTTCCATCAGGGTTACAAAATTATTATTAGAGCTAATTGCTGTTATCTGATTTCTGCAATAAATTATATCTTCAGATTCCTGGAGCAGAAGCTCTTGTAATTCGTGTTGTTTCATCAGTAGACAAAAAGTTGGAAGTGAAGCCACGGTTTCTTGAAATTTTTAGAGAAGAGAATTATCCAACAGAATTCCCGTACAAGTCCAAGGTATGCAGGGAACGCACCCTTTTTTTTTCCCCCCTTGTGTTTGCTATCTGTTTTTGCTAGGCTTGCATTGCTCTTGATCATCCTGTAGGTGATACTTTGTATTGTAAACATCTGTTTTTGGATTATGCTTATTTTAACATATATTTATCTAATTGCAAAAAAATATGAATAAAAATAAAAATTTTATTTTAAAGAGCATCTTATGAAAAATGTTGAGTGGTATTTCATAAAAATTATTAGCACAATAAGATTCTAATGGGACTTTAAATCACTTTGATAGCACTGTAATTATGTATCATGTCTCCTATAAAATGTTATTCTGAATGGACATTTTAATGTATTTCAATGGTCATCATCTTTATTACCATCAATGTGTGGCTTGCCATATTGTATTTTTTTGTCTATGGGGAAGAGAAATAAAAACTTACATGTTTTGAGGAAGTATCTGTTTTGGTACTTACTCTTCTGTCCTTTTTTCTGCATAGTCCATTTTCTAAAATGGTAGTATAATGTGAACAATCACATGCTTAATTTACCTTTTCAATTTGATTAAAGTCTTTTTAGATTGCATATACTTATTTAAGCAACTAACAAAGTACAATATTTGTGCAATTAAAAATGTTAACCAAATTTAAATATTTTCAAAAATAATAAATTGAACTGTTTTTATCTATTTCAGTAACGTGTAATCTATGCTATAATTTGTGAAAGTAAGCATTTATGTGCGAATTCTCCTCTTTTACTAAATAAAGTGATCACAAAGCTTTCTCATGATAGAAATAGCCATAACATAGTGGGATAAACTAAGTGTGACTGCCATTAGTCCAAAGACCATAGCATCGTTGCTGCAGAAAAGATTTAGACAATAAATAGAAAGACGTGAAACATTAGAATAAACCAAAGATTCAAAGTAGAAGCATAAATGAGACACTATAGCCATTGCAACTACAATCACAGAAGCAATGCTGCTGGAAAAAAACATTTGTACACGGCATTGCTCCATAGGAACAATAAATAGAAACACACGGGATGCTAGTATACAGAATTTTAGGTGTAACGAAAGGTTATGTTAAATAATAATATTTAATGATCGTGTAGACTAAAAACAAATTGACACATCAAATTCATATATGTTCTGCATCTAATAAAAAATAAGCTCTAAAGATATGCATGTACGTTTGGCTCAGGGTGGTGGTCATTTAAGATAGGAGTTCAGTACATTAACCTTAACAACATAATATAATAAGCTCCTTTGTAAAAAACATACCATGTGAAGTCATAATATTCTCAAATTCTTAACCTTTGAAAAGTATAATTTACATTTTTTGCTATTGTGGGATAATAACTTGTTTGGCAATCACATTATTTAAGAATATATATCTAATCTGTTTTGTTTTAATTTCAAAATTTTCTTTCTGTGGTGGAAATTAGTTTTGTTTTGGAACTCAATAAATAAGGTTGAACATAAGTCAAACTAAGAATTGTGGAAGATAAAACTTGTATCAATTCAAGAGTTCTGTTGTACTACTTAGTTTTATTAATATTTTACCATAAAGGACCTTTGTGAAGGGCTTTTTAGGCAGAAATTTGTTTCTTACTATTCACTTGTGCATATGTTTATAAATTTTAGTTGTGTTTTTAACCAGGGCTTTTAACCAATTGGTGAAGTACTGGTGGAACAAATTTGTTAATTGTTAACTGTATATGCTAGCATTTTAACACTTCTCAAGAGTTGCTATAGTGTGCATAATGACATGGAATAACAGAATACGATTATCTTCCAGGTAATTTTGTTGTTTCAGAAGATTGAAGGTGTGGAGGT
Source organism: Erythroxylum pedicellare (assembly GCA_027563575.1). Classification (NCBI taxonomy): domain Eukaryota; kingdom Viridiplantae; phylum Streptophyta; class Magnoliopsida; order Malpighiales; family Erythroxylaceae; genus Erythroxylum; species Erythroxylum pedicellare. The sequence continues at coordinate 22,459,654 of JAOQMP010000008.1, forward strand.
TTGCCTATTCGGTATGTACGTTCAAGAATTTGGGTCAGAATGCCAATTTCCAAACCAACGGCGTGTCTATCTGTCCTATCTGGATTCTGTGAAATATTTTAGACCTGAGATTAAAGCAGTGACTGGAGAGGCTCTGAGAACGTTTGTTTATCATGAAATATTGGTTAGTTTAAGATGGCTAGATATTTTTGATATTAGATGGTGGTGTTGACAATAGGTCCTATTAGGAAGTTCTGATGAAATTTTACTTTATATTTACATCTCATTGCAGATTGGATATCTTGAGTACTGCAAGAAGAGGGGTTTCACAAGCTGCTATATTTGGGCTTGCCCTCCGTTGAAGGGTGAAGATTATATATTGTACTGTCATCCAGAAATCCAGAAGACACCAAAATCTGATAAACTCCGGGAATGGTGAGACATTACATAAATGAGGGATTCTATTTCTGCATGATGCAAATCAATTCATAGTCTTCTCTAATTTATTCTGTTGGCTTATTTTGTTGTCTTTTTTTGTTTCAGGTATTTATCTATGTTAAGAAAAGCTACTAAAGAAAGTATAGTGGTCGAGCTTACTAATTTATATGATCATTTCTTTGTATCTACTGGTGAATGTAAAGCAAAGGTGACAGCAGCTAGGCTGCCATACTTTGATGGTGACTATTGGCCCGGTGCTGCTGAGGACTTAATTTATCAGCTTAACCAAGAAGAAGATGGCAGAAAACAGAATAAAAAGGGGACTACCAAAAAGACTATAACTAAAAGGGCTTTAAAAGCATCTGGTCAGTCGGATCTTTCTGGTAACGCATCAAAGGATCTCCTACTAATGCATAAGGTAATTTTTATATCCCATATCTTGCAGCTTAATATTTCTTGGCGATCTATGCCTTCCCTTTTTTTTTTTTTTTTGTAAATGTAAAAATGACAAGATTCTTTCTTCCTGTCCCAAGGGGAGGGGATGGGGGCATTAGAGACTCCTCCATAGATATGTTTCTTTTCAATTACAACCCTCAGATGGCCAACGTCTGATATGATTAATTTTGTCAGATTTCATAATTATTCGTAACTTTTTCCAAACCTGGGAATTGGAGCCAGTAAATTTATTAAAGTTTAATTTGTTTGGTCATATGCTGGAATATGGAGGCACAGTTAAAAGTAGAAAAGCAAGCAAGTAATCTGTGATTTGTCCCAAAAGTTAGGTAAAGGAATTGATTTAAAGTGCTCTAAAGTGGAGATGAGGTTGTATTGAATTATGGACGGTGTGCTTGGAAAGTCCTGAATCTAATATCAATTAGTAAGTCTACTGGTTAAATGATAAATCTTCTTTTAATATGGTTTCTTTGAATTGGCATTTGATTCATGAAAACCCATGTTTGCACACTATACTTGTTATTCTGCTCCTTACCCTTTTTAACATATTTTACTTGTAGAATGTATATAGCTTTTGGAGCTTAAGCTAAAAACTTGTCCATTATGAGATGGGCTTTTTAATAAATGATTATTAGATATGATAACAATCATGTATATTCTTGTCCTCATGAAGTTGTAATTTTTTTCCCTTTTATCTCTCAGCTTGGCGAGACAATTTGTTCAATGAAGGAAGATTTTATCATGGTTCATTTGCAGCACTGTTGCTCACATTGTTGCATATTAATGGTATCAGGAAAGCGTTGGGTTTGCAGCCATTGCAAAACTTTTGAGATATGTGATAAGTAAGAACTCTACGTTGTTCTTGACTGATTCAATACATTTGATTGATTCAATACATACCATGGATAAAGGAATGATCTATCTCGGTGCATCAGCTGTGGCAAGTAGCATTTTAGTTACCACTAACCTGTTATAAGGTGTCCACTGCAGTATTCTGTTGAATTGGTCACCAAGACCTTTGAAATATGTCAAGTATAACTTTACGTACTTTTAACTTCTTTGATTGATTCAGACAACAATATGCATAAAGTAATAGTCTCACTGTCTTGGTGCATTAACTGCTGCACTTAGCAGCTTCAGTTAACATTAATTTTTTATTGTGTCCGTTGCAGGATTCTGTTGCATTGGTGTCAAAAACAAATAATGCAAAATTAGAATTGGAATTTCATTATTACGCTGAAATGTCATATAAACTTTGACTAGGATAGAGAATTTGAGAAATCAAATGAGGCAAAGGATCATCTTAAGCCTCTTACAGTTATAAGTTAGATTTTGTGGACCAAAAGGGACTAGCTTAAGAGGGAAGATGATGCCATTTTCCATGTAGGTCATGCTTTAATACCTGCACATATATGTTCTTATGATGGTTTACAAATTAGAAATGATGAACTTGTAATTTTCTTTGTTTTCCATGACGAGACAACACTTTAAGCAATGGTTTATGTAATACGTCATGATTGTTTATTTGAAGGTGTAAGGACAAAGTGGAAGTCTTTCTGAACAGGAATTGGGAAGCAGATTATCTTGTCATTTTCTACAGTTTAATAGCGGGCTATTTTTGTATGCAACTACTTTTAAGGTCTTAGGAAAGATTTTGGGAATTTTGGAAGTGGGGTTCATATGGGAAACAATTGGTGCTAGGCCACTTGCTTCTTGATTTGGAAAAGGAGTTTCAGGTACTTTCTTGATATTTGAGGATTTGAATGTTAATAGCTACTTGATTTGGAGAGGAGGATGCACAACAGATTAGAGTTTATGAATGATACAGGAGAGGACAGATCACTGAATTACAACCTTTATTTTGGTGGGATGAAGAGTGAAAGTTAGTGTGATTCATTCACGTTACTTTTCACATAGTAGTGACAGTAAGGGCGATTTTGTTATATCAATTTTATGTCAAGTTTTCCTTGTTAGGTAGGGACTAATAGTAACTTAGCTATGTTATCCAGTTTCTTATAGGGCTTAAAACTTAATAAATCTCTTATTAGAATAGGATTCAATTATAATTTGGACTACCTGTTGGAATCCTTATATTATTAGGATTAAGGTTTCAAAAACTTTTCTACAATACATATCAGCCCTTTAAGAAAAGGAAGACTGATTTTCTCAAAACATTTTGAGTTTTCTAACTAGGAAGTGTGATGCCTATTTCTATTGGTAATAATTATACCGTATCAGTGATTCCTAGAACTACCCTTTGTCTTGTTTCCCTTGCCAAAACACCCCGCAATCCCAGTCTAGATATCAGCAACCTAAGCCTGAAGTTTCAGCAGCCCATACTAGAACTTCAGATGTGAAACTCAAATTCCAGCAACTTGGTAAAAACCTAGCAGCCCAGCTTTTCTAATTGTTTTGAGTTTTATTAACTATTGAACATGTCTTCTATTCATTCTATATCAAGGAGTTTGAGTTCTATTGATATTTGAGGATTTGATTGTTAATGCTTGTTTATTTTATTATTTTGCCTGATCCTAAGCAATCCAGTTCTCTCACTCATCTGGAAACTAGTTTAATGACATATACGAAATTTGACTTTTATCTTTGTGTTTAAAAGGTGCTATGAAGCAGAGCAAAATCGCGAAGAAAGGGAACGACATCCTGTTAATCAAAGAGAGAAGCATCTCCTTCATCCGGTAAGTTTCACATTCCATTATCTATGCTTGGGTTGTTGTGCGCATTCAAATTCCCCTCAAATGTAAACTGCAAGGGAAATTCCATTGCCGCATCAACTTTTTTCTTTCTTTGGATGACTTTAAAATGGCACTACTGGGACTCTACAGGTTGAAATCACAGATGTGCCTGTCGATACAAAGGACAAAGATGAAATTCTTGAGAGTGAATTCTTTGACACAAGACAAGCATTTCTGAGTCTTTGTCAAGGAAATCATTACCAATATGATACTCTACGCCGAGCTAAACACTCTTCCATGATGGTCCTCTACCATCTCCATAATCCAACTGCTCCTGCATTTGTGACGACATGCAATGTATGCCATCTTGACATTGAAACAGGTCAAGGATGGCGCTGTGAAGTTTGCCCTGATTATGATGTGTGCAATACATGTTACCAAAAGGAAGGAGGCATTGATCATCCTCATAAGTTGACTAATCATCCATCCATGGGTGATCGTGATGCTCAAAATAAAGAAGCTAGGCAGCTAAGGGTTCTACAGGTATTAATTTCTCCATATTTTAGATTGTTGCTAGAAAATGATTCCCATTCTTGATCTTTTGCTGCCTCCTAGTAGTGAGTACTCTTGTTGCAATTTAGACCTCATATCAGTTGTTTCGGCTATTTTGGTGTCAGTGATGTTGGGAGAAATTTATATTAAAAACATCTGATATTTTTCAGTAAAGCTTTGTCTTCATAGAATTTCCAAAACAGTAAAGGAATCTTCATATTTTAGATTGTCTGCAGTGTTAGCATATGATTCCCATTCTTGATCTTTTGTTGCCTCCTAGTAGTTAGTACTCTTGTTGCAATTTAGACCTCATATCAGTTGTTTCAGCTATTTTAGTGTCAGCGACGTAGGGAGAAATATATCTTAGAGAAATCTGTTATTTTTTCATTGAAGCTTTATCTTCATAGAATTTCCAAAACATTAAAGGAATGATAGGTTTTCTTTTCTCTCTACATGAAATTTTTTTTCCCATGTTAGCTAACTGCATGATTAGTGATGCAATGTTCTTCTATCTAGTCTTAACATTTTCCAATTATATATGTCGAAATTTATAGCAAGTATAGATAAATCCTATATGTATTAATGGACATTCATTTGGATTATATATCTTAGGGTTAAATTTGCTGGACCCACTGATAGTTTGATATATTATTTTTAAAAATTATCAATAACCTCTTATAGTTTTAATTTTATACTATAATTTTATCACATCCGTCGTTCCTACCATCAACCTCTGTTAAAAATTCTAAGTGTAGACTTCAAAACGATGTTGTTTTGAAGTTCACAGTTAGGCCTTGCAATGGAAGTTGACGGCATGGGGGATGTGTTATAAAATCAAAACTATAGGGAGTTATTGATAGTTTTTAAAAGTCAGGAAATACATTGATAATATGTCAAACTATAGGGGAGTCCAACGAATTTTATCCTATATCTTATGTGATAGCATGTCGGCTGCTGACTTTCATGTAGTATGTACACCTGTAAAATCTCAAGAAGTATACCAAGTTCTTGACCTGGTGCTTGAATTGGACATGAAAGAATAGTCACTTGACTGGGTATCATTGTTTCTACTTTCCAAGTTTATGATGACTTGAGGCTCAACTTGGTTGTTATTTTATATGGCAGCTCCGTAAAATGCTTGACCTTCTAGTACATGCATCACAATGTCGTTCTCCCCATTGCCAATATCCTAATTGTCGTAAAGTAAAGGGTCTTTTCCGGCATGGTATACATTGCAAGACTCGTGCAGCTGGAGGTTGTGTTTTATGCAAGAAAATGTGGTATCTCCTGCAACTTCATGCTCGGGCATGCAAGGAATCTGAATGCCATGTGCCGCGTTGCAGGTTTATATATCTCAACCTGATCATAATTTTCCCTCGAACTATCCCTTATTCTTCACTCTTTTTTTAAGTGTTTTAGTACTCTAGCTTAAATTTCTTACCTGGGGTTTTACTTGTTTGTCCAGAGATCTAAAAGATCATTTGAGGAGACTGCAGCAGCAATCTGATTCACGGCGAAGAGCAGCTGTGATGGAGATGATGAGACAGAGAGCTGCAGAGGTTGCTGGTAATTCTGGTTGACAATTCTGTAAATACAAATTTGGTTGTTTTGTAGGAAAGGCTATCACATTGGGAGGTTACATAGACAACAGTTTTGTGCTGCACCATGATCTACTGCTTGAAATGAGGCAGTGAGTTAAAGCGGCAGCTGTAGGTTGGTCAAGAAAAGGACGGGCAATTTATCACACTCGTTTTGAAGAACGAAAAACGATTCTTTCATTCTTGCCCCTCGGCGTGCATATGCTGCAAGGAAAACAACCTCAATTCATTGACCTTGGCTGCCCGCATCATCAGCAGCAGCTAACTCTTTCCTTTGGAGTATAGAAGTACTGATGTGTGCCAGTTGGTGGCCTGATTTGGTGATTCTTTGATTTTATCTGATAATGTATTCCGCTTTTGACGCCATTCTTGATGGCTACTGTACCATAAATTGTTGTAATCTTCACTCAAATGTTACTCTTACCAAGGAATGTGCAAGCGTTTAGTCTGAAATTCCTATTGTTTTCCTTTTTTTGATCCAATGCTGGATGTCACCTTCGGATTGAAAAGAGTAATGAATTAAAAGGGAAGTATTCTCGAGGGCAAAACAATGCTAATTGAATATTGTTATGCTCTACTAATTAATTTTACACAGGTCATGAGCATTATTTAGGGCTAATGGTTTGGTTTTCAAAATTGACTTGGACTGGCGTGTGTCTTTCCCTCAAGGGGCAGAACAAGTTTGAGGCATAATTGGAAGTGAAAGGTGCTTCAGATTTGTTGGTCGGTATTTGATTGTTAACGCATGTCGGTAGATAGAGGAGAAAGCAATAGAACAACTAGACGGATATAACTCTTACCAATAAGCGAAGTGAGAAGCCGGAACTATATATTCTCTACAACACTCTCTAAACCGACACCTTTACGGACTGTCGCCTTTGTGCTTCTTTCCCTCAAAACCCCACGCTCTCTTTATCAAATTATTGTTGTAATTATTATTTATGGAAGTTAAAATAATGTTTTAAGCCAAAGCAAAAGCCTAAGTAGCACAGAAGCACAAAAGCGAACAACACCGAAAATTATGTGGCTGACCAAGTGAAGTAATACAAGTTCTAAGTGAGACCAATGAAAGCTGATTTAAGCATCATTTGAGTAGCTTTCAAAGCCTTTAGAGATGGGTTCTTGAGAATAAAAGCATAGAGAACGTAACTACACGAGTAATGGGACATATTTCCATTATAGAATTCTATTTAATCCTTTATATGTGCCACATAGAGGTCAGGTCCAAAAATAGGGACAGTTATTTCCTTTACGATGGAGAGGTTCCTAATCCACACTGACATTACATCTCTTTTAGTGCCTTTAAAAAACTCCAATTTCTTTCCCACCGTAAGTTCTACATTAGACACTCCATAGCTATTTGGAAGAACTTCACTTTATCTTTGTTTTTGATCTATGGGTCTAAAACAGTTAGTCTTGCATCCAGACTGAATATCTAGCCATAAGAGCTTGCAGAATGAACAATCAAAGAATAGATGTTTGATAGAACCTACAATTGAAGTTTACTTGAGCTATAAGATCCCTTCCAACTCTACCAAAAGTAGTCAGTCTTTCGCTCACAACTAACCATTATACAAACGATACTTTAGGGACCAAAATTTTGCGTCGTACCAGTTTAAACCAGGGAACTTTAGGAGTTGATTGTCTCATTAATTCTCCACAAGACTTAATGGTGAACACTCCTAATAGATGCCTCAATCAGATTGTTTTGTCCTCCTTATTGGGGCTGGGGAGATAAAAAAGGGGAAACAACTTTGCTTAGCGCTTGAATATTTATTGGAGCAAACCGCAAACTCAGCTTCTCCCTTGAATTAATGAACTTACTCTTACATTATTTGGATATAAACCCTTAATGGATAGAAGTTTCGAAGCATACTGAGTGGTCTAGGAGGGCTCCAATCGTCATTCCAAAAAGAAGTATTTGAGCAATTACCAATCTTGTTATGGATGGAAGACAGAATAAAGTCCGTCCCAGACTACAAGTGATTTGTTCATCATTTGTAAGGAAAGGATCCCCAAGCCCCCTCCTGTTTTAGAGATCTAATGCTATCCCAGTTTAGCTTGGCATGAGGTTTGAGATTAATATCATCAAACCAAGGAGAGTTTCTTAGAAGCTTCTTTATGCCCTTGCAAAGCCCCCTTCACAAAAGGAAATGAGAGAATTAGTAGATGTAGAGGTTGTTAAGGACTGAAACAACTAATTGGAGCCTTCCAACATATAAGAGGATTTTGTTAGCCCAATTTCACACCCCCCTTCTGATTAATTCATACATACAGAGATTGGTAGTCTAGATATGTGATTCTCTTGAATGAGATAGGTACACCTAAGTACTTGAATGATGGGTATTTAAAACCTAGCCCTATGATTCTCTTGTACTAATTGCGTTGATATCATTAAGAAACTCTTCTCTTTATTGATCCATAAGCTTAAAAAGTGGTAAATTCCTCCAGTAATCTCATTAGACAAGAGATGGATGAATTGTTAGCCCCACTAAATAACAGAAGATCATTTGTAGAGGCTATATGTGTTATCTACTGTACGCCACACTTCTTGTAAAATTTGAAACCTCTCTCATTGCTAAGGTTGAGGTGGATAATCTCCGAGAGAAGTTTAATGCATAAAGTAAATAGGTAAGGGGAAATGAGATCCTATTGCCTAATTCCTATGGCCCCTTTGAAAATACTTGAAGCTTTACTATTTACAAACATACTAAAGGAGGTTGTAGAAATACAATGGCCAATCCAAGATATGAAAATGTTTGGAAATCTGAAAGCCCTTAAGGATTGAATAATAAAGTTCCACTCCACTGTGTCAAAAGCGTTTCAAAGTACAATTCTTACCTGAACCCTGAGATGATAGTTCTTGAATAGGTATTAGGCAATTAATTCTGTTTTCTAATTTTAGATTATAAGGATATCTCCTACAATGATTTAAATCATATGGATATACCATCTAATTTAACAAAAATTTAATACCAATGAATCAAACCGACTACATCTATCAAGGGATTCACTCCCAAAAACAGTCGAAAAGCACAATACAAGTAAAAACTTGGTGTACTATTATGGAGACTTAAGGAAGAATAAAGAAGAAAATATGCTAATAAGAATACACATTTTAAAATGGAAATGCACTTTAAGCTTCTTATCATATGTCAAAGTTCTATGACAAGTTATTTGTTTAGTAAGATATGTAACTTATTCGTATAAAAGATGTTAACAAATTAGTACATCAAAAATATATTGGTTAACTAATTGATTACCCTTTAAAATTTATATTATATACAACAATCAATATACAAATGTATTCTTATACGATATAAGGAAGAGAGATCTTATGTTCATTTTACCTTTCATATAAATATATAGATTATTAGATAACAAGTGATGTGATATTCCTATTCACTTAAAGTTATAAATCACGTATAATTTAAGAAAAAGTGAGATAAATAGTAATGTAATCTAATCCTTTAAAGTGAAGTCAGTAAAATTAAACTTTAAAATATCTTTAATTTGAATATGAAAATTTTATCTTATTCAATTATTTAAAGATTAGGTTAATAATAAGGAAATTAAGCATGATTTTTTTAATTGAAAAGAATGACATTACTATGTAGAATCCTAAAATTTACACAAGGCATTTAGCCCTGGGAGCAACAAACTATATCTAGCATTATAAAATTATAGGAGCTGACATACTAGCTCATAAAGTTATTAACAAATCATGCCTCAATGAAACAAAACTAATAAACTAGCTTGTACTTGATTCTCAAAGACAAGGCTTAAAAGGAAAGAAAGAACCTTCAATCTTAGAGGTTCTAACGTTTTTTTTAACCCATTTGAAAGCGCAAAGTTAGCATTTCTAATGATTAGTTTAATTGATGTATAATGATAAGTGCTTAATTGACCACATATTTACTCATTAATGTGTAGTGATTAATGTTATGTGGTGCTTAAGATACTTATTTTGGTTCATATTTTATTTTAGGTACAAGTTGCACAACAAGAACCAAAATGAGCTAAAAACATATCCTTGGTGCCATTATATTGATATGCAATCTTATTTACATTCGTGGAAGCAAAACAGATGAGTTGGGGAGAAAATGGGGCAAAAATTGCAAAAATGAAATTATTGCAACTTACACAATCGTGTATAGGACCATGTAACTCATTGAAAGCCTGTAAGAGTGCGAAGATATTGTTTCAAGCACCTTTGTAGCCTATTCGGTTGTGTAAGTGGCTGCGTAGCTCACCATGAATGTTATAAAAGGGCATTTAAGAGGCCAAATGAGATATGGAGACATTAGAGAAGAAAAAGGGATGCATATTCCTTTCCATTTGGAGAGTTATGAGGAGCTAAACTTCACCCTTCCGATTCAAATGGGATATCAAGGCCAACGAACATGTTTGCACATTGATTAATTTAATGATGTTCTTAATCTCTTTTGGAATTGATTATGTTATTCTATAATCAATGTTTTGAGATTTATATATGAATGATTTAGACACTCAAATGAGATTATTCATGTATGAATTCATTGTCAGAATCTAGATTACAATACTTAATCATTATAACTCTTATTCACCTGTAGTAAACTAATGGTCACACATCATTAGGGAAAATATAACATATGTTAAATGAGCCAAGTTTATGTGGTTGTTGCTATATTAACCTATATTCCTATTTAGTAATGTGGTTGTCATACTAAATTTAGAGGGCTTATTTTCTAATATTTAGATCTATTTTAAGAGCTTGTTTCAATTAGGAAAATTATGATTAATACGTGTGAAGGTTTGAGTTCAAGTGCGAACTGGATTCAATACCCAATAATTAATCCTATCACTTTTGTAATGTTTGCTTCAATATAAATGACACTTTACCTCTTACTCCCCAATCTAATTAAATGATCGAACTGTCAACTACTATTTCAATTATAATATATAAATTTAATTGCAAATTTTCCTTTATCTTTTTTTTTTAATGAAATTGTGATCATAAATATTAGATTCTTATGGTAAAAATTGTGTTGTTTTTCAATGAATCATTATCTATTCAAAACATAATGCAATGCACTTCATATGAATATAAGTAGCCATATAAATATAAATATTGCAATTGTATGGTGTTTGATATGTTTATATAGACTTTTATACATCAATTCATTGTATCTTATGTTCTACAACAATTTACGTATAATCACTTATGTTTTTTAAAGATGCATAATACATTGCCATTCCCACAAAATTATCAAATAAGACAATTATATTAAAATCATCACCTTCTTTCTCATACACATCTTCATTTCCAAATCACATACTTTGAATTTTAACTTGAATATCCAAGTTCAACTTCTCTTCCTCCTTTAACTTATATAAAATTAGGCCTAACATCTGAAGACAAATGCTCTTCATCTTTCCTTATTGCCATTCTATTGATGTGCAATCTTATTTACCTTCGTGGAAGCAAAGGAGGTGACTTGGGGAGAAAATGGGGCAAAAAATGCAAGAAATGAAATTATTGCAACTTACATGGTCATGTATAAGGCCATATAACTCATTGAAAGTCTGTAAGAGTGCGGAGATATTGTTTCAAGCACCTTTGAAACCTATTTGGTCGTGTAAATGGTTGCGTAGCTCACCATGAATGTTATAAAAGGGCATTTAAGAGGCCAAATGAGGTATGGAGACATTAGAGAAAAAAGAAGAGGCATATTCCTTTCCATTTGGAGAGATATGAGGAGCTAAACTTCATCCTTCCAGTTCAAAGGGGATATCAAGGCCGGCGAACATGTTTATTGATTAATTTAATGATGTTCTCAATCTTTTTTGGAATTGATTATGTTATTCTATGATCAATGTTTTGAGATTTATGTATGAATAATTTAGACACTCAAAGTAGATTATTCATGTATGAACTCATTGCCAGACTCTAGATTACAATACGTAATCATTGTAACTCTTATTCACTTGTGGTAAACTAATGGTCAAGCATCATTAGGGATAATATAACATATGTTAAATGAGCCGAGCTTATGTAGTTATTGCTAGATTAACCTATATTCCTATTTAGTAATGTAGTTGTCACACTAAATTTAGAGGGCTTATTCTACGTTTTCTAATATTTAGACATATTTTAAGAGCTTGTTTCAATTAAATACAACCTAAAGGAAAACTCTGATTAATATGTGTGAAGGTTGAGTTCAATTACGAACTGGGTTCAATACCTAATAATTAATCCGATCACTTTTGTGCTTTAATATAAATGACACTTCCCCTCTTACCCCCCAATCTAATTAAATGACCAAACTGTCAAATCCTATTTCAATTACAATATATGAATGTAATTGCAATTTTTCCTTTATCTTTTTTTAAATGAAATTGTGATCATAAATATTGGATTCTTATGGTAAAAATTGTGTTGCTTTTCAATGAATCATTATCTATTCAAAACATAATGCAATGCACTTCATATGAATATAAGTAGCCATAAAAATATAAATATTGCAATTGTATGGTGCTTGATATGTTTATATAGACTTTTATACATCAATTAAGTGTATCTTATGTTCTACAACAATTCACGTATAATCACTTATGTTTTTTAAAGATGCATAATACATTTCCATTCCTAGAAAATTATCAAATAAGACAATTATATTAAAATCATCACCTTCTTTCTTATGCAGATCTTAATTTCCAAATCACATACTTTGAATTTTAACTTGAATATCCAAGTTCAACTTCTCTTCCTTCTTTAACTTATATAAAATTAGGCATAACATTAGAAGACAAATGCTCTTCATCTTTCTAAGCTATTGTTTCAAACTTCAATATATCATCTTCTCTTCCTTAACTTTTGGACAACATGTTAATAAATTAGTTTACTGCAACCACTAATTTGTCATCCTTAAACTTTGTAACCAAATTCTTCACACATTTATAACTAATTTAGAAACTAAATATAGAAATTATAACCAATTTAATCATTTAATGTAATGGTGTTTGTATTAGATTTTTCGAGAGTGCAATTCTTCAAAAATATAATTTGAGGATGAATAAACTATATAAAGATTACATGATAGTTGGAACATCCAAAGAACCTTTTTCTTGGGTTCTAGTCACACTATGAGTATGGAGAGATGCATCCATACTACAAACAATAATTTATTATGCATGCACTATGATGCAATGATTTCATTAAGCTGAATAAGTCCATCATATCTAAAAACCAAAAGTATGTAAATGGAGACTAATTTGACTTATAAAAGGGAAGATATAGGAGTAGTCGATATCAAAATAGTTAAAAGGACCCATAAATTTCTACTTTGTTAAATCACAATAGATAATTTATATGTTTCAGTTTAGGGATTATTGACTTTAGGGTTAGTGATTTGAGGATTTTTACTTTATAGGCTTAGAGTATTTTCTCTATATTTTAATTAATATATTTATAATTTTACACATTATTTTAATCCAATCAAAAGTTTCATATCATTTGGGTAGGACCTAGGTAAACAAGAGAACTAAATGAGTCCACCTGGCTTACACATTAAAGAAAGTGGAATCAAAGTTAAGTATACTAAACAATTTAGTCTAAAAGAGGGCTAATGTTTAACATTTTGATAATCATAATGACTTATTTGTTAACAATAGAACATTAAGGATATATTTGTCAAAATAAAGAAATGTTAGAAGCTTATGTTTACATTTTATCAAAGGAATTAGTATTTCTAACTTCATTTGCATTTAGCTTAATTTTAAACTATTTAAATAATCAATATTTGATCCTAGATATTTGCAAATTATTTTAATAAAGTTTAAACTTAATTGTCCTTATAACTTGTTATCAACCACTTTCTATATACTATTTGTTTGCCCAAAAGGAATATAAAAGGGAGGGTCAATTGAGTGATTCTAGAGTATTTTTTTGAAATTTATTGAATACTAAATATGTATGACAAAAGTATATGTAAGTGAACATAAAGATGATGATTTCACTGATATTCACTAAGAGAAGTAACCAATTTAGTATGATATAAATTTAAGGTATGTGTCATTGTTAAAAGTGTAGTAACAAAATATGTAATACAAAAGTATCTTTAATCTCTTTGAGCCAATAACTCAAGAGTTTTAGGTGTCCATCCTATATACCATGTATACTTTTCCTTTTATAATATGCACAATAATATGAACAAGAACATACTATGTACCAATACTCAAATAAAAAAACACATAAAATTATATATAAACTCAATCAAACATATAAGTGCAATATATAAGAAATCAAGTGAGTAGGGTAAGAGAGATGAACATGGTAATTTATAATGGTTTTATCCTCCTTGACATATGCCCCACTTCCTTAGTTCCTTTTGAAAAATTCAATTTACTATCATTCTTTCTTAATGTAGGACGATAAAATCACTAAAATTATCTTTTTAAAGGCTTAATACAACCTTATAACACTTTTCCTTTAATGATAAAGAGTAGCATATTGACTTAAGTGTTTAGAGCTCTCTCTGTCACATTCATAAGCCTCATAATTTTCAAAATCAATTTCAAGGTAAACATAACTCTTTCACTATATAGAGCTTTTCCTCACTAAAATATGATGACACAATTGTAACTTAAAACTTTGTTTCTTGTAGCACTTGATTTCCTTTTTTTATTCTTAGTTATCTTGACTTCTTTAGCTTATAAAACCCTTCTTATAGTATTTTTCAACCTCTTAGCCATTACTATGCTCATTGTCTTCTTTATCAGATGAAATATGGTAGTTTGTATCCTAAAACATGAAGCTTGATTTGGTTAATCAATCTAATTTAGTCAATTGACCTTTCTCACATGTGTCCAAAAATGCACTATTTGGTTAACTAATTTAGTTTGGCTAATATACCTTTAGCTTGATCAATCATACATAAAGCTTCAAACTAAGCTTCTTTTGATCCCACTGTGCTCCTCTTGGCGTTCCTATGGCTTGGTACTTCTTGACTTACTCTAAAACCTTTGAGCAAAACTTGAAACACTTAGAGTAACTTATCTACAACTTGAATCACCTTTTCGATATCTCTAAACATAGGCTTTAGCTTTTGAATAATCTTCTTCAAGACTTGTTTATGCAACCTAAATTTCAAGCAACAACTCTAAAACTTTTCATAAACATTATCTTTCAATATTATTGTCTAATGTTACCTATCAATTCTTAAACAACTTCACTAGTGATTTTGTTATCATTAAAACTATATGTTTTAACCTGTCTAATTCAATAATGTCTATATTAATTTTTTTATAATGATAACTAGTAGAATATAAATCTAAGTTATTTCTTTGAATTTAAAAGGCTAAATTTATTTAATTTATTAATAACTTTTGGTTAATCAATTATATACTTATAATAATCAATAAATACTAAGAAAAAATCAAAACACTAAATATTAAAAATATCAATTGAACATTTTTAGTAACCTTTTTTATTAGGTTTAATTTGTATGGTTCAATTTTTTAAACATCTATTCTTATACACAACACATAAAGATTGAAAATGTTTATTTTATATGTGTTCTTGTTAATTTATTTTTATACTTTATAAATTAATTTTCTAATGATGATTGAAATACTCTAGTTAAGAATTTATCATTATTAAAATATTTAACTTTTCAATAATTTTAATGCAACAAAGTTTACATTAATTACTTAACTATTTTCAAATAATTTATAATTATATTTAATTATCAATTTATAATGATTTATAGTCAATAAAACTACTTACAGATTTTAAAATACGATTATTCTCTTTATACATATTATGATAATTTTAAGTTTAAAACATTCATACATATTACATAATTATTATAAGTAATGTTTTAATTTAATTTTTTAATTGTTGGTTATTTAGTAAACATGTTTTTGTAAGAACTAACATATTTATTTTAATTACTTTTACAATTCAAATAAAATATCATTTTTTGATATGTGTGTGTGTGTGTGTGTGTGTATGTGTGTGCACGTGCATGTATGAGGGCGTGTTTGTTGATTTCCAAAATCTCTTTACATAATAGATACAATAGTGCCTCACAACTACTTCCTTTGGGGTTCCTTATAAATGGAGAACCTACTTGCACTTTTATTGGAGCCAAATGATTAAGACAAGGAGTCATCATATTCTCATACCTCTTCACATTATATATGAAAGTCTTAATCAGATTGGTCTCTCATAACATTAAAAAGAAAAGGAAGCTTCAAATATCACATAAAATGTAAGGAGACTAAAATTTTTGGCCTTATCTTTGCTGT
Organism: Erythroxylum pedicellare; assembly: GCA_027563575.1. Taxonomy (NCBI): domain Eukaryota; kingdom Viridiplantae; phylum Streptophyta; class Magnoliopsida; order Malpighiales; family Erythroxylaceae; genus Erythroxylum; species Erythroxylum pedicellare. The sequence goes on from JAOQMP010000008.1 coordinate 22,475,654, forward strand.
TAATATAATACTATTCAGTAAAGCTGATAGAAGAACAATGCTAATCCTCATTAGCTCCTACCATGAATTTAAAAGGATTTCAAGGTTGAAAATAAACTATACTGAGTGTACTATCTATATCTTAAGAGAAGAAACTAAATTAGCTAAAGACTTAGTAAGAATCTCTATCTGTCAATTGAAATCAACTCCTTTCAAATACTTAGGAATATCCATAACAACTAAGAGACCTTCATAAAAGAATTGCTTACCTCTTTTTTAAACAAATAGTAGAAGAATAGGGAGCTAAAAAAATAGATTTCTTTCATATGTTAGGAGATTGCAGCTGTAAGAATAGTTCTTAACAATATGCATAATTATTAGAGCTCCTATATCATGCTCCCTAAAAGCTTAGTCAAATAAATTTTAAAAAAAGTCATTAAAAACTTTCTCTAGATAGGAGATACAGCCAAAGGGAGAAGTTTCAAAGTAAATTGTTAGATATATGTGTCCCTAAGCATGAAGGAGGCTTGGGATTTGTCAGAATTCATATCATAAAAAAATTCTCATCATCCAAAGGATCTAGAAGCTTTTTATTGATAAGGAGATCATTTGGCTGAAATAGATGCACTCTCATCACCTAAAAGTAGTTAGCCTTTGGAATGTGAGAAAAGGAGATAATTCTTGGACTCTAAGCTAAATGCTAAGTTGAGGATCCTCTTAAGAATGGATTTCAAAGCAATTATAGGAAATAGGAATGGCACCTAGTTCTCGTATGAAAATTGACATGAATTGGGTCTCCTTTACTTAATTCTTAATGCTCACTCCACTAGGCACATATTGTTAGACAATGCAAGAGTCAACAAAATAGTACAAGGCGACCAGTGGCATTGTAATCATTGAGGCTTTATGTTTCTTAAAGATAACTTGCCAGGTCATAATCCAAACATAGAAAGTGTAGATAACATTAAATGGATGAGACACAAGTCAGGATAATTTATAAACAAATCTTACATATATTTGATTAGAGAGCATAAGTAGAAAATGTGCTAGCAAAACTTTTTTTTTTGATGAAATTAAACATCTCAAAAACTTATTTGATTATATGGATTAAAACTAAGAAAAGGATTAAAAAAACAAATAATAGAATTATAAGCATAAATGATTTGAAGTGTGATTTATGCAACTTGGAGGATGAAAGTGTTTCACATTTATTCTTTGAGTGTCATAATGCAACAATTATTTGGAAGTAGGTTCAATTCATATGAAATACAATTTGCCATACTAATAATTGAGATAATTTAATTGAATGGGCAAGCAATATCTGCTTTAATAGGAAAGAAGATTTGAGGATATTTACAATAACCCTTAGCGACACTATTTATTATGTTTGGAGGGAGATGAATGCAAGGAAGCTTGAGAAAAAAACTAACAACAATTTATGTATTTGTCTTTATGAGCCTTAATTGAATGAGATAAATTATGTTATATAGTAAAATAGAAGATGAAGTAAGTTAAGGAATGAAGTAGAGTTGGAACTTAACATGAGATATACAAATTTGAACTTGCTTATTAATAGAAGCTTTACTACTACTAATCTAGAATGCTCAAGCCCTTGAAGTTTGATAGAATACCATAATACTTAATAAGGTGATTGAATTTCGGATAAACTACTAAATGACAATTAAAAGTTGGCTACACAAATTGAATTTTCAATAGATGAGAACCTGAACTATTCTAGTTTATTTTTGGACCTTGACAGTGCGTCGTCATGTTAGTTAAAATAAAATAACTAGACTATTACTATAGCAATGGTGAGTCTAGGTTGATCTCATAGAGAATATGTATAAAGTTGTTGAACTGAAATTAATAGATATTTAGGTTAAGAGGGTTTGGATTTTGGAAATAAGAAAATAAAATGAACTAGACTAATAAAAACAAAATAAAGAAAAATGCGAAAATGATAAAAGTGGGAAATTCAGTAGGGACCTGGTTCTTATGGTTCAATACCAGCCTACACCATAGTTAGATTTGATTGATTTGTTGTTTTCAAACCTCTCCTAGCAACTATTAATCTTGGGTTAATAATTAAATCGAGTTTTCCCTTAAGTAGTACTTAATCAAGATACGATCGTTAATTAAATCTAACTATCGAATAACCTAGGATACGATCTCTAGATTTAATTAGGCATATAACATCCCATTCTTGTGGGAAGGTTAAAACGGTTTATGTGAGTGATTAATAAGAGTTAGAAATACATTTCCATATTCATGCATATTATTTTATACACATACATATGAATAGTGAAGTTGTGGCACATGAAAATAATTGTACATGCATTCATGAATAATTCCAGGTATAATTAGATTGAGTTATGATTTTTGGGTGTTTTGAGAATTTTGAATTTATTTATA
>JAOQMP010000008.1:22478958-22498648 GCA_027563575.1 Erythroxylum pedicellare
AAAATGTTAAAGTTTATAATATTTTTGTAAAAACTTAAATAAATCCCTAATCTCTTAACATCTGTATGTGAACATTTGTATATGTCTAAAGAAAACCTTTATTTATGCATACTTTAGTAAATACATTAAAATTAATGACTTTTAAGAACTTATTTCTATTGTAATTTTTTTAAAGAATGCGATACTAAATTTTAATATATTAAGGTATAATATGTTGATGACTAAATTATAAATATTTATCAAACACATGGTGTGTGGACTGTTTAAGGCAAAATGGAGGAAATAAAAGGAGTACATGCTCTAAGGTCTGCTGGATCAAGATTTAGATCTGCTCTTTCCGTGCTTGGGTCTTCACACACGGTATGCTTTCGCTCTTTGATTCTCCCTTCTTGGTCTCCATTCCTTAGTTTTAGCTCTTCTCTTGCTTCAATCTGGCTTCGTTGCTTGTGTATTGAATGATTCGAGAGCTTAACAATTGATTTCTGGGACATTTAGTTCTTTCTCTTGTAGTTTTGGGTGTTGACCGAGTTTCAGCGGGTATCGTTTGAAACATTATGTTACTTCGCAACACTTTGACTTTTAAAGTTTTTTTTTAGGACCATTAATTCATTCCTCTTTGAATTAGTAGCTCTTAACTTAGTGCAATAGTGAGAATGTACCGATTTGCTAGTATATAGCTTCTAAAGTTCACTGCTAAAACTGGTCACCGACGAGTTTTCTTGTCACTGAAAGGGGTTTCTTGTCTTTCCTTTACTAATTAATTTTCTACTTTTTATTCTCACTTTCTGAAGGAAAGTTTGGAGCTTTCTGGGTTTGTGTAGTTCTCCTTAACCGTGTGAGCTGCTTTTATGGCTTATTCATGTTGGGGAAAGCAGTGGGCTTTGTGGAGAGGTAGAAAGTAAAAGAGGGGAAACTGTTGAGGATTTCCTGTGTTTTTGTTTAAGTGGTTGTTTTATTCGTGAGGAAATGCTACGTTAAGGGTTTGAGACGCGGTTGCAATTTCTCTGTTATCCTTTCATTTCTACCTATTATTGTTGTTTTTCTTCTAGATCCACGCATGCCCTTTTGTGCATACACTAGTATTTATGTGTTGGAGAAGGATGCAAACTGATATGCTTCACAACTCTCTCGTTTTCTCTACTGTTTCCTTTCTTTTTTTGGAGCCGTGTAACTGTGTTGATATTGGACTAAAGCCGCCCCTGAACGGTTGGAAATCTAGTTACGGTTTCTGGTTACCTTTGTTTTCTTGCGGAGGGAATGAGAGTGACTCTTTCTTTCATGCCTTTCTGTAGTTTTTGTGTGAAAAGCGTAACACTTTCTTTGAATTAGGACCAATTTCTAAACCTTTAAAATGATTTTAGGAACTTATTATGTGGTAATGAGTGTACTTATGCATGTCTAAATGATGTTTAGGAGAAAACGTCAAGTAACGTTGTACTTGTACATGTGTTTATAAAGAATGCAGATTCGTTAACGCTTCCGACGCCGACGTCATCATTGTCAATGCTAGTGCAGCCAGGGTGACTCTTGCTCACACTCTTGGCAAGCGTTCGTTATCAAGGATGTCACACGGTGCTGCAGCGTTCATTGCAAGTACTGGATCTCCGGTCAAGTCTAGTGTACAATGCAACTGACAATAACTCACCTGGGGTTCCCAGTTGTCTTGTCTTGGACAATCAAAGATATGAGAGCCAATGAGCATTTTCGTTTTATAACGTAACAAGTAAGTTTTCTTTTCTCTCTTCACTTACTCTCTGCAAATTCTCCATTACATCTTTGTTTTCCCTTTGTATCCCTCATGTTGGAGGTTATGAGTTTGTCTTTATTAATTTAGCAACATTATTCTATACGTGCAGTTTGTCCTCTTCATCTATGTTCATTAGTTATCTTAGTTTGCTATTTTTATTATATTATTTATTAAGTTTCTTATTTTTATTAGTTTTCCTTTATTAGTAGTATTATTATTATTATTCTAATTTTTTTAGTATTATCTAATTATTTATTGTCTTTTCATATTTGTATTAGTTATTATTATTATTGGTAGCATTTTTAGTATTATTACTATTAGTCGTGTTTTCATTATTTTATATATATCTATATCTTTTGTTATTTTTATTATGATTTCTATGTATTGACGTTGTTTTACATTTTTTTCTCTGTAACTTGCATCATTTTTTTATTGTCTCATTTGCATGTGAGTTTATCAGAAACAACTTCTCTACTATGTAGGGGTAAAGTTGCGTACTATCGACCTCTCCAAATCTTACTTAATTGCAGGACTTCGGACTGGGTGCGATGATGAAGGGAATATGTTAATGCCAAAACTTTTAAACGTTAAGGTTTATTTTAATTCTGTCAAACCATACGAAGTGCGTGTATAATGAGCAAAATATTTTAAATAAAAAGTATTAGAATTGTTTAATATCAAAAGAAATTGTAAATATAATTTATGAGAAATAGTATAATAATGTTCTAAAGGTATATGACATTCATTTTTTTTACGATAAGGACTTGATGTTAGATTATTATAACATTAAGATGATATTCTATCATTATTATTTTGCAATGAAGGTTGAGAATTCATCTATGAAATAAATAACACTGTTTTTAACATTTTTGAATCATAAATCATTAATTGACGAGATTAAAAAAAAAGAAAAAGGAAAATTAGATAACAATTGAAACGCAGATGAAAGGGATGGGACACGTGTACGAATAATTAGAGGGTTAGAGGAAACGAACGTGGCAAGTTGGGTGGCTCACATGCACTAGGAATTGAAAACCTCAAATAAATTTGTGAAATGAAATCGTTTGTGTTCTTCGAGATTCGTACTGTTTTTGAAGAAGAAAGAAAGAAAGGTTATTGATTTGCCAGGGATCTTTCGGAGAGGATCATGAATGGAGGAAGCTCTATAAGCCCGTGTGGCAATGGGAGTTTGAGGGGTACTAATATTCTTTTCCTGATGTTCACCTCGCCTAATTCTCCTCATCAACTACCCTGGCTACCCGCCACTAGAAGCAAAGTGTTGTTGGGAGTAAGAGCCACCGTAGACAAGAATAATACTAGTAGTAATAACAATAATAATCAGAAGAAGGACAAGAATCCTACGACTAGTGAAACAACCGGTGAACAAGAGGTTCTGTTGCGAAGGCAAACTTTGAGCTTGGATGATGTGAACCCGGTGGGACTCGGAAGAAAATCGAGGCAGATTTTCGACGAGGTCTGGAGGAAGTTTTCAGGGTTGGGTCAGATTTCCAGAACTACACGCGCCGACGACAAGGAGGCTTTGGATGCTTTGCTCATCAGAGAGGGTCCCATGTGCGAGTTCGCCATACCCGGTGCTCAGAATACCACTGTTCTTGTTGTTGGTCCCACTAGTCGCATTGGCCGCGTTGTTGTTAGAAAGCTTATGCTAAGGGGTTACACTGTTAAGGTCTCTCCTTTCGTTCTTCTTGATTTCATCATTTCTGCATTATAATAGTTTATGATGAAAATTTCCAAATTTAGACTTTGATGATTACTTTAATTTGTTGCTCTAAATAAAATATCCAGGCTTTGGTTAGAAAGGCTGACGAGGAAGTGGTCGACCTGCTTCCAAGGTCAGTGGAGATCGTACCAGGGGATGTCGGTGATTACTCTACTCTCAAAGCTGCTGTTCAAGGTTGCAACAAGATAATCTATTGTGCTACAGCTCGTTCTACTATTACCGCCGATCTTTTCAGAGTTGATCATGTTGGAGTTTCCAACCTCACTAAGGCTTTTCAGGTATGTGTACCCTTATTCTTGTCTCACCTTTTTTTCAGGTAAAAGAAAACCCTTCAATAGAAAAGGAAGATGCCTGTTTGAAAACCAAGCCTTTAAGATGCAGTACTTCTAAACTTTGTGCACTCGCAATTATAGGTCCTCCCTGATTTTGAGCTGAGGAAGTAGTTGTTATGTTTTCTTTGGAGGTATCGGGTGTGTGAATTTGAACAGTAATTGATGATGAGTTTCAGCTCCCAAGTGAGTTAATCACCATTCCCTACCAACTTTCTTTGTTTGTTTCAGTCTTACCCACCCTAAACACCTTTGCATTTGTTCAATCTAACTGATTTAACAACTTCGCACGTGCTGTCTCTTGATATAATTCCTTGCATTCTCACTGGACCAAACTTCACTGGCTTATGTCAGCTTCTGCAAAAAAAATTTCAGGACTACAACAACAAGCTGGCACAACTAAGAGCAGGAAAAAGCAGCAAAAGCAAACTTCTACTAGCAAAATTCAAATCTGCAGATTCATTAAATGGTTGGGAAGTCCGCCAGGGAACTTATTTCCAGGATGTAATTGCTTCGAAGTTTGAGGCAGGGATGGATGCTAAATTTGAATTCACTGAGGCTGGAGACGCTGTTTTCTCAGGTGAAAAATATGGACCTTAGGAAGGTTATTTGGAGCTTAGCAATGTGGCCGTTGTCTTGTTATTACTATTTGTTACAATATGAAACAAGGGAGGAATTCAAGTATCCTTTGCATGACTTGTTCTGATGTTTGTTGTCAGGGTATGTCTTCACTAGAGGAGGATATGTCGAATTGTCACGGAAGCTTTTACTTCCTTTAGGTTACACCCTTGACAGGTATTAGATACTTGAATGAACTATGTATTTCTGGAAATGGGTTCTTTAAAGCTCTTGTTGGCTCGATTTTCTTTTTTTTCTTTTTATATCGAAAAGCATAAATATTGCTGCCCAGGAATATTCTCCTACAAAAAAGGTTTTGCTTGACTTGTCCCTTTTCCAACAAAAAACACTCTCCATGTGTTAGGTATGAAGGTCTTGTGCTCTCCGTTGGTGGAAATGGAAGATCTTATGTTTTAATCCTTGAGGCTGGTCCCTCTGCAGACACAACTCAGAGCAAATTGTACTTTACAAGAATTAGTACAAAAGTGGGGTTTTGCAGGGTAAGGATCTTGTGGATGTAGCTCAAATAGCTGTGAACCTTTGGTATTTAACCAGTTTCTGATATCTTCTTTCATTTGCAAGCTCATTTGTTTTCAGTTTGATAACAGAATTTAAATTTATGTGAATGACAGGTCAGAGTGCCATTTTCATCCTTTCGTCCTGTGAAACCTGAGGATCCACCTTTAGATCCATTCCTTGTACACACATTAACAATACGTTTTGAGCCCCGAAGACAGGTATATCCTTTCAGACTATATGTTGTGTTATTTATCTAAAATATATTTTTTCTTTAATGTTTTAATTCAGGCTGAATGTGCATAATTTGGTCTGTTCTTGCATTCTTTACTGCTTTTGTGACCTTGAATCAATGACCCTTTGGTTGTTATTACTCAATTTGAGGATTTAAGTTGCTTAGCCTTATAACATTGGTTGCATTCCACGCATATGGAGGAGACAGCAGGTGAATGAATTTTTCTATTTGACAGAATGAGACATCTAAGCACCTTGAAGTGAAATCATGAATTCCATCTCTCCAAATCAGACTTATCTTGTACTCTGATTTGGACATCTGACAATGAGCACAGATAATATAATAATACTAGGGAGCATTATTGTGCTGGCCATGTAGCAGGTGAATTCTTCATTTTAATTTAATCTGTTGGATGCTTTTTTGAATGTGTTGGATACTTAATTGTTACATTAATGCCATCTCATGTTTTGCATCTGATGGAGTTTATACTTAATATTTCCAATATTCTTCCTGCAGAGGCCTGTTGAAGGACTAGCAGGAGCCAAGCAAGACTTGAGAAGCTTTAAACTTATATTAGAGTACATAAAAGCCCTACCAGTGAGTCTTCATACTTAATCGTCTAAACATTTAGATATGGGTTTTAGTATATGCTCATTTATACTAGATTCTCTGTAGAGAATACAACAAATTATTGGACAAAAGAAACAAGACAAATGCGGGAAATGAGTTAGGTGATATCAATAATTAACTGTAATTGAAAAAGTAGTGTTATTGGGTTGTTCTGAACCGATGTTTCCAAGGCACAATCCTGTCCAGTCCTCATTATGCTAATGTGATTATTTTTACATCTAACAATTGGCAAGCTTATACATTGGCTTTTCTTGTTATGATAAACAAACTAATTTAGTTCCATCAATGTCGGAGTTCTATTTATGCAAAATCTTCAAGATCTTCTGTCATAAGTAGATGCTGTGTTACTTGCAAGTATTGAAACAGCTTCATAACCGATGTTGTGCAGGCTGGGCAGGAAACAGATTTTGTGTTGGTCTCATGTACAGGATTAGGAGTGGAACCTACCAGAAGGGAGCAAGTTCTAAAAGCCAAAAGGGTTGGTGTTAGTGGTTTTCCTACTCTCATTCCAAGTCATTACTTTAGTTGAAATTTTCCTCATATGAATGAAGATTTTGAATTTTTTAATAGGCTGGGGAAGAGTCGTTAAGGAGATCGGGACTTGGATACACAATCATTCGCCCTGGTCCCCTAAAGGTTATTTAAGTTTCTTGTTGAAGGCTTGTTGAGGTTTGTGAAATAAAGAGAAGAATATTAGGCCCCCATAATTGGTTAAATGCTAGTAATATTGTACATTCCTCCAAAGGTTACTTGAATTTTGGTTTTGGAAAACAGAATGTAGATGTTCTATTCCATTTGTTGACCATTGATGTTTAAAGCTTAGATTTGGAGCTGTGAATCCTTGAATAATTTGTTTCCAGAACTGGAATTTATATTTTAAAGGTTTTCATGCATTAATTAAGATTACTTCTCCTAGGAGGAGCCTGGTGGCCAGCGTGCACTTATATTTGATCAAGGGAATAGAATTTCTCAGGTAAGAACTATATTTCTGATTGTGCTTGTAGTGACCCTTACAGAGTTCACGTAAAGCATTAATGAATCTTTTGCAAGAGTCAAAGGGAATGTTATGATCCTGGTCTGTCCATTCTGATATGATATGCCGATCAGGTTTTAACCCATAGAAGCCTTTAAAAAGTACTAATTTTCAGGGAATTAGCTGTGCTGATGTGGCTGATATCTGCGTGAAGGCTTTGCATGATTCAACTGCAAGAAACAAGAGTTTTGATGTGAGTAAACTGAACTCTGCTTGGCTATATGTACTTTTCATGTTTTTAATCTTTTGCTTTTCATTCGAAGGTTTGTTATGAATATGTTGCTGAGCAAGGGAGGGAGCTGTACGAGCTGGTAAGAACAATGAGCTTTGCAACGCCGAAAATGAAATTACTATCATTGCTTCTTGGACTCAAACTAGGCATGTGCATTTTGTGAATATGTGTGTAGGTGGCTCATCTACCTGACAAAGCCAACAACTATTTGACACCAGCACTGTCTGTTCTAGAGAAAAACACCTGACATACCGTGTAATAGTAGAAAGCATTTTATGTTCTACCCAGTCAGCTGACGCATTGCAACCAAATTCAACACTTGTTTCTTACTTTACCCAAGAACAAAGTGAAAGAGGAAATTTCCTTCGTTTTAGATGTATAGTAGATCCTTTTTAAATGGAAACGTACATATTTTAATTTTTTGTTTTCTTGTTTTACTAGGCTAGCTGTAATATTACGAACTCATAGTTGGTCTGTGATGGTGTACTTGTAACTTTTTCGATGTTTGTAAATGTTGCAACTTCATATATCTTTTGTGAAGGGAATTCCTGCGCTGATAGTCTTGGCCAACAACTTGGGACTGGGTCGTGCTTTAACATTGTTAAGAGCTCATAGAGTGCTCGTTGTGCTTGCTTTAAAATATACACGGTTATATACTTGAACTCCTTTCTATGATTTCGGTAGTTTTTAAGTTGCCCTTCGTAGTCTATTTTTATATGTTGAGAAAAAGGAGTTTGCTGTCACCTAGTCATTTTCAAACCCTAACAAAGAAGCTCCAAAACGATGCAATGTCTCTTGATTGATTCGGTGGAGGATGACAGGATTCAATATTTACCAAAAGCCGAAACAGGTCTTCTCTCCAGCAATTAGGCTTCATTTGCTGAACCTGCAACATAACGTTGTTCCCTCCATTATCAGAACATAAAAACTCCCCGGCCCATTCTCCCCCACCAGCGATAAATCATCAAGGTGCTTTGATGAATATTTCCACGTTGAGCTTGAACTATCCAAATTCCACTGCAAGTTAATGTAGAATTATAACAGGTGAGATTTTCCCATTTCTTTCAATTGTTTGAATTATGTAAGACATGTCAATGATTGAGAGTTATATCGGGAGTGTATTAGGGTTTTATTGGTGAGTCAGAATGCATATAGATTGAGAGTTAATCCTGGTAGTCTGTTTGTTGATATTTCCCACGCTCTGCTTAGGCCATCATGGCAGCTTGTTGATGATGAAAACTTTTCTGCCGCGAATTAATTAATTTCATTTACTGCGTAAGCATATACACACGTTGCAGTATACGGGAATTTACAACTAATTTCCAACGTACAAGTTATCCTTTCTTACACTTACATAACTTGGCAATTTCTTGAAAGTGAAGTTTGGAATAATTGGTAAAGTTGTTCTTTTGTAACCATAAGCATTTCATTAATTATGGCTGCCGGTGCTTTATATTTGCTTCATCTGGCGAACTGCTTCTTTGCTCTTCATGAAATCAGTGACATACCTAATATAATAAGGTAATGTAAGAGATTAATGAGACATAAGAGCAATCACCAATGAGAGAAAAGAGCAATCACCCTAATCTTCATCACAGTAGATTGTGAGTAACTCACTGGATCCTGATAATAAATGACCTTGTTCTGGTACTGTTTTTAGATAGTTAAGTACGTGTATAGTTGCATTTAAATGTTCCTACCTTAGTGAACTAAATAAATTGACTTAACATGTTCACTGCATATGGAGTATCTAGTTTGATGATAGTCAAATAAAATAATTTTCCTACCAATCTTCTAGACTGACATGTGTGAATCTTGTCTCGTTCATTATCGATCTTTAATTTATGATTCCGCTCTATAGGAAGTGACTAATGTGTACTTTTGAAAACTAAGAACTATCTTACGATGATCTTACTCTTTAATTCTTAGGAAGTATTTTGAAGGATCGCAGTCTTTAATATTGAATTTGCTATTAATGTGCCTTATCACTTTCTATATCATGACTCTCATTTTTTGCTAGTAAAACATCATCAACTAGATCAATATTGTTATAATCTGCTTTCCAAAATTGTATATAAATAGCAAATGATCTGCCTTTGATTGCCTAAAACTTAAATCAAGCATCACGTTTTAAAATTTTTTTATACCAATTTCAAGAAACTTGATGCAAGCTATATAATAATTTATTTAAGTTGCATACTCTCGTCTCTCCCTTTCATATAAATACTTGAAGTCTTCCTTTAAGTCACCGCAAAAAAAGGCATTATTCATATGTGATTGGTGAATTTAACTTTAATTGTTACCGTTGCCAAAAGACTCCTTACCATGATGAGTTTCTTTATTGTTACGAAATTCTCATCAAAGATCCCTCCTTCCACTTACATGAATCCTTTATCACAAGTCATGCCTTGTATAGTTCAATCTATCGTTTGAATTGGATTTAATTTTGTATACACTTTTTAAATCTATAGCTTTCTTTTCTATTGGTCCATTTTCTTTTAAAGCTTGTATTTCTTTTGTCATTGCTTCGTGCTAATTCTTACGCTTCACAGCCTAAACAAAAATTCTTTTGGCTCATCATGCACTATGATGGATACAAAGCAAGCATTATGTGAGTGAAAACTTTGCATAAGAAATAAAATGTGAGATAGTGTTAGGTTCTTTGTGTTGTACTATTATCTTTTCAACCAAAGATTGATAAAGAAGATTGTTTTGCAGGAAGTGAAATTTGCAGAAAAATAAAGAACACAGAGTTTTACTTGGTTCGATAGCGTAAATGTTATTTACATCCAAGGATTCCACACTTGTGGTTCAACTAATATCAAGAATAGAGTAAGGTTACAAGAGATTGAGTGTTTTCTAAAACACTTGCAAAGAGTCTATGAACTCTCCACTACTCTCAAATATGTACTCTAGCAATTCTCTAACTTTCTCTCTATGCCTATCACTCTCAGATTTTGATTACAGTGTATTAAGAACAATGTATTCTGTGTATATGTTGTCTGAACTGAGATTTGAGTCTGTCTTATTTATAGGAATCATTAGCAGTTTCATTCGGTGGTCTTCATTTATCAGGTATGTGTCATGTGCCCTTCACGTGATCAACTAACGCATCATACTTTGAGTGTGTGTTAATACGATTGTGTTTTTACTTTAGCTTGTGATGTTGTCTTTCTCACGTGTGTCACATGTCTTCACTTAGGCACAGCTTCACTCTTCTATTCCTAATCCGAAAGCCTCTCTCTCTTTTTCTTCGATGTTCAGACACTTTCATCACACACACTACCTTGAGTATTCTGGTTATTGTGTCTTTATTGAAGATTAGTGGAGAATTGATGAATATCACCACATTTATTCCCTCCTTCTCCATTAATCTTTGCAAAGAGCATCAATCTACAAGCGTATCAGAAACCACAAAACCCCAATTTCACCAAAATTGTGAGATCGAGAGAAATTGACTTCAGTTTTTGTTGATTTCAGGAGGCTTCACTTATCTGTAGGTAATCCCTACAGAAAGTGAAATTCTTTGAAGTCACAATCTTTGTACCGAAGTCGGATGGATTTGAATCACCTGAGATTTTCTCCAGAGTGAATACGCCTTGCGTTATTCTGTCCCTGACAAAATAGAGTCGCACGCCAATGTGCTTGGATCTCTTGTGTAAGACAGGGTCTTTGCTAAGGTAAAGTGCATTCTGACTATCTGTGTAGATTACTGATTTCATGATGTTGATGTTGATTTCCTTTAATATGCCTGATAACCATGTTAGCTCCTTTACTACTTCAGTAATTGCATAATATTCTGCCTTTGTAGTTGATAGAGATACTATTGATTGCTGTTGTGCTTTCCAACTAATTGTATTTCCTGATAATGTGAAGAAGTATGAAGAAATTGACTTCTTTGTATCTTTGTCTGCTACATAATCTGCATCCATAACACCATGTAATGACATATAATTGCATTTAGCTAGTTCATCCTTTGAAAAGCATAATCCATAGTTAATAGTTCCAGCTAAGTATCTGAGAACTCCTTTCAGCCCTTGCCAATGTTCTAAACCTGGATTAGCCATGAATTTGATTAGAATACTGATAGTATAGGCTAGATCAGGTCTTTTACAAAGCATAATGTACATGATACCTTCAACACCAACATTGTAGGGATAGTGTACCATATCTTTTTGTTCATCCCCAGTCTTAAGACTCTTACTAGACACCATCTGTAGGTGAGATCCTAAGGGGACAGAACTTGGTTTAGCTTGTTCCATGTTGAACTGAGCTAAACCTTTCTAACATAGTTCTTTTGCAAAAGCCATAGCTTTCCTTCCCTCCTTTTTCTGATTATCTGCATTCCTAGAAGCTTTTGTGCTTCTCTCGTGTCCTTCATCTCAAAGTGATCACACAATTCAAACAATACCTTTTTCAATTCTACTTAAGTCTTTCCCTGTTATAATTAGGTCATCTATACGTACCAACATAAAGATAGTTTTTATCTCTCCTAGATCCTTAAAGTATAGGCAATAGTCATATGAACTTTTAATGAAGTTCATACTAGTAGCAACCTCATGGAACTTCTTATTCTACTGCCTAGGTGCTTTTTAAGCCCATATAGGGATTTATGAAGTAGACAGACATGATCTAGCTTTTCCTTGTCCTCAAATCCATCTGGTTGCTTCATGTATATTGTCTCCTCCAGCTTTCCATATAGGAAGGCTGTTTTGACATCCATTTGATGGAGTTCCCAGTCATAGATAGTAGCTAGCACTAGAATAAGTCTAATGATCTTGAACTTGACTACTGGTGAGAATATCTCCTTGTAATCAACTCCCTCCTTTTGTCTATATCCCTTTGCTACAAGCCCAGCCTTGTATATCCTAGGTTCTGCTTCTGTCACTCCTTCTTTCAGCTTGAACAACCATTTGCTCTCTATTAGCTTGACTGTAGGAGGTCTAGGCTCTAAAGTCCAGGTCATATTCTTCATTAGAGAATAATACTCTTTCTCACAAGCCATCTTCCACTATTCAGCATCCTTTCTCCTTATTGCTTCTTCATAGGTTACAGGAGCCCTATAATCTATGGATTCAATAACTAGACATGCAAATTCAACCAAGTTTGAGTCAGTATATTTCTATTCGGAATTCTCTATCTTGGTCGCCTATCTCTAGTGAGTTGATAGTCTTGTAAGTCTCCTTAGGGGTCATCTATAGCTGTGTGTGGTACTCTCTCCTCAGTCTCTCCTTCAGTTTCTTCTGTCCTTTGTTCATGATGTATAAGACCTTGCACAGGTTCCACATCATGATATTGAGTACAAACTCCTACTTCTATTTCTGGTGGCACATAGAAGGAAACTGAATTGCTTGGTGATCCAAGTTGCTCCTGAACTTCCTTTTAGAGATTTGATTTTGAGGAGTTCTTATACAGCAAAGGAAACTCATTTTCCTTGAAGATTACATATCTGCTAATAATGGTTTTAAAGTCTCCCTTTTGAAGTAGTAAGATCTTGTAACCTTTGACTCCTTCTGAATAACCTAGGAATACTCCCTTTACTGCTCTAGGTTCTAGTTTTCCTTCCTTCTGATGTGCATAAACAACACATCTGAAAGTCCTTATGTGAGTCAGGTTAGGTTTCTTTCCATTCCCCACTTCTTGTGGAGTTTTGCATTCATTGGTAGAGATAGGGAGCCTATTAACTAGATAAGTTGCAGTCTTAATAGCCTCTCCCTATAGTGTTTGTGACCAACCAAAAGATAGTAGCATACACCTAGTTTTTTCAAGAAGTGTCTTATTGAGCCTCTCAGCTACACTATTCTGTTGAGGTGTAGCTCTCACTATTTTACGCCTTAGAATACCTTTCTTACTGTAGTAGTCTTTAAGCTCCTTGTTGCAATATTCCAATCCATTGTATGTCCTTAAGCATCTCAACTTTTTTCCAGTCTGATTTTCCATGAGTGTATGCCACTTTATGAAGATTTCTAAAGCTTCATCTTTCCTCTTCATTGGATATACCTAGCATTTCCTAGATTTGTCATCTATGATAGACATAAAGTATAGGTTCCCTCTTACAGTGGATACTTCGGCTAGCCCCCAGAGATTATTGTGAGCATATTCTATGATCTCTTTGGCCCTCTGTGCTCCCTTTTTGAAACTGGATCTGCGATGCTTTCCTAGCACACATAATTCACAGAACTCTAACTTCTTTATATCTTGTTCTAGAATCAGTCCTTGTTTTGAGAGATGGAACAGACTTTTATTCCTTGCATGGCCCAACCTCGAATGCCATAGTTTAGTTGAGTCAGGTTTATTATTCTTTGTAACTTAGTTCACTTCGGTAGTGCCTATTACATAATATAGCCGACCTCTTTCAACTCCTTTGATGACAACTCTACCATCCCTTATGATTTCTCTAAGTCCATCCTTTGATATAATCTGAAATCCTTGTTTGTCAAACATGCTTTTAGAAATTAGATTCCTCCTTACTCCAGGCATAAATTTGACATTAGTAAAGGTTCTCTTCTTCCCATCAAACATGTTAATGGAGACATTCCCAATCCCTCCAATCCTTTGCTGCCTAGAATTTTCCATCTTTACTTTGGCGGTGACTAGTTTAAATGTTATGAACCAGTCTCTGTGAGGAGTTACATGTATAGTGCATCCATAGTTGAAGATCCGTTATCTACTAAGATCTTCACTCTCTTCGAAGACTGCCAGTATCTCATCACCATTAGAGTCTTATGGTTTCTCCACATTCCCAGTATCTCCACTTTGTGCAGCTTTATCCCTTTTCTGCTTTCTGCAGTCTCTTGTAAAATGTCCCTTCTTATCACAGTAGAAACATTTCTTACCTTTACCCTTTTTCTTCTTTTCATCACCTTCTTTGGTGTGCTTATCCTTACCACTTCCCTTCTTCCAATTCCCTTTCTTGTTATTTCTTTTCTGTGACTTCTTGTCATGATTATTTTCTACGAACATCACTTCTGCTACTTTCTTGAATGGATTAATATCCACTATTTCTTTCATTAGTGAATCCAGTACCCTTTTAATAGTGAGGGATTTTCCACTAGCATGCTTGAAAGCATTGAATTCAAAAGGTAGAGCTTTTAGAATCACTACAGCTTGATGCTCTTCCGAAATCCTTTCACCTGTAGCTTCTAAATCTTGCACCAACTTAAAGAAATAGTCTAGATTATCATTAAGAGAGACATAAGTGTTCATCTTATAGTTAGCAAGATTATGTAGAAGAGTCATCTTATTAGGAAGACATCTTTTTGCATATAATTCATCAAGTTTTAGCCACAGCTTCTATGCAGTGTAACAATTATGCATTTTTCCTATCACAACTGGTGATAAATGAAGCATTAACTTGTAGTGTGTATGTCTTTGCATCTTCAGGCTTTTTATAGGATCAGTTTCTACATCATACTAATCTTCGATATCTCCATAATAGTCATAAGACTCAAGTGAGGCTTACATATGAAGTTTTCAGATGGTGAAGTCTTCCTTACCAGTGAAGACATCCATTTCTTTTCTAACCATTTTGAATGTATTTTAAAGAAACAAGAGATGATGTTTACTTACAGAAATTCTTGATGAACCTTGATGCTTTGAGTAGCCAATAAATGCCTAGGAAGTTATGGTTTAGCTCTGATACCATTGATGTTAGTTTCTTTATGTTTTAATGTTATCTTTTCAACCTAAGACTGATAAAAAAAGATTGTTTTGCAGGAAGTGAAATTTGTAAAAAAGTAAAGAACACAGAGTTTTACTTAGTTCGATAGCTTAAATGCTATCTACATCCAAGGATCCCACACTTGTGGTTCAACTAGTATCAAGAATAGAGTAAGGTTACAAAAGATTGAGTGTTTTCTAAAACACTTACAAAGAGTCTATGAACTCTGTAGTACCCTCAAATATATACTTTAGTAACTCTCTAATTTTCTCTCTATTTCTGTCACTCTCAGATTTGGATAACAGTGTATTGAGAACAATGTATTCTATGTATATGTTGTTTGAACTAAGACTTGAGTCTGTCTTATTTATAGGAATCAGTAGTACTTTCATTTGGTGATCTTCATTAATCAGGTATATGTCATATGCCCTTCACGTGTGTGTTAATACGATTGTGTTTTTACTTTAGCTTTTATTGTTGTTTTTTTCACGCGTGTCACATGTCTTCACTTAGGCACAACTTCACTCTTCTGTTCCTAATCCGAAAGCCTCTCCCTCTTTTTTTCGATGTTTAGACACTTTCATCACAAACACTACCTTGAGTCTTTTGGTTATTGTGTCTTTGTTGAAGATTAGTGGAGAATTGTTGAATATCACCACATATAGGATATATTATCAAGTTTCCTAAGGATGGAGTAGATTGTGACTACACAATAGAGGGTGGCAAGTCAATCTCAAGGCACTAAGGTGTTTGGGTCTCCTCCTAATCCTTTTACTTTACTATCCTTTATGAATAAGAGATATAATTTGTGGTGGACGAAGTTATATAGACTCTTTGCACTGATCCTATTATAGCATTTCACATTGTCTGTAGGGATGTAATTGTCAATCTAATTTAAGATATACAAGTGATGTTTGAGAATAAGAAATAAAAAGGTATGGACGAGAACAACCATTATAATGGTATAAAACAATAGGCAATCAAGATCCAGATCAAGATGAGCGAGAAGTAAAATAAAATTTGGGCAAGAATAGTAGTAAAAGTGAGACACAAGGATTTACATGGTTCATTCAAGTTGGACTACTTCCACATATAAAGATGAATGATAAAATTCACTATCATAGAGAAGAGTACAAATTAAATCCTTTAAGCAGAACGAGGGCATAAATTTTGTGTATAATCTTACAAAATAAAACTCTCTCCTAAAGTAAAAGTGAATACAAAATTGAGTTTATATTGGTGAAAATAAATCTCTCAAATTTTGCTAAGTGTCTCGGCTTTTTCATATATAAAAATATAGGAGTTTAAGATGTATTTATAATGCTCAAAATTGCCGTTGCCTTGCACCATAAAATAGTTTGTTTTCAAAGTTGACAGAAATGGTTATGTTGTCCACCAAAAATCATTGCATTGATTTAAGCATTAAATGCTTGGTTTGAGAAGTTTGACCTTAGATTTGTTCGCAAATAAGCCAACATTTGTAACCACAATTTTATTGTTGATGTAGAAGAATTTGGGCCATATACTCAACAAACTCCACCTTGGCTCAAATTTGACGAGTTACTCATCGCCATATAAAACCTCGAAGGGTAATTAAATGTTGCGAACACTAACTAAGTCCAAGTAATGCTCGAACTTAGCGATAGGTAGTGGTTTGGTCAACATATCCACAGGATTGCCAGATGTGTGAACTTTCTTCATAAGAATTTCTCCAACAGCAATAGTGTCTCTGATGTAGTGATACTTTTCAGTAATATGCTTAGTTTTAGAGTAATAGGCATCGTTCTTGGTAAGATGAATAACACTCTGGCTATCTGAAACATAATAGTAATATCATATGTGACACCAAGCTCGATAATAAGACCAAGCAACCAAGTAGCCTTTTCATACCTTCTGCAGTCGCAATGTATTCTGCCTTCATAGAAGACAAAGCCACTATAGATTGTAGTAAAGCTTTCCAACTAATAGCATCATAACACAAAGTGAAATTGTAACCAGAGAGAGACCTTCATCTATCGAGGTCACCACTGTAATCAGAGTCCACAAAACCAACAACATTATTAGATGTTTCCTTGCTCTTATCAAACACCAAGCCAAGATCATAATAACCCTTCAACTATTGAAGGATCCATTTGACAAAATCCCAATGAACTTTGCCAGGATTATGTATAAAAAGGCTTATCATACTAGCCACATATGCCAAATCAGGTCTTGTGCAAACCATGATATATACAAGACTACCAATAACACTATAATATGGAATGCTTGACATACGTTTTATTTCTTCCTCCATCTTTGGACAAAGATCAGATGACAACTTGAAATAAGCATCGAGGGGCGTTGAGATGGGCTTATAAGAGACCATGTTAAATTTGTCAAGATTTTTCTGGATATAGTTCTTTTAAGACAGAAACAACTTCCCAGCCTTTCGATCCTTTTGTATCTCCATACCGAGAATCTTTTTTTATGCACAAAGATCTTTCATCTTAATCTCCTAACTAAGTTGAGATTTCAAATTGTCGATTAAAGACTTATCACGAGAAGTAATGAGCATGTCATCGACATATAGCAACAAGTACACGAAAGACCCATCCACATATTGTCAAAAATAGATGCTATTATCATATTAGCATCTGGTAAAGGTTTCCCAATCATAAAAGTATTAAACATTTTGTACCACTGTCTTGGAGCTTACTTAAGCTCATAAAGAGGTTTCTTTAAGCGATAAACATAATGCTTCTTACTACGAACAACAAAACCCTCGAGGTGTTTTATATAGATCTCTTCCTTGAGTTCTCTATGTAGAAAAGTAGTTTGCAAATCAAGTTTCTAACTCCAAATCAAACAGAGCGACAAAAGCAAGAAGCACACAAATGGTGGTATGATGAACAATAGGAGAGAAAATTTCATTAAAATCAATACCTTCCTTTTGTTTAAAGCCACAAATGACCAAATGTGCTTTCCACCTTACTTTTTCAATCCCGGGGATGCCATCTTTTTTTTTTGTAAATCCATTTACAACACAATGGTCGCTTACCTTTAGGAAGCTCATATAAATCCCAACTATCGTTCTTATGGAAACTTTCAATTTCTTCATTCATTGTCACTAGTTACTTATACGAATCAGCACAAAAAATAGCTTTAAAATAAGAGGAGGGTTCAATGTCTTCATAAATTTCTTATGCAACTGAGAGGGCGTAAGTAACCAAATAATCATCATCGTCAATGTATCTAACAGGCTTCTAGATAATTCTCCTTGGATGATCTTGGGCAATATAATGCTCATGTTGAGGCAGAACAAGAGTATTGGTACTAGAGACATCATGAATATCATCAACATCGCTAGAATAAGTAACGAAAGAACTAGGAGCATCTACATTAGAAGGGGGCGGTGATCTCACCTTTAACTCGACCTTGATGCTAGTAGCCTGCTAACCACTTGTACTAGCAGAAGAATTAAAATCTTTTCTAAAAGAAAGTAATGCATTTTCATTAAATGTCACATCTTTGCTAAGAATAACTTTTTGTGACTTAGGGTCAGTACACCATAAACGATATCCTTTAGATTTAGAAGCATAACCAGATGAGTGAGATCACGATTAGACAATGAAGATCTGGACATAGTAATTGAACCTGTGACAATCAAACCTTAAAAGACATAAAGGCTACCAAGCTTATTGACTTTCTTAAGGACCAGGGTACCTTTAAATACCTTTAAAACTCCACCTTCAGTCAAATATATACACCTAAGTAACTCAACGGTGCCTAAGGAAATTAGGTTACATTTCAAATAAGGAATATGATGGACATTGGTTGATGTCCTGATATAACCATCGTGGGTTTTGATTTGTACTCTACCTATGCAAACATCCTTGCACTAGGTGTCATTGCCCATCAAGACAACTCCACGGTCAACAGGTTCATAGGTGGAGAACTAGTTTCTGTGAGAAGACTTGTTAGGTACAACCAGAATCTAAAATCCATTTAGTCATACTCCATTTTTCAGAAGAGGTAACTGATAATATATCAGAATTAGTGTTAGCAACACCAACTTTAGCGGTGAGTTTTTTAGGTAGCTTTCCTTTTTCGTCTCTCTCCTTTTTATTTTCCAATTTATAACACTCAGAAATATCGTGCCCAATCTTCTTACAATAACAATAGGTCTTGGAATTACATCCCCTAGATTTTAACCTAGATTTCTTTTTACTTGTAGTCCCTTTTTCAATCGTTCTACCCCTAACAAACAAGCCCTCAGCTTTATCATCTGAATGAACCTTAAAGTCAAAATTTTCTTAGACAACAAGTTAGACTTGAAATCCTTAAAAGACGACGTATCATTATTTCCATATAACATAATCTCCTTGAAGTGTTTATAAGTATATGGTAAAGAAACAACCAATGAAACAACCTTGTCCTCATCATCAACTATAACATCTAAATTTTCTAAGGCAATAATGATTGAATTGAACTCATCAAGATGAGATTGAATGGGGGTACTTTCAATCGTACGTAACGTGTACAAACGCTCTTTAAGAAGGAGTTTGTTTGCTAGAATCTTGGTCATGTATAGGGACTTGAGTTTTAACTAAAGTTCGGCAGTAGTGGTTTTATGGACCACTTCGTGAAGCACCTCCTTGGAGAGATAGAGTTGGATCGGCGAACATGTCTTTTCATCTAACTCCTCCCATTGCTCATTGGGCATCGAATTAAGTTTCTTTGATTTCCTATTTAGAGCCTTCTTCATTCCGTTTTGGGTGAGCACAACCTTCATTTAGACTCCCCAAATGGAAAAAACTAATCTTGCAGTCAAACTTCTTGATATCAAATTTTGTAATGGTGGACATCTTAAACTAAAACTCTGATACCACTTATACTGGTATAGGGTGATATTGAAAGCAGGATCAAGATCAAGATGAGTTAGAGGTAAAATAAAATTTGGGCAGGAATAG
>JAOQMP010000008.1:22498748-22516628 GCA_027563575.1 Erythroxylum pedicellare
CAAGGATTTACATTATTCACCCAAGTTGGGCTACTTTCACAGATGATGATGGCGATAAAATTCACTATAACGGAGAAGAGTACAAATTAAATACTCTAAGCATAATGAGGATATAAATTTTTGTGCATAATCTCACAAAATAACTCTTACAAATTTGTGATTGAATCACCTATACTTCACCAATCTACACTCAGAAACAACAAACTCATAAGTGAAAGATGAAAAATTGAAGAGCAGAAGGTTTATGTGTGTTAAGCGTCTGAAGGTGGCAAGAGAGAAGGAGAGAGTAGCTCTCCAAGGGAAAAAATGGATCAGCTTAAGACATACCCATATAAGAAACACATAACAAATTCAAGTCAGAAACTTACAACTCAAAGCACTGTCTTATTACATACTTTAGAAGACAATTAAACGTAGCTTCATACAATACAAAACGTACAGCAGAAGGATTAAAAGATCACGTGGGAGGCACATGGGAACCATCTGGGTAGAACATGATGCACATGGTATATATCTGGTTTATGCATATTCATCCTAAAGCCACTCTCTTCATCAACTATAAAAGAGACACAAAAACTTCATCATTCATTATTCGCGTTGTATTCAATTATCTAAGAGTGTAAGAATTACAGAAAAAGAGTTTGAGGGTGTACTAGGGTACTTACCATTGAGTACTAGGAGAGTTGAAGACTCTTGCAATGTTGTGAAAAACACTCATCTCTGTAAACTGTACTCTTCTTCTACTATACTAGTTGAAACCAAACTAGTGGGAACCTTGGTTGTAAATAGCATTGAAGCTATCGAACCAAGTAAAAGTCTTTGAGTTCTTTACTTTTCTGCACTTCATATCATCTACAAAATTAAGTTCTTTATGAGTCTTTGCTAAAAAGAATAGCAATGCACACATCTATCCTAACAGAAGTGGTATCAGAGCATTCGGAAACCTCCTGGGGCATTTCTTGACTTTGGGAAGCACAAAGATCATCAAGAATTTTCTGTAAGTAAAAGACTTTTATTTCTTTAATCTACAGTCACAATGGTAAGAAAAGAAATGGATGTATTTATTAAAAAAGAAGACTTCACTATCTGGAAACTCCAGATGCAATATCTTCTTGAGTCTTATGATTGCTATGGGGCTATTGAAGATCAATATGATCTTGAGACTAATCTAGTAAAGAGACTTAAAATGCAAAGACTTACACACTGCAAGTTAATGCTTCACTTTTCACCAACAGTGATAAGAAAAGTGAAGAATTGTAATACTACACAGAAGTTATGGATCAAACTTGATGAAATTTATATAAAGAGGTGTCTTCCTAACAAGATGACACTTCTCCACAATCTTGCTAACTACAAGATGAATACCTTTGTCTCTTTAGATGATAAATTAGACTATTTATTTAAGTTAGTTCAAGACTTAAAAGTTACAGATGAAAAGATATCTGAGGAGCATCAAGCTGTAGTAATTTTAAAGGCTTTACCTTCTGAATTTAATGCTTTCAAGAAGGTAATTAACCATGCTAGTGGAGAATCCCTCATAGTCAAGAGGGTGTCAGACTCACCAATGGAAGAAATAGTGGATATTAATCAATTTAAAAAAGAGCAGAAGTAACGTTTGTATAAAATAATCATGAAAAAAAGTCTCATAAGAAAAATAGTAAGAAAGGAAGTGGATAGGATAAGCAAACCAAGGAAGGTGAGGAAAAGAAGAAAAGGGGAAAAGGAAAGAAGTGCTTTTATTGTGATAAGGAGGGACATTTTGTAAGGGACTGTAGAAAGAAGAAAAGAGATAAGGCTGCAGAAAGTGGAGACGTAGGAAATGTGGAAAAACTAGAAGACTAAAGTGGTGATGAGATTCTGGCTGTCACTGAGGACAATGAAGACCTGAGTAGAGAATGAATTTTTAACTCAGGTTGTACAATGTATGTGACACCACATAGAGACTAGTTCACTATATTTGAACCAGTCACTGCCAAGGTCAAAATAGCAAATTCTAGGTAGTAAAGAATAGAGGAGATTCGAAGTGTCTCCATAAATATGTTTAATGGAAAGACAAGGATCCTTAGTAATGTTAGATTTACGCCTAGAATAAGGAGAAATATGATTTCTAAAAACTCTGGGGGCCAGCTCAAATACCTACAACAGGAGGGAATCTATACTTCATGACTATTATGATGACAAATCTAGAAAATCTTGGGTTTATCCAATGAAGAGGAAAGATGAAGCACTGGAAAATTTCATAAGATGATATACACTTATGGAAAATTAGACTGGGAAGAAGTTAAGATGCCTAAGGAATGACAATGGATTAGAATACTGTAATAAAGAATTTGAAGACTATTGCAACAGGAAAAGCATCCTAAGGCACAAAACAGTGAGAGCTACACCTCAGCAGAATGGTGTAGCTGAGAGACTCAATAGGACTCTCCTAGAAAAGACCAAGTGCATGCTTCTCTCTTCAGGTTGCTCACATTCTCTATGGGGAGAAGCCATTAGAACTGCAACCTATCTAGTTAATAGGCTCCCCACCTCTACTAATGATTACAAGACTCCACAAGTGTTTTAGAATAGTAAGAAACCTAAAATTACTCACCTTATGATTTTCTTATGTGTAGGAAGGAAAGTTAGAGCCCAGAGCAATAGCCTAGAGTAATTAAAGGAGTTTTTTTAGGATATCCAGAAGGAGTAAAAGGTTATAAGATCTTACTACTCCAAAAGGGAGCCTATAAAACTATCATAAGCAGAGACGTAATTTTCAAAGAAGATGAATTCCCTCTGCTGAACAAGAGCTCCTCAAATTCAGATTTCCAAGGGAAATTTAGGAGCAATTAGGATCATTGAACCAATCAGTCCCTTTCTATGTGCCACCAGAAACTGAAGAAGGTGGCATTCCACAACCTAGTGATATGAAGCCTATACAAGGCCCTACACATCATGAACAAATGATAGAAGAGACTAAAGGTGTGGGTAAAGAAGAAACCCCATTCACAACTTTAGCTGATGTACAAGGAAATCTACAAGACTATCAACTCACAAGGGATAGGCAACCAAGACAGAGAATCCCTAATAGGAGGTACACTGACTTAAACTTGGTTGAATTTGCATACCTTATGGCTGAAACTATAGAATACAAGGCTCTTGAAACCTATGAAGAAGCCATGAGAAGTGAGGATGCAAAACAGTGGAAATCAGCCTATGAGAAAGAATATTTTCCACTTATAAAGAACATGACTTGGACTTTAGTACCTAGACCTCCCAATTCCCCTAGTTCAATTCCCCTAGGATCTCACCTACAGATGGTATCTGACAAGAGTCCTAAGACTGAAGATGAACAGAGAGCTATGACTCACTATCCCTATGATGTAGGTATTGGAAGTATAATGTACCTTATGCTATGCACAAGGCTAGACCTAGCTTATGCCATTAGTATCCTAAGTAAATTCATGGCCAATCTAGGTTTAGAACACTGGCAAGGGCTTAAGGGGTTCTCAAATATTTATTTGGAACCATCAACTACGGACTATGTTTTTCTAAAGTAGAACTAACTAAATTCAATTACTTGTCTTTATGTGGTTATGTGGATGCAGATTATGCAGCAGATAAGGACTCAAGAAAGTCAATTTCAGCATACATTTTCATATTATCAGCAAACACAATCAGCTGGAAATCACAATAGCAATCGGTAGTAAGCTTCTCAATTACAGAGGCAGAGTATTATGCTATCATTGAAGGTGTAAAGGTACTAACATGGCTATCAGGTATACTAAAAGAAATCAACACAGACATCACAAAGCTAGTTATATATACGGACAGTCAGAGTGCACAATACCTTAGCAGAGGTCCAGTCCTCCATGAAAGATCCAAGCATATAGATGTGCGGCTCCACTTTGTCAGAGAGCAAATAGCAAAAGGGGTCTTTAACTTGGAGAAAATCAAAAGAGAAAGAAATCCATTGGACTTCGGAACTAAGGTTTTAACGCAAAAGAAATTCACTTTCTATAGGGATTACTTACATATTAGTGAAGCCCCATGACACCAAAGGCTTTTTTGTCCGTTCTCACAAGTGTGGTGAAAATTAGGGTTTCAGATTCTCAAAATCACTCTCAGATTTGTAATCAGAGTTAAGATTGATGGAGTATAAGGGAATACTGTGATGGAAATCACCTATACTCCACCAATCTACACTAAAAAACAATAAACTCATAAGTGAAAGATGAAAAATTGAAGATCAGAAGGTGTATGTGTGTTAAACGTCTGAAGGTGGTGAAGAGAGAAGGAGAGTGTAGCTCTCGAAGGTTCCTAGAACAGAGACAAAATGGATCAACTTAAGACATACCCACGTGAGAAACACGACAAATTCAAATCAGAAACTTACAACTTAAAACACTGTCGTATTACATACTTCATAAGACAATTAAACGTAGCTTCATACAATACAAAACGCACAACAGAAGGATTAAGAGATCACGTGGGAGGCACATGGGAACCATTTGGGCAAAACATGAGGCACATGATATATATCTGGTTCATGCATGTTCATCCGAAAGCCACTCTCTTCATCAACTATAAAAGATACACAGAAACTTCATCATTCATACTTCACGTTGTATTCAATTATCTAAGAGTGTACGAATTAGAGAAAAGAGTTTGAGAGTGTGCTAGGGTACTTATCATTGAGTACTAGGAGAATTGAAGACTCTTGCAAGTGTTGTGAAAAACACTCATCTCTGTAAACTGTATTCTTCTTCTTCCATATTAGTTGAAACTACATTAGTGGGAACCTTTGATGTAGATAACATTGAAGCTATCAAACCAAGTAAAAATTTTTGAGTTCTTTACTTTTTTGCACTTCATATCATCTGCAAAATTAACTTCTTTATTAGTCTTTGCTAAAAAGAATAGCAATGCAACATGCAACACATCTATCCTAACAAAATTTGAGCTAATATTGGTAAAAATAAATTATTATATTTTGCTAAGTGTCTCGACTTTTTCATATATAAAAATAAAGGGATTTAAGATGTATTTATAATACTCAAAACTGCCTTTGCCTTACACCATAAAATAATCTATCTTCCGAGTAAGAATAAATGGTTGTGTTGTTTATCACAAAAGATTTGAGTATTAAATGCTTGAATTGAAAAGTTTGACCTTAAATTTTTAATAAATAAGCCAATATTTATGGGAGCAAATTTATTGGTGATGTAGAAAAATTTGGGCTATTTACTCAACATCAATCTTGTTTGATTAATCTTGGGATTTTACACATGTTTATCGAGTTTTCTTAAGGAAAACGGGCCTCCCGTCACTAACTACGACGCGGAGAATGTTTGAATTGGACTTGGGGAGCGTAGACTGTCGAGTACAATGCTATCTACGAATACTGGATTAGAAGTGTGAGGCGGATATGTAACAGCGGACGACAGCCACGTGAGATGTGTTGTGCCACGTGACACGTCTACGTTTAAGGCAGCAAGCGTGTAGTTTCTCTCTCAATCTCGATGTCTCGTCTCTCTCTCTCCTCTCTCTAAGCATAGCAGAGGAAGAAGAAGAAGAAGCAGCAGAACTGGAAGCAGAGCACAAGAAAGGATTCTCTGAAGCAGGTGGCCCACTGTAACAGGGCAACAAAAAGAGATAAGTAAAGGCTTCATTTAATATTGTCTAATTGTTATATCAAAATTTGACTGAGCCTATAGCTAAGCCAATCTTGACAATGCAATGCAATGCAATTAGAGAAGAAATGGGAACACAACTTTGATATGAAGATATATAAATCATCACATAAAAATGCTGTTGCTGCCCATTAATGTACTAAGAATTACCAATTTCAAGAAGAAAACATCTCTCATATTCAATGTTGGAGGCGAAAGTATTGACAATAGGAGCAGAAGCAATATTATCCGTCCGCGTTCTAAATGTCACAAGGCCATCATCAACACCGCAAGTAGAGTCATCATCAAAATCAAGAGCCAGAATACTAACGCCACCCGTCTCAATCTGATGATTACAATTACAATAAGCTTGTTAGCGGCTTGGACAGTTTCTTTAGGCACGCCGGCGACGACGACGGCGTCCGTAGTGAATGATGAAGGGGCAGAGACTCTATCAAACATACCACAAACCTTATCAGCTGGTGATGATGATGAGTCCAACTGTGGATCTGCACCAGCGGATTGCAACGGCAACAGAAAGAGCGGAGTTAGAAGAATTCAACGTCCAAAGTCAAGGAAAGCAGAGTCATGCACCAGCAAGTGTGTCTCCACTTGCATCCTGGGTGGTGACGGCTCTCCTGGTGAAGGCCCTCTTAACATTAGGAGGTTAATTCTGCATCCATTTTCATCAAACAAATATCTACTGTACATGTTCAATCCCCAAATTGATTAAAGTATGTTCTACTTTCACATGCAGACCGCTGGTGGTTTTCAAGCAAGGCTTCCGAAGCCGTCAATACTGGTAACCACATTTTCTCTTTCAATTATGTTAGCTTTATCCATGTTGTCTTCTTGCAAACCATTATATATGAGGCATAGCGCAACTAGTTGAGCATGGGTTTCAAATATATCTTCATGTAGTGGAGAATATTTGGTTTTGTTTTTAGCTTTAGTTTGCTGAAAATAGGTTCATGTCTTCTTTTTGGTTATAGTTTGGTGGAGTGCTCAGATATCTGTAACTTGATTGGAGATGGAGATGATGGACCTTGAAATTTAGGCATATATAATGCTTGAGATAATGTTATTATGTATATATGAAAATGCGAACTACTTTCTTTCAAGTTGTTATTTTCCATTGGCTTCCTTTAATCTGTAATCGCTTTAATTAGTTTCCTACTGTGGATGACTTAACTGATCATTAGAGTAAGAGGGGCATCCCTCTTTTTGTCTTCACTTTAAGAAGTAATACTTAAATTGCAGGGCTAGCTCAAAAATACAAGATCAGTAATAGCAAAAGAAAAGAAAAACTAAAAAATTACCTTTGCTCATGGAATTGATACAAGATACATGTACAGACGAGGGAGTTCAAAGCCTTGAGAGTGGACCAAGTACAACAAATAGAGAGGATGCAGGGGATACATTTGGGGGCTTTAGATTGTTTCATTCCTCTTCTTTTATTGCTCCTCCATTTGTATTAGCCTCTTCTGTAGCGTCATCCACCATCTGTGTGGTAGAGTTAGGATCTAATGGATAATGCACAGAACAAGAAGAAAAGAAATACTAATTTGTATTGATGTTAATTGAGAGGTTAATTGAGAAATAAGGGTGCCATTGCAACCCTTCCCAAACGCCAGGCGAATACAAGATATTTCTTAAAGAAAGATGATAAAAAACCCCCTCCTAGAGTTCTATATATGTAATATTCCCTCATGCATAACAACCTGCTGCCACCTAAGTGTCACAATTAGTTATTATCCACAGTTGTACTACCCCTCTTCCTACGAGTATAAACCAATAGGGGACGATTAGGTCGTTCCTCGTGCAAACTGACAAAGTTATCAACATTCACGACATTCTCTTGGCCTTCCACTGCATAGACATTCTCTTGGCCTTCCCCTGCATGGTCGCTAACAATTCCCACCTCCTGATAACAAACCTTGTCCAGAAGGTTAGAATCTGGGAACTGACCTCGAAAGTCAGAGTAAGTGACCTATGATGCCTCATCCTTGTCTCTCCCAACCAACTTAATTAGTAAACATTGACAAGGCAGTGAGTAATCTTCCAAAAATCTTGCCTCCAAAATCGCTTCTGGAAAGTATTCAGCCTCCTAAACTAACAAATTCGGTGGCATCCCTGTTTCCACCATATGGTTACCAACAACTTTCTTAAGTTGTGAAATATGTAACACAGGGTGCACTCTTGAGGAAGGAGGTAGCTCTAAGCGATATGCAACCTTCCCCACCCGCTGTAAAATTCTAAATGGACTGTAAAATCGAGGACTGAGTTTTTGGTAAACCCTCTGTGAGATAGTGGTCTACCTATGGGGTCTGATCTTCAAGAAGACTAAATCCCCCACCTCCAATTCTAGATCACGCCTTGTTCTATTAGCAATCTTTTACATTCTCTGCTACTCCTTTGACAAATTATACTGTAGTTGCCTTAGAATCTCCGCAAGGTCTGCATGCTCTTCAGCCACTGCAGCTATGTGAAACTCGCTCGGAAGATATTGTGTTAATGTTGGTGGTGGTCTGCCATAAACGATTTCAAAAGGAGTAGTTTGGGCAGTGCCTTGGTAATTTGTATTATACCAAAATTCTGCCCAGTGTAGCCACTTTACCCATCCTTGTGGTTGCTGTATAGAAAAACAACGGAGGTACGTCTCTAGACAATGATTTAATACCTCTGTTTGTCTGTCTATCTTCGGGTGGTATGCTGTGCTCATCTTGAGCGTAGGTCCCCAACTTTTAAATAGCTCCCTCTAAAAACAACTCATGAATATCGAATCTCTATCACTCACTATAGAACGGGGAACTCCATACAATCGTACAACCTCCTTGACAAAAATTTCGGATACACTCTGGGCTATATATGGATGTTTTAACCCCATAAAATGGGCAAACTTGCTTAGCCTATCCACCACAATGAATACACAATCCATGTCATGTGAGCGAGAAAGACCGGTAATGAAGTCCATAGAGATGTCTTCCCACACACGTTTGGGAATGGGCAAAGGTTGCAACAGCCCCGCAGGTGTGAGTGTCTCATACTTATTCTTTTGGCAAATGAGACATGTGGCCACATAGCGTTGAATTTCCTTCATCATTCCCGACCAATATATGCTAGCAGCCAGCCATCGATATGTTCGATACGCGCCTGAATATCCACTTTATGGGGTCGAATGAAACTCCTCAATCAACCTTGGTATCCATCGAGAGGAAACTGGTATCATAATGCGACGGTTGTAAAACAGTCTACCATTACCGACCTTATAGTGAGGATGATTTGCTGGATGATGCTACACCTTCTCCTTGAGCTTTTGATAATCCTCATCAACCTGCATTTCCGCATCTAGGCTATCCCATTGTGCCCATAAGGGCAGCAAGATTGCTGCCAACTCTACTTCTTCATTTCAGCGCGATAAGGAGTCAACAGCTCAGTTAAGCAGCCGAGGTTTATACTCAATATCAAACTCATAGCCCATTAGCTTTGCTACCTAATTTTGTTGCGCGGGTGTCGTTATTTGCTGACGTAGAAGGTGACATAGACTGCTATGATCTGTCCTCACTATAAACCTCCGGCCCACTAGAGATGGCCTCCAATGCCGAATTGCCATAACCAAAGCCATCAATTCCTTTTCATATGCTAGTTTAGACAAATTCCTTGCTGCCAGAATTTTTCTATAGTAAGCAATCGACAGATTTCTCTGCATCAGTACCACCCCAACCCCACCACTAAAAGCATCGCATTCCACGACAAATGGTTGGCTGAAATCGGGTAGAATCAAAACGGGTGCATATATAATGGCTTGTTGTAACCATTGGAAGGCTTCTTGCGCATCTTCTGTCCAGGAAAAGCTGTTAGCACTTTCTTTTTTTAACAAATTGGTTAATGGATGGGCTATCTATCCATAATACCGTATAAATTGACGATAATAGCCGGTCAAACCCAGAAATCCCTTCACCGCCTTCACAGATTTCAGTATTGGTCACTGCAGTACACTAGCCACCTTGGAAGGGTCCATTGCTACTCCTTCTTCTGAGATTACGTGTCCCAAGCATTCAATCTTCTTCTTCCCAAATTGACTCTTCTTATGGTTGATGAAGAAACTATGACTTTGGAGTTGTCCAAGCACCACCTTCAAATGTGTCAAATGAGTCGCCCAATCTTTGCTATAAATCAATATATCATCGAAGAACACAAGGACATATCGTCTCAATCCTTCATGCAACAAGTCATTCATCACGACTTGGAAGGTTGAGGGAGCGTTTTTGAGTACTAATCGCATAATACGGAACTCATAATGTCCTGAGTGTGTTCTAAAAGCTGTCTTGGGAACATCCTCTTCCTTCACCCTAATTTGGTGATACCCCGAACGAAGATCTACCTTTGAGAAGAAACGAGCCCCTTATAACTCATCTAACAATTCCTGAATTACTAGAATTGGATACTTATCAGCTATAGTGACTTTATTCAGCTCACGGTAATTGACACAAAACCTCCGACTGTTGTCTTTTTTTCTTACTAACAACACCAAACTTGAAAATGATCCGGTACTAGGTTGAATTATCCTTGTGGCCAGCATATCAGCCACCTGATGTTTTATCTCGTCTTTCTGTGCATGCCCATATTGGTAGGGCCTCATGCTAACAGCTGACACCCCTGGTTCTAAAGGTATTCCATGATCCACTGCTCGACGAGGTGGTAATTTACTGGGTTCACAAAATACGGGTTTAAATTCCTGTAAAATCTGCTGCAGCTCTTTCTCTCTTTCTTGCTCCATTTTCTCAACTTCATTTGATTTGTTATCCTCTGTTGTCATCCATAACATCATTGCAAACTCAACTTCTGAAGCCTTACTTAGTGCTCGAAAAGATAATGGTTCATTTCGCAAAGTTGCATTCCCTCCAACTGAATTCTTCTGTCTCCTTGAACAAACTCCATGGTCATCAGTTAGCCTTAACGTCTCC
This sequence comes from Erythroxylum pedicellare, assembly GCA_027563575.1. Classification (NCBI taxonomy): domain Eukaryota; kingdom Viridiplantae; phylum Streptophyta; class Magnoliopsida; order Malpighiales; family Erythroxylaceae; genus Erythroxylum; species Erythroxylum pedicellare. The sequence goes on from JAOQMP010000008.1 coordinate 22,509,367, forward strand.
TAAAGTTTCTAGCCAAAAGACTCCAAGAATCACATCCACTCCTCCCAACGGGAACAAATAGCAATCCACCTAGTATTTTTCACCCCCCAAGGTCATCTCTATATCGCGGCAAACCCCCATTGTTTCTCTTTTATGTCCATCGCCCAACTTCACATCAATTCGTGAAGTTCCTTCAATTGGTATGCCCAATGCTTGAGCTACTGTTCTAGCCATGAAATAATGGCTAGCACCACTATCAACCATTACTATTACTTCAGCCATTCCAATGTTCTCCTTAAGCTTCATAATACGACTTTGACTATTCCTGGATAATCCAAAGCAAGGTAAGTCGAGACTCATTACTTGTGTCTTGTTCAGTGGTTCTTTCGGTTCTGCTTCCATAATGTCGTTTGTCACTTCACTGTTGTCTTCCTCAAATTTGCCCTCGCCGTCCCACAATATGACTGTCTGAAGCGTCTTGCTCTGGTAGCGGTGAAGAGGACCATATGGTTGTTGGCATTTGAAACACAAACCCCGTGCCCTAAGATCATGAAACTCAGCTTGAGAAAGGCGACGAACCCCACCTTGGTTCACTGGTTTGGCATTGGCTGTCCAATTCCTAAACCCAGAGGTATTGGTTTGAGAGCCGACCACTTTGTTGCTCTACCCAACAACACCCAAATTTGTGCCCACCACCAACGCAACCTTTCTGCCTGCCAAATACCTAGCGTTGGACCTAGATGTAGGAAGGTCTGCAATGATTCCAGCCTTATTCCCAGCCCGAAACCATCCCTTCTTCCTCAACCCAACCCATTCTTCTTTTTCCTTGCAAATCGATCTCGTACTCTACTTCCTTGGCCAAATTCATCATTTTGTTGAGGTTGGACACTTCATGCGTTCTGATTCTAGCCTGAATTTCCTCCTTCAACCTATTCAAAAACTATCCTGTAAAAGCTTCCTCAGGCACCCCCTCGATCTGTGCAGATTTTGCAACAAAGTCACGGATGTATTCATCCACCATATTGTCTTGTTTAGTAGCAGCCAACATCCATATGAGTTTGATGCCAAAGCTCCTCCAAAACGAGCTAACACCTCTCGACGAATTTCTTCCCAACTTAGAAGTGGTTTCCTTCGGTGTAACCACGTCATCCAGTATAACGCATATCCCTCCATACATACAAGGGACAATGTCACCTTCATATCTTCAGGGGTGCGTTGAATATGGAAATACTGCTCTGCTCTGCTCACCCAGCTCAATGGGTCACTGCCATTGAAATTTGGAAGTTCAATCTTCTTTGCAAATATCTGAACGTCTTTAAGGGCAATCATCTTGGTGACTGTCTTATCTGTAGCGGTGTTGCCATTGTCGTCCCTTCATGCACTACTCCTGAGCTTCCCGATGTTGTCTCCTCCATCACTTTCCCTTTTATGGTTGCAGCGAGCATCATTTTGATTTCAGTGAGCTGGTTTTGAACCTGTTGGTTTCCTTCATTCACTTCCACACCTAAACCACTCAAACGTTGCTCCAACAATTCCAAGGTCCTCTCTACCGTATCCAGTCTTGTCTCCATTCTGGTATTAGTCATTAGTGGGGTATGGGTCCCACGCTCACCGCACCAATTTGGTAGAGTTAGGATCTAAGGGATAATGCACAAAACAAGAAGAAAAGAAATACTGATTTGTATTGATGTTAATTGAGAAATAAGGGTGCCACTGCAACCCTTCCCAAGCCTTAGCCGAATACAAGATATTTCTTAAAGAAAGATGATAAAACCCCCCTCCTAGAGTTCTATATATGTAATATTCCCCCACACGTAACAACCTGTTGCCACCTAGGTGTCACAATTAGTTATTGGCCATAGTTGTACTACCCCTCTTCCTACGACTATAAACCAATAGGGGACGGTTAGGTGGTCCCTCCTGCAAACTGACAAAGTTATCAACATTCACAACATTCTTTTGGCCTTCCCCTGCATAGACATTCTCTTGGCCTTCCCCTGCATGGTCGCTAACATTGTGCAATTAATTTTGTTAACAGTAAAATGAATATGTACGATTTAGAGGACACAAAACAACTAATGATATGCGAAAAGAATGCTAGGCATGAACGTGTATGGTTCATGGATTAGTATGTATAGCAGAATCGGTAAGAAGATGGGAAAAGAAAGAGAGAACGAAAGAAACCTTGCTAATGATGGATGGAGAAAGTGCAGGTAGTAAATGGCGAAGTTAAGTTTTGATTGTGTTGATGATAGCGTCATAGGTAGTGTTTACACATTGGCATCTCCTATCGAAGTTTCTATGGAACGACGAATTCTATCCAAGGTATCAACAGGTGCTGCACCATGCTACTTTTTCAATATCCTCTCCTTAATCACTCCTAAATGATTTTGTCTCTCTCGTTATTGCTGCCAACACCGCCCCAATCTTCTCAGTCATCCCTCCTCTTTCATCTAATATTGGAGGAGAGCATAGCTCTCGTTGTTCCACTTTTCCATCCAATTGTCTTTTTTTTTTGTTAACTCAGATAATTTTATACACATATAAAGGTATGTACTCAAGCAGTGGTCTCTGAAGGCACAAAGTAACAAACTCTTATATAGACACCCCACTATCCTATCCGTAGACACTTGTTGAATAAAGGTCCTTGGCTTCACAAGGGTACCTACTAAAAATACCTTTGGAAGCTACATCATGATCTTACATCTCACCCTCACATCCAAAACAATATCAGCTCTCCAATTCTCCAACTACATCCACACTGACTTACCACAATTGACTAGACATAACCACAAACAAACAACACTACAAGCCAATTAAGACAACACAAGCATAAGAAAACAGAAGCTTCATTTTTGCTTCCATTGCCAATATTAGATCGCTCCTTTTCCTTTTGCTTGTCTTGAGGCCACTAGAAGAAAGGAAGAAAATATTGAAGATATTTCTTGTAAATCCTGGGATAACTCCATAGGTACTAGTTTCTAACTGTTGAATTAGCTTATTCCTTCCAATCATCTTGACTGGTCTGAATAACACCAATTTCTTTCAATTCCAAATGTTCTAATTGTAACCAGGATCTGTCCAAAAGTTGTCCTCTCTGTTGTTGTGAAGTGTGAAGGAAAATTGGACCTCCAACTAACCTCCGGACTGCTCTTCTGATGTAGACAGACATGCTATTTGGCAAATGATATTCTTGCGCTATCAAACCTGCAGAAAATAAAAGTTAGTGAAATAGACACTTTTTGAATTACTCCCTCTAGGTGTTTGAGCTTTGAAGGTCCATAACATGGGAGATTACTCTGAGGCTCATACTCTCAATATCCTTGGCTTCATCTTTGAAAGTTCTAACATTCCTTTCAGGCCATATATGGTAAACAATAATAGATAGAATGATTGGGAAATTATTAATGTCTGAAGGTCTTGTATTGGAGACAATATTAAACCAAGTGAGAATAGAAGGAAGGTTTGGCTGATTAGGGTAATGTAAGTGAAAGTGTAAGATGCATTGGTCCCAAACTAATTTAGAGAAAGCACAGGCAAAAAACAAGTGGTCAATGGTTTCATTTGCTAATAAACACAAGGAGCAGTGGTTAGGAGTTTGGAGGTAAGAAAGTCTGTCTCGAGTTTGTAACTTTTGAAGGAAAGCAAACCAAAGGATGAAGGTGCACCTAGGTCTACTACCTTTAAACCATACTAGCTTATGCCAAGGTACTTCCTGTAAAGGAGGTCTCAAGAATTTATAGGTTAAATCATTAGTATACTGCCTTGTGGGGCTAGCTAGCCATTCCAGACAATCGGATTGGGTATTATTGGGTTGGTACAGAGGTGTTTCTAGGTTTCTAATGAACTCAATGGATGCCTCATGGCATCTCCACTCATCATGGTTGATTACTTCAGAGACTCTTGCTGTTATTAGAAGCTCCAAACTATTGATCTCTCTCACTGTTCATTGTCTAATTCCCAAACATTGCATACGAAAAACAAACTCTATCATCTCAATGGTGTCGATGATACTACTAACAACTATAATTGTCCATGACATCATCAAAACCTCCACGGATTTGAAAGTTTCGCATGCCATACGAACGTGAACGGCTCAGTACGATCTGTGTACAACAAAGAATTAGAGGAGCAATGCTACATCATTTTCAAGAAGAATGTGAAAGTCATTCAGTCTTTTAACATGGATGGTAATAGAACCTATAAACATAGGATTAATCAGTTTGCGGACATGACTACAGATAAGTTTTCTGCAATATATAACCAATACAAGGTCACATTATGTCCTCGTAGTTCTTGAACAACATCATTAGGCATGGACAAGTGAGTGGTCTCTTCTATCTAATTTTACTCTGTCCATCTCTACTTAATATCTAAAATGATGTCATTTTAGTCATTGGATAGAGTTGGACAGTCTCTAATCTCATGTCTAATGGCCAAAATGACGTAATTTTGTCATTTTAGCCATTGGACAAGGTTAGATATGATAAAATTGGACAGAAGGTCTAAACTTACTTCTATTTCGCAAATAAATGGAGGAAACGAGGAGTTGTTACTGTTGTGAGATTGAGAAGTAATCTTGTTACGAATGTATGGGAATAAAAATAAATTTTTATTATTAAAACTATTTTAATGTAAAAACATATAATATAATATAATATAATATAATATAATATAAATATAAATAGTATTTAATTATAAAAATTAATTTTTAGGTCCCCTTATATCAAATTTTTAAATAAATTAATGACAATCACTATAACCGCGTAAGTTTTAGACTTTTGATATCACACAAATAAATTCAAATAATTATGCAAATGGTTTATAAAAGGGTTAGTAAGATGTATTAACTATATTAGAAGCCTAAATCTATTTATTAAATATGATTTATAATTTTATTAATTATAATTATATTCCTTTTATATACCATTTGCATAATTCTATAATTTTAGTTAAATTATAACTACTTCTACTTAAATATTGATTAAGTCTAAATAAGATCTAATATTTAATATTAGCAGTATATCATTACATACTTCCAATAATGAGTACAACTATACTCCTACTAACATTCCTGTAAATGTGATAAATATATACTCATCTTCAAAATTAATTCTTTATATTTGTTATGAAAATAAAATTTTTTAACACTTTGACTATCCATCAAATGTATCAAATAAAGACATCGGCTCCATCCAAATATTTTATTATGAGATTTGTATTAGGAAACTAGGTTGAGATCTGATCCCGACCGTAACAGAATAATCACGAAACTTTTTCGTGACTTTTAATTTTCGAAAATCAAGATGTATTGAATTCTATAAAATGATCAACACAAATTATAATAAAGCGAAAATTTAATTCGTACCTTATTCTGAAACTTGATATTTATCTTGTCGTATCCCTTGAACTGTTCCTAAAACTGATCCATCTCAACCACCGTAGCTGCATCTATGTCCGGCCTTTAACGGTATCCACAGAACAAGTTAAGAGAATTATGTAACTCTTATAGAGAGAGTTAAGTAAGAAGTATCAGCTTGATAAAGCTTAAGCCTATTTATAATAAGCTTTGGCCCTTTTAGTAATTTAATTGAAATTAAATTCTAATTTTAATTAAACTTTAATTAGAATTACAAATAATTCTAATTAAATACCAATTATGCCCATATAAGATTCAATATCTCATATTGATCTTTATTTATTAAATATCTCAGATTTAATCATAAAGTTTCTTACAGTTTACAATCAAATCTTGATTAAATTAATTTTGCTCTCTTCAATTCATTCTATATGTGAGACCCATTAAGTTCCCAAATATGTTAGTAATGACTATAAAATCTAATTTTAATTTATAATTAAAATTAAAGAAATTAAAAATTATTTTAATTTATATTTAATTTTCTAATTACACAATTTATAATCATAGATCAAGATTGACATTTAGCAACACATCATGACTACCCAAATATTTAGGAATGTCAAAGTGGTTTTGAATAATCTTTCCGTGCATAATTTTTCCGTATAATTCAATTCTTTCATTATACAATATTCCGATTAGACATAGAGCATGAAATTAATGTTTAATCTATTTTGAGTTCAATCATATTAGTTCTCTTCCATTAGCTATCAATTCAATTAATGATATTTGTAAAATATTTACAGAGCATCATTTCACCTTGGTCAAGGATTTCTTGAATTAATACTAATTGAGAATAACAAAACATTCTCCTTAATTACTTTAGGGTGATGATTCCGATCTTGATCATTCAACAATCTTCATATAATTTATGCTACATCCAATAACTACCGATTAAACGATCTATGATTAAATAGATAATAAGTAGTATCGAAACTTAGTAATCCCCATATAAAATAACTTTGATGACCTCAAGTCAAATGATCACTTATACGATTATCACAATGAGAATTTCATAGACATACAAATAATGTTTCAAATAGATTTCTCATGTCGGATCTGTTTAATAAACTTGTTCTCTAGCAAGTACGCACACATTTGTTTAAGTATCTCTATACTTTAACTTATGAGATCGATTATTTCCTTCATAAGGAATAACAAAACGTGTGTTAGTGTTTTTACGTTATATTAATTTCCAATCTTAAATAGGAATATTTAGAAATAATACATAAATACAATATAAATCTCATTTTAATTTCATTTGTAATATATAATTATCTAATGAACTTTATCATATACATATAAACATGTATAAGATAAATAATGTCTTTAAATAATTTGTCACTAAATTATAACAAAAACGATTGGTTGTAGGCTATAAATCAACACCTTACTCCTCCTGGTCGTGTCGGAGGAGTAAAACAGCGCTGCGACGTTGTTCTAGTCCACATCGTCGAGCGGCAACTCCCAAACTTCACCGGACAACTCTCAAATCGTGGAAATATAATGTCCCTAAACCACTTTTCGGATTGGTAGGAGAGTAGTGTTTTAAGAGTGTTGGGAAAATTGGGTAATTTTTCCCTCTAAGTTAAACAACTAGTGAAGTGAACCGATTCGGTAATACCTAGGAAAGACCGTCAAACAGACTCCTAAGACAGTATTACCATTTTACGTAAAATTCCAGGAAAGGGCGGAGGGGTCACAAATGGTCCCACTTAAAACCCAACCTCCTAGACAAAACTTACATGCACGGTGTATTTATCACAACCTAACTCGTGTTCATACACAAATAGTAAATACACCCAAATAAATTGAACACAACACTACAAATATACACGACAAATAATATTGAATACTATAAATGCGG
>JAOQMP010000008.1:22516728-22526918 GCA_027563575.1 Erythroxylum pedicellare
GAATACCATAATCTCCATTATATATCTGTGTGATTAATTCAATAACTATTTATCGAATAGTTTGCAGAACATCACCATCATTTAATCCACATACTAATCTCTTAGTGGTCAATTAATATTCCATGTTAATTACCAAGATTAGAGACATTTCTAAGTAATCATTATTTTCCATTATAGAGTTCTGCAATATGAGTCAACCTGAATAATCCACAAATAATGAAAACTCATGGAACAAAATGATATAAATTATTCAATTCATGAACATAACTGTTAGAATACAATCGTCCAATGATTGGCATCTAGATCATAACACTAATAATTGGTATATTTTGAACAATTACGAGAAATTCGATATATATATATATATTAGGTATTTTACTTTTGATTCAAATTTTCATATATAAATTTTGTGGTTGAATCTATGTTTTCTGATCTTTATTTACTTTTTTATATACAGAGCACAAAGATTCAATTTGAAGAAAAGGGATTGTTAATGTTGAAAAAAGACAAAAGATTAAGGTCTGATTTTGGCTTAGGACTCGAGTAAGTTTCTATCTTATATTATCAACTTATTACAATTTGTATGTCAGATTAACTTCTAATTATATTTTTTCCTACAGATGATGCGGTTACATAACTATAACATGCAAGAGGAGACAACAGCATTATATGCTTTGGCATATGGGACCTATATGTGTGGCAAAAAATCTACAAGTTTTATTATTAATGGAGTAAGATTTTACATGTAAGATTGAGATAGTCAACTTAAACGCCAAAATTATGGGGTTGTTGTTGAGGGATGTGATGACAACGAGACTTCTACAGTGTCATATCAGAAATAATAGAGTTCCATTACATTAAAGACAAAAAAGTTGTTCTGTTTAAGTACAAATGTTTTAATCTTAGTGACATAAAAGTAAATGTCAATATTACTACGATTAATATTAGTAAGACATGGTATGATAATGACCCTTTTATCTTTTCAAATCAAATGAAACAAGTTTTCTACCTCAATGATACTATATTGATACTATATTGGGCAACAATTGGAAGGTTGTTTAAAAGTTTCAACATCAAAATCTCTTTGATTTTTGTGAAAGGGATAATGGTGTAATGAGTGAATATGGTGATGAAGTATATCAAGAGATTGAATTGTAGATGAATAATGAAGCCATTAAAATGGAAGATGCAGATATATCATCATTCCATGGGACAGATGTTGAAGCCAATTCTGTTGGCCCCTAGAATTTTTTTTCCTTTAGTTAAGCATGATTTAAATAATTATGAGGCTTTGATAGATTAATTTTTAGAGTTTAAATTGTTATGTCTATGTTAATAGGATTTATTTCGTTGGATAGCTGAATTAAAGTAGTAAGAGTGTATATGTATAAGGGCATTTGTGGTATGTCACTTAAGTATAAAAGACATAAGGCATGAAAGGAAGGGCAAAGTGGACATTACACACTCATTAAGGGTAAAATAGGACAAAGGAAAATTTTATCTTACTTTGGAGAGGAAGAAAACGTGAATGAGGGAGAGAAAGAAGAAGAGAATACCGAAAATCAGAAAAGAGAGTTAAATGTTTCAGCTTTTGAAGAGAAAAGAAGGAAGTTGAGTTAGGGTTTTATCATTTCTTAATTTTCAAGAGAGATTTTGAGGTTGTTCAAGAAAAGAAAAAGAAAGAGGAAGATAAGAGCTTTCATTTGAGCTAAACATCTCTTTATTTGAAGAAGAGTTAAGGTAAGAGTATTTTTTACCTTTGGATTTTTGGAAGGGTTTTAGTTCATAAAACTTAGGAAATGCATGAGTTTGAGTATTTTAGAGTCAATTTTAGTGAATATGCTTCGTGGGTTCTCAAATTGTGTATTCCTATTGAATGGAATTTTTGCCAATGTAAAAGGGGATCAAGAAAGGTAAGAGGAGCAAGAGAAGAGGCATTCTTAAGCAAATTTTAAACAAGGAATTCAAGGGGGTTCATGTTTGTAATTGAGTTATGAGCCATGAACTTGTTTTTAAATCAAGAAAGTTAAATTTTTTTAATTGTTTTATAAGTATTGCATTTATTGCTTCTTTGAATAATTGAGAAATTGCTACATGTTTGGTATGCGAATTGTGTGTTGATGGTTTATGGAATGAATGTAGAAAAGGTTTTTAAAAAGATGTTATGTTTATGATATCATGTTTTGGAAATGTGTCATTTTAGGCAACAAGTTTACAAGATGTGGAATGTATGATTATGTGGGTTTGTGATGGTCCGTTCTACTATGTCAAGTGCATTTTGACTTTATTAAAGGCTTCTTTCACCTGTCCGCTAGTGGCACGGAGCTCTTTCATAAACTATCTCATATTTACAACTACGCAAAACCATTATGTAGAATTGTGATAGTATGTTCTGTTTACGACTACACAAGACCATTATGTGGGAATGTGTTAGTACATTTTGTTTACGGACCTACCCAAACCATTTCTGATGTGATTATGTATTTAGAATGTGTTGACAAGTTTGATGAATGCATGACTTATGTTACTATGAAGTGTTTGATAAGTTGAGAATTTGAGAAATAAGTATTTCATGAATTTATTGCGAAATTGGTATGGAAATGAATATGTTAAATGGTTTTGCTCGTTTCTCGATTATAAACTTGTTAGTCATGAGCTGTTAAGCTCACCCCCATTCTCCTTCCCATAGTCAGGTGATGAGTAAGAGACCGAGTAGTAAAGAGTCACAGCATCACTCCGAATTTTCATACTTTTGTCTTTTGAGATTGTTTATGTAAATACAAGGCTTTAACCGCATTTCATATTTAACTCATTCATTTATCTTTCGTATTTTGGAATTTTGAGACATGATGTATTGTGGCTTGAAATGCCGTTAAAGCTTTTCTCATGACTTTCCAAGTTTGTTAATTACATTTTCAAGTCTTTCATAAGGGTAAAAAGTGTGTTTTGACTTCAGGGGAAAAACTGTATTAATCTAGACTGAATTAGACAAAGTTGTCTTCTTAAAAGTTGTAGTATATAAAGTATAAAATTTTTGAATATCGGAGTTGAGAGATATGATCATTATATGTTAGTGATGCTGCATGGGATGAACATACGAGACAGCTATATTAATTTGAAAATTTGACCGTTTTAGAGGCAAGAATTTTCTTCAGGATATTCATGAAAATTGTAGGTCTTTCTTTTAACTTTTTAATGATATAAAATTTGAAAATTTTGAATTTCTAGGGTTCAAAGTGAGGATGTGTGATCGAAAAGTCTGCTATTGTTCGCCACCTGTCGCGAACGTGACGAAAAAGTCGCGATGCCCCAAAGGGTCTTCCAAACCTGACCTATTCTAATTCTTTTGGCCATAAATTTATTATTTGACATTCAAATAACTTGATTTTTGAACCAATAGATTCCTAACACATTCTTCTATTTTTCCATAAAAATTGGTAGCCTTTGATATTGATTTGAAAAAGATTGATGGGAAGAAAGTGAGGAAATTGGTTGGAAGAGCAAGAATTGGTTATGAACATACTTTGGATTTTTAAGCATATCTTCATCTGTGGAGCTTCAAATGAGATGATTCTTATTTCAAAATAAACTAGAGACATAGAGCTACAATTATTTTGAAGAAGTCTACTTGTAATTCTAGTGACTAACTGGTGTAAGCTCCCCACCCTTGTGAGATGTGTGTTTAGATGTCACTTAGGACGTCGAGTGCGCTTCTTGCGAGGGCGGGGTGCCCAACATCTTATGGTATTAGAGAGTGAAGATGAAATGATAATAATTTAAGGAAATTTCCATGGAAATAACCCTATAAGATAATACGCTCAAGTTTTATGATTCCGAAGTTGGGCTCCGATAATGAGGCCCTACAAATTCAGTATAAGTGGATGAAGTACAAGTCAATCTTGTCATACAAAGAGATAAAAACTATATTGAGGATGAATTATATGACAATGATGATACTTTGGTTAAATATATTAGCGATGAAGACTTGAATCATAATGTAATTAATGATGATGATTTTGAAGATCTTAATCACAATAATTGAAGGTAATAAAAGAGTCATTTATATTTTTTGAAATGTATGGTTGATGTTTGTGTAATGTTAATACGTATTGTTAATATTTTACTTATGTTAATGCATATTGTTGATGTTTGAGTTATGTTTATGCATATTGCTGATGTTTGAGTTATGTTATTGTGGAATATTGTTGTTTGAGTTATGTTTATACAGGTTATTGATGTTTGAGTTATGTTTATACGTATTGTTAATATTTGAGTTATATTAATGTGGAATGTTGATGTTTAAGTTTTGTTTATGTGGAATGTTAATGCTTGAGTTATGTTTATACACATTGTTGATGTATGTTGATATTTGCTTATTTTGAGTTATGTTTATACACATTGTTGATGTATGTTGATATTTGCTTATGTTTATGCTTAATGTTGATATTTGAGTTATAGATATCCAATATAATAGCACCTAGTAGAAAGAAAGGAAAGAAGGTGGCAAGTATCGAAGTTCTCCCTAGTCAACATCAACTACATCAATCAGATCGTCCACCAAGACAACCACATCAATTAGATCCTAGCCAATAACAACAATTGACCTCATCCATCAATGAACCAACTCAACAACAACCTCTATCTGCCTCAACTAGTATTTAGGGATTTGCAAGTTTGATAATCTTTAACACCTATGATTAGACTTATGCTCAAATATATATTTACATATTTAATGCATATTTCCTTATCATTATTCATTTGTTTTCAAATTCCAATATCGTCACCAGAAAAAGAGGTAGAGGTATAACTAAAGATTGTGAGTTGTAACACATGAATGTTGCAATGAACAAGAAGTTTTTTTTGTACATATTGATACCTCGCAAGGTTGTTCTGTAAACAAGATTCAATAAGCAAAATTGTCTAGTCACTTGGGTGTAATTGCTAGAACTGAATTACCTTGCGTTAAGCATGTCAAGCGGTTGAAGGAAGACAACTTGCTACAAAATGCTTTGGAAAAAGTTTCTATAAAATTTCAATTTGTTTAATTATATGCAATATTGTTTTACTTATTTAAATATTAATTACACTTTTAATTATTGTTCACAGATGAAGCTGAACATTGTCGATATCGACAATCCTAATGTTTCAAACTGTGTCACTTCACTTTTGAAACAAAGGACCAATGATCGTCGTTATTGACTGCATAAATATTACAAATCTTTTCCTTCAAATGATGAGGCAAAGAGATATGTTCTCGAACGAATGTCTCTAGAAAATTTAAACAATTTGTGTTATTATTGGGCCTCTTCTAATATTTAGGTTCATTTTCTTTCACTTCACATTTGCTTCCATTAATCTTGTTAAATGATTTAATGATTACTTTTTCCTTTATTTAGGAAAATTGTAAGAAGGTCAAGGTTAACATAGGAAAAATGAAAACTTCTCACAACCAAGGCTCCAATTTATTTGTTGTCGTGCGAAATAAATATGTAAGTTCTTTGTTTTCAAGTTATAATTATAATAGTACATATAATATCATTTATTGTGTTTTGATTTTTTTTTCCATCTAATAGACTCAGAAGGAACTAAGTAGAGAAGAGTGTGATAGGATCACACTCTATAAACTGACAAACTATAAGGAACGTAAAGGCTTCTAAAGAAGCGCAAAATAATTTTATAAGTATAAAAATATGCTTAAATTTTAAGTTTATTTATTTATGTAGTACTAACTAATAATATTTAAATTAAATATTGATTTTGGTTTTTAAATTTTAGAATAAAATATAGGAGTCGTTGCAAACATTAATGTCTAATGAAAATGAGCCCAATGTAGATAACATTTGTAACAAGGTGCTTGGTATAAGATCTAGCTACATCAAAGGTCTTGATTTTGAGCCTAAGCCAATTGCTTCATCTTCGTTAACACTAGCATATGTTGAGCGTCTTCAAGTGGAGAACCAGTCGCTTAAGGCTAAATTATAACGTAATGAACAAAACTTACAATGTAATGAAAAAAAGTTAGCCAAGCTTGAAAAGGTGATCAAAAAATTACTTAGCCCAAATTATGTAAGTAATGATGATGAAAATCAATTTTTAGTCATTAAACTAATATTTGTATTTTTTATTTTAAACATAAGTATTTTTGTTAACATTTGTAATTATCATTTAATGATATTTAATTGTTTATATACAATGCTTCTACTTTCTAATTGTTTTTCTTATTTTTTGTATAATAAATTATAAAACGAAAAATCAAAATATTACATCGTCACTAACAACTTTTAGATACCTTACCTTTCATCGCTAAAAATAATTAGCTATTTCATATGAAATGTTGCAAAAAAATTTAGCTAGGTTCCCAATACCATAGCTAATAACTTTTCGCCACAAAAACTAAGCGTACCCAAAAATTGGTGGCGATGATTTGGTATAGCATCGCCTATCACTTTTTGCTACGAATGGAGATCGTAGCAAAAAATTGTTAGCGACGATTTGGCGAAAATGTTGCCTATAGCTTTTACTTACAGGGATTCCGTGATGATTGATATGACAAAAATAATTTGTCACTAAATAGCGTTAGCAATGATTGTTGGGCTTTTAGCGGCGAAAAATATCCCTTATGTTGTAGTGAGTATCTTTATGTTGGTATTTTTATTCAAAACTTTGTATTATTTTGTGATATGATATAAAATTTTCTTTTAATTATTGTCTTGAACTTTTTTTACATGTATAAAATTATCGATAAATTATATATGGTATATAAATATTAAAGTTAATTGTAATAAATTAATTTCATTTTGAAATCTGTAAAATCAAATAAAATTCCTAAATAATTGCTCAATTAAGCATTGCTAAACTTAAATTTCCTAATACAAAGATTAATCACTAAGTAATGCATATAAATTATTTTATATTATGACTCGTAATAAAGTAGTTAATATTTAATTTTAATACATTTACTTGTATGATTAAATTAAAAAAGTAATATGTAAAATCATATCAAAAATATTATACACTTAAAATGAGAAATTAAAATTATTACTCCTATTTTTATCTTTGTCTTTTTATTTATATTTTAACATAAAATAAATTCTATTAAGTATTATTTTTGTGTTTTTAAATAAGTTTAAATATATGTATGTATTTAATATATGTACACACATATATTTAAAGCAATTTATCAAAAACTCTTTTTCTTTTTTGTATTAATAAGTTGGGAAGTCAACAGCCAATAAGAGGCCCATTTGACCAAATTTCAAAGTAATATATATGTCATATGTATATCACGTATATATCCGTAGCGTAACATAGGGCGATCATCAGATTTTATGGGCCTAAGATAAAGTAAAAAAAAAGCCCCCCAATGAATTGATAATATGCAAATATGTATTATTTAAAGTAAATATAAGATTCAATTATCTTATAAACCTTTTTTTACTTAAAATATTTCTTACTTTATTATTAAGATAATTCTAATTTTTAAGATTATAAATATTTAATAGAAGATTGGTAACTCATTTGCTTTTAAATTTTCTAAATTTGATGCAATTAATATATAATCATAATTACTCAAATTATTAACATTCTTATGAATATGAATTTCATTACTTAAATTTCATTGGTTGCTAAAAATTATCTCCACTAATTCCTCATAATTTGTACCACAAGAGTTCACTCTCAAATTTATCGATGATGCTATTAATTGTTTTACACATTTTCCCCCTTTTCACTTATAGACAAATGTCTTTTAAACAACATCATATAAAATAATTATATCATAATTAAATTCAAAAAAGAACAAAAACACACTTATGAAACTTTAAGTAAGTAAGTGCAACAGAACAATAATAGCTCGATTGTTTATCACAAAGATATATTAGTAGTATTATAATATGTGATTAATTAATTATTTAATTATTTTATAACATTTTGCGAATAACGATGTGAAATTGTTTAAGATATTCATTTTGATATATATATGTGATTTTAGATATAATTTAAAAATAAAAAAATTAAAGTGAGTCGAAGTTCTATATTTTGATCATTTCCTAAAGATTAATTTTTACTTATTTTCATGAATCGACAAGAAGAAAATTAAAAGAAAAAAATGCAAATAACAGTGCAGGAAGATGGACAGCTGGAAAGAGATACAAAAACGACGGTGCAGCATGAAGAAAAAGCACGGCTCTAAGACGTCTAACGTTTGCGTGAAAAATGCGGACCATATTTGTGCTTCACGCGGACGACGTCAGCGTAACGCAGGCAACGTCTGCGTTTCACGCAGACGAGACGAGGAGTGCGTTTCAAGTTGCAAGGTTTTACAGTTACTGGTCCAAAAATACTTATTCGTCACATCAAGAACAGGGCGAGCCATAGGTAAAAGAGTACGTGAGGGGTCGTACGCGTTAAACGCAGACGGGAAGTGCGTTTCAAGTTGCAAGGTTTTAAAGTTAATAGTAACGTCGTCCATAAATAGTTATTCGTCACATCAAGAGCAGGGAGAGTAGGTAGGTAAAAGAGTAGGTGAGGAGTCTGCGTTTAATGCATACAAGGAGAGTGTCTCAGGAGGCTAGTAGATAGGTAAGAGAATTACGTGAGGAGTCTGCGTTTAATGCATATGAAGAGTGTGCCTCAGGAGGCTAGTAGATAGGTAAGAGAGCAACGTGAGGAGTCTGCATTTAATGCATACGAGGAGTGTGTGGCTAGTAGATAGGTAAGAGAGCTACGTGAAGAGTCTGCGTTTAATGCATACGAGGAGTATGTCTCAGGAGGCTAGTAGATAGGTAAGAGAGCTACGTGAGGAGTCTGCGTTTAATGCATACGAGAAGTGTGTCTCAACGAGTCCAGATCTTCTGTCCAGTTTTATAGTGTCTTATTGTATCCAATGAATCTCAGTCATTCATTTATGCGAGACCCGCATTTATTTATGCAGGACCCACGCGGAACGCACATAAATAAATAGTTGAGATTTATTGGACACAATAAGACACCATAAAATTGGACAGAGGATCTGGAGCCTGTCTCAACAGGCTAGTAGATAGGTAAGAGAGCTACGTGAGGAGTCTGCGTTTAATGCATACAAGGAGTTGTGTGTTTCAAGAGGGTAATGTAGCGAGGTTGGGAAGAAACAAAAGGAGATGTGAATAGTTGAGATGGACCACCATCTTTATTAAGTATATATACTAAGGACGAATGGGATGGACGACCACGCATTCCATCCCCATCGTTCATTTAATCTAACGATTACTTGGACGTATTTACCTACTCCCTACTCTAGAAAACTCTTGAAATGGCCTGACATCGGCTTTTAAAGAACTCTCAACAAAACATTTCATTACTCTGTTTTGATTTCAAACACTCATTGCTCACACTTTCAATTTCAGATACTAACATCACTTCTTTGAGAAAAAGATTTGTGCATTTAGTTCTTTGTTAAGTACTGATACAGATAGAGCAATCAATGACTAGTGGAAGACATGTTGATTTTGAGTCCTTGAAGAAGGACCAAATGGATATCGAACCGGAGATTGTGGCAACCGGATGAAAGAACTTCTTTCAGATTAATGAGCCAATTTACATGAATGAAGTATACGATTTCTGGAAGAACGTTGAGGTAGTTGGAGAGACTCTAGTATCACTAGTAGATATATTGTCGGTCATAGTAACACTAAAATCAATCGAGAAGGCTACTGAATGTCCATGTGTCAGAGTAAAGCTCGCTCATAAAGTGAGATGGATGACTGAAGCTAGTGTAGACAAGGTAGAGGTCAATCAACAACTATATGGATGTAATGACCCAAAGGATAAGAAGGCCTCAAGTCTTGTGTCAAAGGCTAGGGTTCTACATTCGCTGCTCTTCCATTGTGTTTTGCCAAGATAAAGATCCAGGAATCTGGTAACAACGTTAGATGAGCAATGTCTATTTCATCTACTAAATCACCAGCCCATAGATCTTCCATCCCTAATTTTCAATCACATGGTAAAGTCGAAGAACGACTCGTCTGCCCTATCGTATGGTATGATGCTAATAAGAATCTTTAGAGTTTCTGGAATTCTTATTGAGAGAGGAAACAGAATGAAGATGAACATTAAAAGCGTCATTAACTCTGTAACTATGAGTAGAATGGGCCTGAAGAATCAGGAAAAAGAAGATACAGATTCTATGACGAAAACAAGGATTGAGGGGGAGG